>MU267623.1:0-149657 GCA_021014935.1 Hygrophoropsis aurantiaca
CGCCCTGGAACTGTCGCTCTGCGTGAAATCAGACGGTACCAGAAGTCGACGGAGCTGCTCATCCGCAAGCTGCCGTTCCAACGTCTTGTTCGTGAAATCGCGCAGGATTTCAAGGTTTGTCGCCTTTGTTTGCTGTGACGTCTCTCTTGCTCACCTGCTCTTCTGCAGACTGACCTGCGCTTCCAATCATCTGCTGTCATGGCATTGCAAGAAGCTGCCGAGGCATACCTTGTCTCGTTGTTCGAAGACACCAACCTTGCTGCCATCCACGCCAAGCGTGTGACCATCCAACCAAAAGATCTTGCATTGGCACGGCGGTTGCGTGGAGAGCGCTCTTAGACATACTTTGGATAGCAGCTGTGGCACCCCTGTATTGTATTCTACTGTATTATCAGCATTATTCCTCCCATATTTCATTCAAATTTTGAGTGATTACATCTTTATTCTCGCTGTCCAATACATCAACTTGATAAAGTCCTCATGATATTTTGTGAATATGATACTACATATATCTGAATGTTCCATCGTTCAAGAATAAGATAGTGTGCTTCTCAAGGATGGTACGGTTTCCGTTACGTAGATATGTCCAGAGTTCATGAAGTCGAGACTGCTATCAAACTATGCTAAAACAAGAAAAACGCCGATAATCGTTGCAGCGACAAGTGCGACGACACTGACAGACCGTCCAGGAGAAGCTGCGCTTGGGTTGCCGCCTAAGCCAGCAGTTGCACTTGCTGAGATGGAGCCGATAGTGGGTGTTGGGGCAGCTGCGTTAACGCCATTCATAGATAGTGCGGTGTCGGAGAGTGCAGCGAATCCGACGGAGGGAGGATTGTACCGGAATACCGAATAGACGTTTTTCTAAAACAAATCAGCTTTACAGTTCTTTTACGTGTAATACCCACGGAAAACGTACCAGGAACGTATCACCAACAATCCACGAAGGGGCGCTTCCACCTGTGCTGAGCTCAAAGAACGCTCCGACGCATTGCGAGGAAGAGATTTGCGTAAGCTGGAAATCGGCTGGACTTACAGGCCAGCTTGGGCCACCGAACGAAATCGCAACATTGACCTCGGTACTGCAAGCTGAAAGGTGTTATTGTAATGGCGTAATTGAGGACAAGATAGGACTCACGATAGGTGTAGTAGCCCTCCCAGTTACCTGTCCCAGGCTGCGATCCGGGGATTTGCGCAAAGATGGCTTGAATGGCACTCGACGGACCACCGACAAGTGTAGTGCCAGTGTCGATGGCGGCATTGGCACTAGAGCCCGTAGGAATTTGAACGTTGCTGCCTTGCACTGATATAGCTGATAATGGGATCATTATATCAGTGACGTCACACGTGGATCGAAGTACTTACATGAAACTTCCAAAATCCAGTATGTAGGTGTGGCGGGAAGGTTTTGGTAGTCGATGTTGCCTGTATACAGGCTGCTATTCACAAAGCCTTTGTTATCATGTCAATACAAGCAACTAATTTTCACATGTTATACACACCCATTGTAAAGCTTCCTCCTGGTTCAGTCGGCCTCGCATTCGTGGCATTGATGAAACTGAAAGAATATGAGAAAATGGAGAGTTGGT
The DNA here is from genome assembly GCA_021014935.1 of Hygrophoropsis aurantiaca. Classification (NCBI taxonomy): domain Eukaryota; kingdom Fungi; phylum Basidiomycota; class Agaricomycetes; order Boletales; family Hygrophoropsidaceae; genus Hygrophoropsis; species Hygrophoropsis aurantiaca. The sequence goes on from MU267623.1 coordinate 1,587, forward strand.
GTGAGAAGTCTGATGCGAACCGTGTTAGTTGGAAGGCCATAAGAGGTTGCGTCCAAGCATTGCTGCTTGCAAGGGTTTGCCAAAATGGAGTATGCCCAGAGGAAGCGATAGTTTCCCATGCAAGACCCATCAAACCAGAAACCGGGGAATTCAGCAAGCCAGATGTCACTTGGTTGACCGCGCCTGATCGTGAAGGGAAGGGATCAGAGTTGAACTTGTATTTGTATTGTATGCCTTACCAAAGACTTGGTTAGGAACAGAGAATCCGGCCATCTGCACGACGTCTTGCCCGAGGCTTCCTGCTGCTGCACCACTGCCGTATTGAATCGAGAAGGGTTGCGATAAATTTTGGAAGGTTGATGATGATACCGAATCAAATACTGTGGCTCGGGAGCAGCCCGTAGAGCAGGTCGTGTCTACCACCCACAAATCCCTGCACATATAATAAGAAACCCACGCGGTATGCAAAAGTGAACACATACGAAGAACCAGTGTCTAGAATCACATCAAAGGAAACAGGTGGTGTTCCGATAGCGAGCGATCCAACGTAACTGACGTACGTCACGGTAGTTAGGAAAAGCTGTGCGTGATACAAACCACTCATACCTCGAGTCGGCATCCTGGTTAACCATGCTGTAAGAATTATCAGTGCAAAGATACTAAGCATGAGCACGGACACTCACAGATTCGTTCCTTCACTTCTCTTCTGTGGGAGTGTTCCACCGTATTTGACCGTCAGTTTCTCTTTCTCGTTCTTTGCCCAAGCCCCCCATTCTTTGGCGTCTTGAGGTGTAGGTGCTCTCCTGACCAGAGGGATAGAAAGCCCAGCCGGGGCAACAGCAGGTTTGGGGACAGCAATAGCACCAGGCGAAAACAATAGCAGGGTCGAGAGTAAAACGAAGGATAACATTGAAAGCGTGGGTTTAAGATATAGTTGAGAGATATAATAGAAAGTTGGTAAAGGTGAATGTTATAAAGACGGGGAGCGAGATTTCGGGTAGGCTGTGAAACTCGCACTGCGAGTAAGAGAATATATAAGAAAAGATTAGAGGAAGAACGTTAGAGCGAACGACCAAATGCGCTGCGGAGGTGCAATCATCGCTCCAAGCGCAAAACCAAGACATTATGATCGGCACTGCCCGGCCGGCATATCCCGCCAAGGTCGTCAATACCCCCTATCTGATGGAACGGACTCAGATTCACTGCAATGATCACCAAAGCTAGGTTGATATATTCTACAAGTCAGACTGTCTCTCGTAGCCCTTTTGTCCCATCCATATACCGTAATGCAAACTGAGCACACCTTCCAGCCTCCACAACGTCCATTGGCCCTTTTTTAGCCATAAATCCAGAAACTCTCTCACTACATCCTCCTGCCTTAGCTCGACTGCAACCAGCACCCACGACTTTGATTGCGTTGCAGCCACATCTATCGTTTCAACCAAAGCGGGAAGAAGGGACGGGTGGTATATACAGTCAACCAATAGTACCAGATCCCATGGTTCTGTGGGAGCATCGAAAGGACAGGGGCAGTATCGCATGCGCGCAGGAGATGGTAACGAGAACAGCGTTAACCAATCAAGTTCTTCCACAGATATGTTTGATGCCATCGAAGATGTCTTGTTTTTTCCATGAGGGAAGTTGAGAACGATGTTCTTTCGGATAAGTGGGAGGAGATCACTGATATCAGACACGGTGTAGCTACGAACCAAGGGCGAGAATACGATGCTCAGCAGACCTGTACCCGCACTAAGGGCAATGTCGATATACAGTAAGGCAGGATCCATAATTTGATGAATAGTAAAATGCCGACCCTAGCTCCAGGACACGGTAGTTTGCCAGCGCTGCTTTATCAAAGAGCGGATTTTCAGGCTGGAAGAAATGCTGTTGCAATACGATTTGAGCGAATTCAATACTGCAAGCCAAATGATAAACACATTTGCAGAATCATCATCAGCGGATAACAAGGCTTTAAATGTCAGCAAGTTAGAGGGGTACCTTGCTCTCCACAGAACACTCCCTGTGTCCCCTTTCCGACTACGCAGCGCAGTCTTGTCTTGGAAGAGGTCAACTTCGATTGTTTTCGTTGATGCGTTGAATAATGTCTTGGTCTTGGTCTTGGTCTTTCTTTTCGTCGCTTTCGATCTCTCAGGTTGAGGATCGGATTGCACTGCAGGTGGTTTGAGCTCGAATTGGATTAATAACGTATCTTTTCGTGAATCGACTTGGCCAAGGCCTCGAAATCCGTCTGACCCTACGAGATCAGTACTCGCTTGCTGGAGGTGCGTATAGACAATGAATATCTGGGATAGCAGTCTATTGAATAGACGGGATTGAATCGCGATTTCGCGAATGTACCTCTTCGTCTGCATCGCTAACAGCCTCGCTATTCAGGGCCAATCCTGCAAGACCTTTGATCATGGAGCTGACCTGCTATCAGTATCATAGACCAGTACTCAATTTAACATCCCGTCGATTAACTAAATAGCTCACTGGAGGAGTTCGAGGTCCGGTGAATGGTGATGAGTGATTAGAAGTCCTGAGAGAGACCTAAATCGGGACAATATAGATAATTCTACGATGTCTCTATTCCAGTTCTCCTTTGCCTTCTTCTACATCAGGTGCTATTGATCCCCGCAGATAATTCCACCAAGTAGGTCCATACATGTAATACATGACACCAAATGCCGCTCCACCAAGATGTGCATAATGGTCAAACATCCTATATCCATGATCAGCATAGATTATGTACCCCCATAGAAAAACAATCGCACCGCCATCCGCGAAGAATGCCAATTGTATCGAGCAACACAAGGGCACCGACACCGGTTTGAATGTTTATCGGCATGAAGGGCGGGAACATAAGTGTGACCTCTGCATCCGGGAATCCAAGTGCACTCAGTGTAACGGCCGCATAGATTGCTCCAGATGCTCCCAAGGAAGGCAGTATCTCCCTTACTCTCGGCAAGGCCGAGGTCTTACTTGCCATCTCGACGGCCGGGGTAATGGGAGCTGCCTTTGCTAATTGCGATACCAGACGTGGATATAGTACCTTCGCCGCAGCTACATGGCTCACTAAGCCCGAGAAAACTCCCGCTACAATGAAATATGAGTTCCATCGTCGATGATCTTGGTACAAAATTGGCTTTCTTGCCTGAAAGATAAAAAGCAAGGAAATGCCATCTGCTTGTGGACTCTGGAGGAAAATCCGGATCGCTAATCTGTGCACCTGAAAGATATGTGGTGGCCGCCGAGCCTATCAAGCAGTTTTAAAAGGATGCAAGAAATCATGGAATGCGTTCTACTCACCAAAGCTCGTCAGAGCGATGGAATTTGCGGCCAAGTGCAGAAATGTTTTGTGGCTACAAATAGCATCGTTTATCCAACAAAAGGGTTGAGTCAATGGCTGCATACCTGAACATACTGGTCAAAAGAGTATATGATAACCCTGATAACGGGTGATGCGTAAAAATTCTATTCATCGTTGGACCGAATCGAGGAACCTTCCAAGCAAGATATACCATCGTATTCAGCCCACAGATCATCCAACACAACCTTTTTCCTTCACTTGCGTTGTAGTAACGATTTGCTGCAGATATGTATGTGGAAATGATTTGTTGCTTGAGAAGGATAGGCCACTCAGATAGCGCAAATTTTAATGTCGATACTTTCTCATTGGCCCTCTGTTCTTTGTATGTTGATTGTCGAGCGTATATACAATGTCAGGCAAGGATCACGCACATTCGACTCTTCATAAGACTGCAGTCTGCGCATCGCAACATCGACTGGAAGCAACGTTGTGTCTAAGTGTGTCACCGACGTCAGCCGATTGAACCAATAGTCGGTCTCTGCTTGGGTTTGCGAGGTTGCCAAAGAATAAGCTAGGCATGATCCAGCTATGAAGAACTGTAAAGCCAGAGTATATCAAGACAGTCATTAGATGAGACCAGTGTATTGTACTCACCAGAACTTGGCGGCGAATCGTCGGTCGTTTCACTCTCTCCCTGAAAGATTCCACCGGGCTTGTTCGAATAATTTGCTCACGGAAAGATGGCACGTTCGCCGGAATCTTATTTTGCTCAAAATGGGTTCCTCTTAAAGCGCTACGAAAGAAAGACCTTGACTCAGAACGCCCCCTTTGGAATTCGAGGCATCTTCTGAGAGGAAGAAATGAGTGTCGGTAGGAAAGCATGGAAAGCATTTTGGACTTCCCAGGCTTGCCGAAACGTTCTTGTTACATGATTACCATATTGGGATGTTCTCCGTCCTCCAATGAATCTGATGGATCCATGTGCATGATATATTCAAGATGTATTGTGAGTGAGTCTGGAATTAGAACAAGATGAAAAATATCTATGCCGGCCTAACGCGGGGGGGGTGGGGGAAACTACAGATAGGCCGATGCGAGCATTAAAACGCCCGGGACATCATGATATGATTTCGTCCACAAGAGTCCGATCTCTCCCCTGTCCGTGCAATCAGCAGATGTGAGTTTACCTCAGCCCATAAAGGCCCATAGCGACTTTCATTAGCTTCGTCACCCCTGAAGCAAACAGTAACGTCTTGAGCGATCAGAAAAGATCTCAGAGGATCGGAGCTACAGCGAGTGGGTTCTCGATGATTGAATCTTCCAAATAAAGTGTTTTGATTCTGTCGTTGTGAGCACTCTCTCCTGGACTAGTCAAAGAGATCGAGTTGAGTCGTGCGCCATCCATCGACAAAGCTAGTCTTCCCAGCAAGGGACAGGCGCGAAGGAGCGATGTGAGCCCTGTGAAGGTGATTCCCAACGTGCGCCGCCATCCGGTGTAGCGATTGAGAGCTAGTTTTTGAAGACGCGGCCAAGCATTCGCCAACTCCATCAAGTCGTTCAAATCGAATGAACAAAGATGGTTGAGACCCACGTGCGTTAATTTGGAAAATTGCGGACCAAAGGGACGAGATGATAGCATCGATGTCCTCTACTCCAAGGGTTAATGTTTGGAGATTGGCAAATCCTTTGTTTGAAGCAATGGTATTGGGTATTGACGCGGGAAGTTCAGCTGATAAATTCTTGAGAGTTGGTAGTTGTGCGAGGCGCAAAAGAATAGATTCGTCGAGCAGGCTGCAATCCAAACTTTGCAGTTGCTGACAAGAACGGGATTTTAACGTTCGCAAGACAGATGTTAGATTCACACTGTCTTAAATGTAATCCTCTCACGCGTAGTTGTGTAAGCATTATACATTGATATTCGAGGAGAAACAGGGTTGCTGGGGCTCCGAGTTGATTGAAATCTTGGAACGTCAGTTCAAGGAAACGTAGCGAGGGAGGAAGGAAGAGATGGATAAATGGCAACTCGGTTGTTTCCTGGCTGGCACAAATCAAAAACCGGAGTTTGGGAAACAGATGATGTGAAGGGTGGGGGAAATACTTCATCGAGAGCGTGGTCATGAAATGGATAATGTGTTTAAAATGTCCAGGCTTTATGTGGATCTCACGAACGCGGGATGTGTAGCTTTCGAAGCGGACCCATTCTTCTTTGGATGGTGGTCTAGCGAATTTCTGCATATGAGATGGTTAAACACTGTTTGATTAGTTTCCAAACACGAAATACCTCCTAGCTCTACAATATCTTGCTCACCATGCGCGTCGTCAGGATCCAACTCAGATAACCATATTTCACTAGGAAACAGGGAATCAATGGCCTTACACCGCGTAGCCGTCTCCATCGCACCGCAAGAGCAGGATCTCGGAAGGCTCGACATGTTATTGCCAGTGCAGCCAAAGTTACGTGGCCAGAAGTGCCACCAGGATTAGACCTAGACGCATTCAAAAACTTGTTAAATAATGATGTTGGGCCCACTGACAGGAAGATAGGAAAAGATCTCGTAAAATGATTTCTGATATTGAGACTCAGAGAACGCGATGCATGGTCGTCGTATCACAGCGCACCTGGTCCACTATGACATTGAAAAAAGCTGAAAAGAGCTTTAAAGAGGACGGGATTTTACGTAAAGTCAGACCAGGTCAGACTACATTCGATATGTATGTTTCCTTTATTTACTGTAATGGTGCAAGATGTTTTACTACATATCTTTTCTGCGACCTCCACCACAAAATGCTCCAATATCCGGTGAACTTTGTCCAATAACCCCACAAATTGCTAATGATCTCCGAACGGAATTTTATGAGGGAGAACAAACTATATATTATTCTTGGTTCCTCCTGTCCCCCAAACCGACAGTACCCATCCTTACGCCACCACGAAAATTGACAGTCTGGCGAAGTTCGAATCCATACAAAGAAATCAAAATGCCTCGCCCTCCCAATGTCAAGAATGGTCAGCGATGGCGCCTCATCCTGAGTGCGAGTGACATGATAAATAGTCAGTTTATTCCGATCGAACGAGAGGACCTTGGGTCGGAGCTTCCGTTTCCTGTCATGTCGATGCCCATTTTATTCGGTCACGGAGGTGATAGTGATAAACAAGAGGAAATCGAACGCTCCTACGCGATCGCGATCTCTTCCGAAAAACCATCGTTCTTCAATATCAAAGAACAAACATCTTTTGATCTTGACAAGGTCTGTCGAGGTTTATCTACCCCAGAAAGCGCTTTGACCGGACACCCGAATGGTGCGGCACAGAAAATCTGGGATAGCGGCGTTGGTCTGAGTTCCTGGCTCTTCAATCTATATTTCGGCCAATTGGATACGTTCGGTGCCCTGGCCAAATTGAAAAGAAGGCTGTTCTCTGCAGATGACCGGAATATACTAGAGTTAGGCAAGGCCCGAGTCGGCTCAAACGACCAGTAATTCATAACATTTCTCAGGTGCCGGAACTGGAATTGTTTCTGTTACCCTGAGTGTTCTGCGATCAGATCTCAAACTTTCTGAACCGCGCGGGCACTTAATCGCAACTGATCTTCGTAAGTCCATCCACTGTGTCATGCAGCATGTGCTCATCATGTCAAGCCTCTGCAATGCCACTTCTTGAACATAACATCTCATTCAATGCTGTTCACTGTCACTTGAATGTTATTCCGGAGGCCGCTGTCCTAGATTGGGAGAACGAGCAGCTCCCGTCTGTCGTTTCATCTTTTGGTAACGGCTTAGATGTCATCGTGTATGCATTTCCTTTGACCACCCTGCAACTAATACTGATCCCTCAAAGGATGGCGGATGTTACCTACAATACTTCATCGTTTCCCTCCCTCATCAATACCTTATCACGTCTTATTCACTTCTCCACAACAAAAACATCCAATCCCAACCCACCCTTGATTCTGCTTGGATATAAAGAACGAGATCCTTCGGAGAGGATACTTTGGGAAATGGCAGACAAACTCTCAATTAAATTCGAATTGGTGGGGGCAAAAATTGGGGCGGGAGGTATACCTGTTGAGATTTGGCTCGGTGAAGTCCAAAATCCATGAAAATTTAGGAAAAAGAAGCTCTGGTCTACAAATTAGTGTTTCCATTATCCAAAGTCCACTGATGTACAAGTAGCTCAAACGGTATAAAAGCATGAACTAAGCAGCAATGATTGACAGGAGTGTATATTTGGGTTATAATGGCGGTAGCGGCCGGCGACATTGTGGACAAATATTCTTATGGGCAGGTCAACATTAAACGGAAATGAAAGCAGGCTTGATCGCTTACCTTGATAGCAAGCCACTTGAAAGTAGTAGAAGGTCAGACCAATAAACAAGAAAAGGTTGACTGGTTGGACATCATACCTTCTCTAAACATTCTGTATGCTATTGATCGTCAAAAGCACAATTTAGCAACAATAAGTTGGGATGCAAGAGAGGCACTCACAAATAGATGACTACATGGTGCAAGACTATAATTTCTCCGCACACTGACTTTGCGAAGTAAACCACCAGTGCCAACTTGGAGCAATTTTGGATCGTCGGCATGAATGTCCTCCATACAGATGGCGCAGTCACCGAGGGAGTGATCTGCTGCCTCAGGGTCTGACGCGGTTGATAATAGCGGGTGGTAGTCATGTGTTGGTGCTGCAGCAAACTGGTCCATCCATGATAAGTCGGTGAATGGACGAGAAAGAAATCGTCTTACTCTGTTAGGCAGGAAAAAGGTTGGTCCGAAACGTTGTTGAAGAAAAACTACGAATACCTGCGCCATTACGAATATTGCCAGATAAAAGACCCATCCTGGACGTCACAAAGTTAAACACAACACTCGAGCAGGAAATAAAAAAATTTACGCCGTGGTTCAACATCCAGGACATTCTTCGGACAGCCCAAGAAATCTTTCAAGAATATATCAGTATCATTTAAGATTTTTCCTGCCATGTATTTGATACTCACATAAAGCAAAGAAAAGTCGACAAATTGAGGTCCCCACCAAGTATTCTAGACTCAGAACAGTAGTCCTCCCACGGCGAGCGGAGCGGACGATTTGTGGTAACCAAAAAAAAGAATACATAGTCGCGACGAACAGGAGTGCCAACGAGGGTGAAACGATGACACGGACGATGAAGGTGAGGAAGAAGAACATCCCGATCCCTGTGGAACAAAAAATAAATGAATATAACTAAGGAAAATTGAGATTTGGAACTCACAAATGCGGGCTTGCGGGTCTGACTGAAGATGCTGAAGCAGAAGGCGAGGAAGGGAAGGGCTTGCTGGAAGAGCAGGCCGGGGCGGTGGATTATCCTGGGTCGGTGAGGGTACCGTGGTAGGGAATTCTGGATTTGGGGTCTCAACTTGACGCGGAGGCGGAGCGGTTAGTACAGCTGCAGCCTCTTCTGGAGCTTGTATTTGATTTATTAGTATAGCAAATTGCTGTTAGTATAATAATGACTGTGAGCTTCCTCCTCACAAAGAAAAATTACAATACTTGCAGCTTCAAAAGCGAATAAGACACACGCAAGAAAAGCCGGCGCGACGAGAGAAAGCGAAGGTCTTCCATGAGCCAAGATAGCAAATGTGATGTGTCCGGCGAAAGATACTGCGTCAACAATGGCTTGAGTAAGGAAGGTCCAGAGCGATACTCGAGACATTCCTGCAGGTGTGCGACAACTCTCCATTTGACGAGAAAGCAGGATAAGGAGAAAGAGATAGAAGAGCGCGGAGAGACCTGCATCTATTTCTCGCAATATCTTTATTTTGTGTTTATGGCTAAGAATGTCATGGCTTACATGTCGTAACTTTGCGGAAGAATGTCTGTGACCTATGCATGAATAAGAGCATTAGAGGCAACGGAGTGTGATGTTGGTTACTATTGACCAACCTTAAACCTTCAGTGTTATGCAAGCGATATAAAATTCCGCATTCTTTGCTCAGGAGAACGCCATTCAGAGACAGCTTCGGGAACTCTAGAGTGTGTTTTCCTGTCGGTCTTTGCAGCTCTTCCTCTAATTCTTGCATGAGCTCTTTGGAGATCATCGAAGGCTCGATCTGAGCATACATCCCGAAACCACAGGCAGGGAATGCACTGTCCTCTATGTTCTCATTAAACGCGTCGGACGTGCAATAGAATGGTGATTGTCACCTTCGGTGGCATCTTGGTCAATTATCCCAGCGTCTATCATGTCCTTTAACTTGCTTATTCGGGAAACCAGTTCCGGTTCTATTGCGTGAGCTGTTGCGTTTTGCAAGGAGTCTGGAACAAGCGCAGGCATATATCGAATGTCTATGTGGCGGCTATATGTACAGTGTCAGCGATGAGTTTCTTATGAGAGACGTTGAGCTTCACCCAGGCGGCTCAGCGAACCCATAGATCGATCCATTGTTGAGAAAGTAAACACCTTCGAAGTCCAGCCTCATGTCCTCAGATGCATAGGTATCAGTAATATCAATTCTTCCCTGCGCCAGTATATGAACGCTAATACATACAGGGAAAGGGGGGCATATCTTACATGAACCATAGAAATACCTTCCGAGCCATTGATGTGATTGGGTGAGCGTACCAATACACTCCACGAAATTTTCTCAGATGCTGTCCAATTCCAGTTACCTGTCTTTTCGAGTAGTTCGGACATGTTTGTTCCACTCATGAAGGATTGGGCGTAAGGGGTCCAAGAGTCGTGTTCTAGTGCAAGGCGGGAGGGAGTAATATTGTAGAAATCGAGATCACCCCGAACAAAACCAGTAATATTGGAGAAATATGATTGCGAGGGTCCTAATTGAGAGTCGAATGAAACAAAGGATTCAACTAGCGGATTTATGGCTGAGTGTTTTGTGGGCTTAGAGGGATATCAGTGTTTTGAGACAATATAAGACGCATAGGGAGATACCAGGGAAAAATTAGACTCTGTGCCATTCATCCAGGCAGTAAAATTCGATAATTGATAGTTTAGAGACTGTAGAGCGTCTTGGTAGTGACTGTGGGCGAGAAATTCGTCTCCGTTGTGATTCGTGAGCATGAAAAGCATAAAAGTGATGAATAAGAAAGAAGGTATAGAGCTTCTCTGCTGCTGTAATCTAATATCTGGAGTGGGATTGACGGCCGCTTCATCTCGTTCCATGTCGTCCTGAAGAAAGCTGGCAGTATGTGAGCCTTATTGCTGTAAGTACTAAGTAAGCGCTAAGTAATTACTTGACAAGTACTTTCAGACGGCACTGCCACTACATATGATTTACTCAAACACTCACAGTGATGTCAACAACTACACCGGACAGCAAACGGTGGACACATTTCCACTCTGCATTACAACTTGCCATTCAGCGAGCCGCTCACAAATGGACGTAAGTACATTCTATCTAGTGTCAATCTGATTCTGAATTAGACTGTAGCTACGATGACTTTAAAGAATGCTTTGCGTTGTGGTGCAAAGAAGAGCCTGATGGCGCCATAGGCGTCTTCAACACTGTCTCGAGACATATGGAGGATCAGATTTCTGTTCGTCTTCTGTTTAAACTCGACAAGGCACCTATGAGCTTATCCAGTCATAAAGAGCAACTGCGAAAATGCCTTCGTCGAAACCAATGTCCAAGGCGGCATCAATATTTTGCACGCTGTGGTCTCTGAAGCACGAGTTCGCAAACAACGCGGGGAAACCACTGGTCCTGATCTTTGGCGAGAAGATCTTAACCCACGGGCTGCAGTAAGAGCGCGATCAACACGCATCATGCAGTCAGAAGTGGAAAAGTTACGTGCCACCCTTAAAGCTGTGTGTAGGATCCAGTTTGTCATGTACCCCCCGACACTCATACTCGTCATAGCTGGAGGATGAAAACACAGAAATTTACATGCAGATCTCACAAAATGAAACTGTGAAGGAAAATAGAGATGCTAAAGTGACAGAGTTGTTAGATATCCTTGATGATGTGCGTGGCGTCTGGATCGTAAATGATAATAGTCAACTCAAACTTTACAGGTATACTCTAAGTGGAACAAACTCCCCCACGACGATATAGGTTTATGGACATTGCAAGCCGCTGAGACATTGGGTTCTACTGAGCCGCCATAATCAATATCTTGTTGTAGGGCTGACCTCTTTACAGTAACTTATTGGTCGCTATTTAGTTAAGCATATTCCTCGTGTTTTCATTTTTATAATTCCGTTTGATTATTCTTTCCCTCCATGTTCTCTGTTAGTGTTTCGGCCGTAGACTCGACCGAGCGACTTCCTTTCAATCTCTCCGACAGCCTCTTTAGGCCTCTCAGCATCATTGTTCTCCATGGCCACCACATCTTCGATCTATGACCTATCTCATTGCTAATTATTTGTGATTGTCCATTCCTGTATTTATGATATAACCATCATTTCGGCGGTGACTTGACGTATTTGGCTTCTGAATGTTATCCAACCCAAGCAGATCATAGCAGCATGGCGCAGTGGGAGCGCGCGGGGCTCATAACCCCGAGGTCACTTGATCGAAACAAGTTGCTGCTAAGAATATTTTTTGGCCTCCGATTTTTTTCGGTCTTTTGACTCATGATACATGGGGCTTGAACCATCTTGAACCACCATACAATCGACACTTATATTTCGCTCGGTTTGCATGATTCAGGTTCAGCAGCTTGCTTCGACGTTATCCAAAGGATCGTCCTATGAACTTGTGCATGCACTCCTGGAGCATCAGTCAAAATCACTCAACCTGATCCCAAATGCCCAACGGAGATCTAGATGATAGAAAATACAAAGCTCAAGAAAGACGTGCATTATATGTTTACAAACATGTTTATCTTATATCTAACTCGTATCAAACCCCCCTACACCTGCTGCACACAAAGCGAACAAAGCAGGCAGCAACGATTAGCAGATTCAACACGAATCAACACTCCAACAAGTTAGCTTGACCTGGGTCACAACATCAGTAACGAGATGAGATGAAAACGTTTGACCGGAATTTACCAAGTTCTAAATGGCTAGCGGTTGCGCAAACGTAGGCGCAATTTTCGTCGTGTTCGTGGTTGCATTCCTATCCTCGACGGACAATAAGGCCATGTTTTCTACGAGCACTCTCTCTTTCTCGCACTTGTCCTTCTCTTTATCGGATGGGACTGAACTTCGAATGGAAGCGCCACCAGCCTTCCACGCCCCCTTCGGGTTGTATAATTCGGCATTGAGCTTGGGTGACGGCCTCTCAAAACCTTTGTCTATATCCTCAGGCCGCGAGATAGTGTTTTGGTTTCCGTTTCCGATATTTTGGTGGGGATTGGGATGCTGAACGAGAGCGGTGGCGTGTGATGAGGTAGGATTGCCAGAGCCCGGTAACAGTATAGATCGCGTCGACGAGGAGTTTGTCCAAACGCCAGCAACAGTTGGCAAACGCTTTTCTGTCGTAGGTGATATTGTTGTGAGAGGAGGGAAGTCCGTATACTGAAGGGCTACAGGAGGTACTTGTTGAGGGCGTTGCCCATTATTCCGCGCAGGAGATATATTGCGTGAGTTGTTCAAAGAATGATCATGGTGACGAGAATGTGTCGAATGCAAAGTAGGCTGGGGTTTCAAACCGACAGCCCAATCGGGTCTGGCGGGAAGAGGATGTTGTGATGAGGTGGACGTGAAAGTCCGTCGTGACGATGATGAAGCCGTCGAAGAAGACTGGTACAGCAAAGCTTGTGAGTCGAACCAAACGATGATGGCAAAGCTAACAGATTTGACTCACGGCTGTAGATGATGCCTCGTCACCGGTCGAGGTTCTGTTACCAGGACTCATATTCGAGTTGCCAGAAGATCTTCTAACAGCTGAACTCAATCGTGGTCCCACAACCTCTCCAGCACCACTCGGTCGTCCACCAGCGTTACCCATACCAAAACCACCCATACCTATACCAGGACCATAACTCCAAGCACTACGAGCAGGAGGAGCACTTCTCTTGACAGCGCCATTTGGAGGTTGGTGCCCGCCTATGTTGCCGGGGTAAGAGTTGTTTGCGGAGGCCATATCAGGATGGCCCATCCCCCCATTAGGATATCCAGCATCATGGGAGTACAGAGCCTGGTTTGGGACAGGCGCAGGGGAAGGTGGCACATGCTGCACAGGAGGTGGGGAGGCGTAATACTGGGGCATAGGATATGGGCCGTACGGAGGTACTGGAGGCATGTAGGTGGAATATTGCGATGCTGGCGGGGCAATCGGTGGGCTGGGAGCCTGATGTGGGTGATGTGTTTGAGATTGCTGTATCGGAAGATGAGGAGCAGGTAGCTGAGAACCATTCCATGGGTAGGGAATGTATACTCCCTGAGGAGGATGGTGAGTGGATGGATACATATCTGGCGGACCCGCTGGACCGGCAGGATCGGACCCATGAGGGAGTTGATTCTGCTGGGAGTGCTGAGGGTAGGGATAAGGAGTATAGTAAGGATATGTGGTGAGATAATTGTGCGGCGGTGGAACTGGCTGTGGGTATGTGTAAAGATACGAATTGACATATCCTGGCGCTTGGGCAGCAGATTGCGTCGTCTCGTTTGGGGATCCTGCTGGAGATGGTTCATAAAGCGTTGGGTATTTAAAAGGAGATGGCGAGGGAGCCCTCGATCCTCTTGAGCTGCCTGAACCATTAGCATTGAAAGTAGGAGCATTTGACCGCAGGCTCCGCGAAGACGAGCCATTCGAGCGTCTGGCTTCCTTTTTATCCCGAACAATGGGGCCTGACCATTCACTTTCCGTAGTCGGGGAGCTGACCGAGTCGTCCATATCGCCAACACTGCTCGTCTCGCCCGCGCTCGTCACTGATCCAGATGTAAGACTCAGCGATGAAGAGCTAGCACTGAGGTCTTTCTCCTTCTCCTTTTCCTTCTCAGCAAAATCCATAAATATCCGTGATCTTGCTTCATTATATGCTGCTTCGCGTTCCGCAATTGTCATATGCTTCTTACTACTTCCAGTTGCATTACTGCGCCCACCGAGGCTACCAGATTCAGATGGCTCTACATCAGAGAGTTCCGCATCTTCGCCTGCGACTGAGCCGGCTTGGGAATGAGGTTTGGACCGACTGCGATCATTGGCAGAGCGACGCATGATTTTGAAAGTTGGCTGCGCAGGCAGTTCCGCAGGTACTAGCTCGCATATCCGACGAGTTGGGCTGCATTCATACATCAGCGTCAGGGACCAACAACTGCGATCCCAATACTCACATCCGACTCTCCGGCGAATAGACAACGCTGATAGTCTTTGTGACCGGATCTGTTTCGGGTGTCAATTTGTAGTAAGCCGAGCATCGATGTACCAAAAGACGTTGGTATGATGTGGTAGGCATTAAGTCAACTCGTGGCCTGGTCGTTAACAGGTAAGTTCACAATCTACAGGAAACGAAAAGCCATAAAAGAAGGGGTGAAGCACCCGCGGTGCGCAAAACATAGTTGACACGCTCCAACACTCGTGTGACGACACCAAAGCCATCGTGTCCAATCATCAGAAAACGCACCTTCGGTCAGCGATCAAGGCCTCCATTTGTTCTCCCAGCTTAAGCACATATATTCTATCTTTGCTCTTGAGAGCCTCGAGAATCTGGGGGTCGACGTCCAGTAGAGCGCTAATGCTCCCACTGCTTGTGCTTTCGGTCTCGGCGAATAGGTCTGAATCAGAACGAGAAGGCGACCGTATATTTAAGCGATCACTGAGAGGGGGCGTTACTGAATTGATGATGGCTGATGGGGATGGTGAATCGAAAACGATCTCTGAATGAGAGTTTGTCATTGTGGCGGCCATATCCTGGGATAGCGAGGACAAGGAAGGAGAGTGAAAGCTGGGACTGTTATGCTCAGAGCTGGGAGACGAATAACGGCCTATAAAATCGAACGATACAGGAAATGCGCAGCCTCAGCAATCAATCATATAAGGAAACGGATAAAGACAAGGAGTAGATTGAGGGCGTAGCAAAAGTGAGGTGATTTTGTCTCAAGCAGAACTTACCAAGTAACGTGAGCAAAGGACTATTAGGATCTGGCTTTATAGACGTTTGGTAAAGGGGATGAATATAAATTCTAGGAAGAAGATACGGGAGCCGTTGGGATAGACATTCGTAAGACCACGGAGAGGAGATGAAGGGCGTTCGGGGTAAGCCTGTCTAGGTTGTAAATTCAAGCTATTCCACCCGTGGGAACATCGCAGACGCCCATCCATCCCAACGCCCAACAAAATGTTGCGAGTAAACAAATTATATTCCCTCAAAATAGACATGGATTAGAGCAGTGTAATATACTACAGTCCATCAATCCGTCTGTTCAGGCGAAAACAACTGGTAGATATTAAAGCTTAAACTGGAAGTGCAATGTCATTAGCAGGTTGAAACCAGGCATGCCGGATCACGAACCAGAATACGCAGACGCAGCACCCGTATATCGCTAACGCAAGCGCAGCCTTGTTGAGCGTCCTACTTATGCTCAAATCATCCCGTGAAAGCTAGGGAAAAAATGTTTCATCGATCGCGATATTATCCATGGGAATGCACAGTTCTCACCTTCCAAAAGAAAAACCCAGGCAGGATAAATGATATAGTCGTGGATCCCGTAGACCCAACGAATGATAAGACTGATAAAGGCCGATCAGTTCCCGCTTTACTTGAAAGGAGACACGTTGAATAAATCGCTCACCCATTTGAAGATCATCTATAAAATAGGCAACGATGAAGCCAGGTACGATGATAGCAGTGGTAAGAAAAGTGTGCTTAAAAAGCGACATTTCGACAGCACTATGCTCATCCACAAATTCGTCATCATCGTCATGATGAGCAGCCTTCACAGGTGCGCCGCCGCCGAATATTTTATCTAGACAATTCCGACATGGTTGCACCTGAAGAGGGTATGAGAACCCTATGAGCACCACAATCGCCAGTTGTCCGACAGCAATGAAGAGAGATGTCGAAGGGTACATGGCAATGATGTTGGCTCCAACCTGAAGTGAGCCGGGAGTCAACAACGGCGAATCCTCAGTATGAAAGGGCCTACGCTGGAACCAAAAGTCAAGTATCCAAATACTGCGATGATTTCGTAGATCAAGATGGCACCCCCGATGGATGCACCAATAACATAGTTCATGCGTTGTTGTGAATTGGTGGATAACTCGTTAAAGATAGGGAAAAGCTGAAATATATTTTATATCAGATGCGTTTAAAAGAGAGGATAAGGTCGAGCTTACGTTCTGCGAGCAGGTGAAGGCAAACACCTGTACCGGGAAAGTTGATATGAAGCTTGGCGTAAAGTTAATGAGATGTATATCTCCGCGA
Source organism: Hygrophoropsis aurantiaca (assembly GCA_021014935.1). Classification (NCBI taxonomy): domain Eukaryota; kingdom Fungi; phylum Basidiomycota; class Agaricomycetes; order Boletales; family Hygrophoropsidaceae; genus Hygrophoropsis; species Hygrophoropsis aurantiaca. The sequence goes on from MU267623.1 coordinate 18,208, forward strand.
GGCGCAGTGCCTTCTAATGGGTTAAAGTAGCATGTAATCACAATGATGACGAGGTAAACTAGCAGTAAAAGACGCGTCAGCATAGTCACTATCGTACGAATTGACGAGACTCACCGACAGAGAACATAGCAATGTAGCTAGTATGTCTAAGACTGTCAAGTTGACGAAGGAATGAGAGGGGAACAAGTATTAGCATCAGGAGCGTTATCCAATTACGCCCAGACAGTGCCCATTCCGGAGGATTCGTTGTCGGTGAAGTCAAATCATGATATAGAGACCCTACCACACTCGGCATGAGTGATTTGATGATGATAAGATAGCTAGAAACGTGGGCTCTATTAAATAATGCTCGTCCCCACTGGACGGATAACCGACCTGATAGAAACGCCAAAACATTTGGTTGCGATAGCAGCGTCAAAGAATATAGCTGCCTTGGGGAAAGTGAGCTGTGAAACAGCGAAGAACGATGAGCGTCGATGGGGTGTATATCGCGCACATCGAGATAGCAGATACAATCCGAATCCACCTATTACCCCAGATGTAACACAAGTCACCATTCCCGGTATTATTCCAGCCGAGGCCATGGCCTACAGAAACAGGTTAATAAGATGCGACGCGCTCGTAAAATGTGGTATCACCAGTGGAAATGTCAGCATGCCTGAGTTGAGACATTTAGCTTTGATCCATCTTGTGAGACAGAGAGCACATACCACTGCCAATGATTGTGTTTGCGAGGTTACTGACGGAACTGATTATCGTCGCATGACCTTCTTTGAAAGGAGGCCTTGAGGTAGCATCGCTGCCTAGAAGAGCGCTCCCTTCATCATCCCCTACAGCGGGCTGTGGATCAGCAGCCGTTGTGGCGGCAATGCCATATGTTTGCACCATATCGTTTCAGTTAAAAAGAAAGACCTAACAGTGTACAATGAATGCAGGTATTAGGAGAAGCTGGACGAAGTGTAGCAGGTGTAAGGAGCGGAAGTTCCGGGACAGCGTGTGAGTGCAAGATAAGGTGAAAGGCCCGAAAGGAGTTGCTGCAGTATGATTCACCTTGGTACCATATGTTCCGACCGAGGAATTGCCTTATATATTGACCTCACTTATCAGGCACACTGCCACTGTAATACCCCCAATTTCTCCTTTGCCTTTAGTACGTAGTGGTGATACTCATCTGGGAGCTTCAAAGTTTCAACGTGCAGCTTTGAAGTAAACCCGAAGCGCCAATGGCAGACAAAGATAAATTACGAAAAAGGTGATCGACAGTAAACAATGATTCAACGATAACATGTAAAAAGTCCCAATCACACTCAGTATCGAATGCGGCTCTGGCCGCTCCCCCATCGCCCTGTCTGCCTTTCCCGTTGACGCGCCTGCATTCTTTGCTGCCTCAAATTCGCCATCAGCTGCTGTGCGACGGGAGACAACTCTGATGACGACGCTGGTGATGGCTGCTCACGCAAGCTGAGATACCGATGACCAGGTAGATGTTTAGGAGTCTTGGGAAGTTGCGATACACGCTCATTCTCCTTATCCTGCGGTGGGGTATTGCTTTCAATGGGTGGGACGGGCTTCATTCTATGTTTGTGAAGCGCTGGTGCACTGATCGATGGGTGGAGGGAAGAAGTGGCAGAAGAGCGGGATGATGATCGACGGATAGATGGACGAGTTGGAAGTAGAGTAAATACATCATTCGACTTGGTGAAGCGATTGGTTGGCAATGGCGGAACGATATCCGTAGAATTTGACATGGTAAGGGAAGGTCGTGGATATGGCTTTTGCGATTGTTCTCCTATGTGATTTTTTTGAGAACCTTCGCTTGACATGCGGCCTTCGTTCGAATCTGGAATTTTGACGGAAGGCGTCTTCGACAAGGCACGGGGACCTCGGGGAGCGCGAATACTTTGGCCAGTATGGTTAGTCACTATGACAGGAAGCATACTGGGACCTGCGTGGACGGTGATGGTATGTGCATTTGCTCCTGTAGCATGAGATACGAGAGTCTCGTTCATGGGTAAATCGGGACGAGGAAGTTCGAGGTCTTGTCTGGTTGATTGAGGCACAGAAAATGTGAGGGTATCGCTATTGGGGGGTATATCGGGAACGTCTGGAGTCGTGCGAATGGGGGCTGTAGACGAAGATAATTTATACAATGGTTGATCTTCTGGAGGGGCTACTGAGGCTTTCTTTTTATCGGTCAGGAAGCCGAATATTTGAGAAGCTCGCTGTGGTGTCATTGGGTTCTCAGATATATACGGAGAATTTGTATGCTCAGATATCTGATGGTGGCTAGTATCTGTTGAGATACTGAGTTCGACCTCGAGCGATGAGAAGGTGCGGTGATTGAGCATGGAGGAGGTGTCGCAATCGGTGACAATAGCACAACTATTGTCAGCGTTACTTAAATGAACGTCAATGAAAGGAGGGTCGGTTGGTGTTTTCAGTTCGGTGGACGATGCTGATGAGGCGCCATCCGTTTCACTGTGTTGACCATGAGTCATATTTCGTTAAGTACACCAAGAGAAAGCACGTACTCGAGGAATTTTTCTGCCCAAGAAATATCACCTTCAGAGAGACTTCTATTTCTGACATCAGGAGACGATGGATGTCCAAGTAATTGACGCAAAGTCGACCCAGTGCGACGTCTTTGAATACGTCCGTCCTTTTCTCTTTCAGGCGAGGGTGGGGTGTTCGAGAATACCCTAGAATCAAGACATCCATGATCGTCGTATACATTAAGCAAGCTCGCAACAGAAGGGTCTTGGCGGAGGCGCAGGAGACGGTTCTGCTCGCGGGGAGTGATAGGGACGCTTTTAGAGCGGCGTCGCGCTGAGTCGTTTGAGCTTGCCTTCGTGGGTCGTTTGGGCGTGCGAAGGTCGTCCATGGAGGGATAGGCATTGGGAAATTCGGTTCGACTATGGACTGTGCGACCGTGGATCGTGACAGTATAAGTGCTCTTTTGGGATACGCTACCCAAAGTTGCACTAGATACAGTTGGTGGTGGGATGATGTGGTTAATGGGGTGAGCTTTAATATTACACTTGAGTTATATGTTGTTATTCCAAGAAATGGATGGCAACTTACGCATGGGAGGCAAAGAGGCGTAATCTAATTCCGAGCCGACAGCGAACCGCGCAGAAGATGATCTGAGCAAACGACTGACAGCCGCTTCCGTGTCTTCTTCGCGGCAGGGTTTCAAAAGTTCCGGGATGGGGGGGACTGTATCGGAAGAGTGAAGTCCCAAGGCCCGTTTCTTAGATTTCTTACTCCCAATTGAGAAGAATTTCTTGAGGAATCCCATGATGGTGAGGTGGAGGTTTGAGAGTGTCTTGGTTTCGGCAAAGTGATGTATAAATGAGCGTAAAGGTCGTGAACGAATGACAGCAAAATCGAAAAGTACTCAGAAAAGAGCGAGACTGAAAGCTTCAAATCAAAAGTCGAGTCTCTCCAATCTCAACTATAACCAAACAATGTACAAACAAAGTCGCGTCCGGTTTTGAAGCGTATACACCTGCGTACACGTGAATTGATTTTTCTCATGGACTTCAAGGATTGGCACACTCATACTGATACAGCCAATTCTTCTGGCAACCTTTCTCATAACAACTTCTTTTCAATACTTTCAGAATGCCGAAAACTGTAGAGGTCATTGGGAGCTCTGTGCGCGATTTTTGTATGCTGGAGCGCAATTTTCTGGCACATATCAAACTCGTCCTCCTCCTATTGCTTCTCTCATCATCAGCTCTTCTTGGGATTCGTCTCCCAGGGCCATCTGGAAGTAAAGAAGAGACCGACAGCTTAGGCACCAGCAGTCTGCCAGTGGCAACAATACAGTTTATAGCCGCACTTGCAACTATTGGAGCTGCGTACTGGGAATACCATACAGGTTACAAAGATCTCTTGCGGGCCCGAGCATTTCTTGTCGTAACTCGGTGGGTCATCCTTGCTTATCGTCTCGGGGGACATTGTCAATTTGATCCTCTTCAGTGTGCATCTTGCCGTCATGAGTGTCGTTTCTGTCGCCATTGTCGCCACATGCGTTGTATATCTTGTAAAGAGTGGCTAGGACCTGCGAGTGAGATGTTGCTATCTCCCCCCAGATATTTTCTGCCGCATTCTCACCCGTCGAATGGTTGATGGTACTATAACATTGTGCGCCTATCTTATCGCCGAGTAGGTCCACAGCTCTTGGGAAGGTTTAAATACAATTCCATTTAACGGATGTCTGTTCGTAACGTCATTTGACGATACAGCAGACTGTATTAGATGGTCGCATATCATACCTTGGCTATAATATTCGCAACATTCAGTACTCTCCATAGTTTTCATACATTCTTATCTGTCCTGTGTTGGTCCTGTGCACTGCTATGGCCCGACGTCCTCGGATTCCTGCTAGTGCATCGGCAAAGATCTGTGACTTTCTAATCCACGTGGCTCTGCAAACACTTCGAATCCCTCGAGTTTTAAAGCCAGAATCACACCAGGGGACTTTCTTCACGAAAAAGTACCCAGACCATAACTTTTCTCTAACGTTCTTCATCACGATCTCTACTTTCCGTCATGAGAATCAGCAAAAAGATCGAGCAGTCTTCCAAGGAGGGCAAGGTCTGGTGGTCCTTTGAGTACTTTCCTCCACGGACAGCCCAGGTGGGTTGATGGGATTGGTGGCCCGTATTGACTATCACACGAATCTGATGCGCAATCTATGTAGGGTCTGCAGAATCTATTAGATCGTATAGAGCGCATGAGGGCGCTTGGTCCAGAGTTTATAGACATCACTTGGTGAGCAGCACTGCCAAGGCCTAAATCGATGGTGACTGAATACATCGTAGGAATGCAGGTGGCCGCACGTCTGATTTGACTGCTGAAATGGTGAAGACGTGCCAGGGAATTCTTGGCATGGAGACTTGCATGCACTTAACGTGCACTAACATGCCCAAAGAGAAAGTTGACATAGCGCTCCGAGTAAGTCGTCGCTTTGCTGTTTCCTGCATACCTGTACCAACTTATTCACCAATGTTAGGAAGCTAAACTGAGTGGTTGCCGTAATGTCCTCGCTCTCCGAGGGGACCCACCGATGGGAAAAGACGAATGGGAAGCCGTTGAAGGTGGTTTCGTCCATGGAATCGATCTTGTCCGGCATATCCACCAAGAATATGGCGATTATTTCGATATCGCAGTTGCGGGTTTCCCTCAAGATCAGCTTCTGCCTCCAGATGAGCGCGCTCAAGAGATGCAGTATCTTAAAGAGAAAGTGGACGCAGGAGTTGATTTCATCTTCACTCAGATGTTTTACGACGTCGATATCTTCATAGAATGGGTAAAGACCGTTAGAGCCGCTGGTATCACGATTCCCATCGTCCCTGGTGTCGCACCTATACAAACGTGGAACGGCTTCGTCAAAGCCACCAGCCTTGCAAAGACGAAGATTCCTCAGTCATTTATGGATGTTCTGGAGCCTCACAAGAATGACGATGAGAAGGTTCGACAGCTGGGAACAAAACTGGTGGCTGATATGTGTCGTCGCATTCTTAAAGAAGACGTCGGTATTCGAGGGCTTCACTTTTATACCATGAATTTGGAGAAAGGAACAAAAATGCTTCTCGAAGAACTAAACCTAGTACCTCGCGTCGAAACTATCAAGCCTCTTCCCTGGAGACAGGTATGTCTTTGAATATCTTGCTTTGATTTTGACTTACACCACTCTCAAAACAGTCACTTACCCCCAACCGACGACAAGAAAACATCCGTCCAATATTCTGGGCTAACCGTGCCAAGTCATACCTATCACGTACAGAGAATTGGGATGAATTCCCTAACGGTCGATTCGGTGATTCTCGCAGTCCGGCCTATGGAGAAATCGACGGCTATGGCGTCTCGCTCAAACAAACGGTGAGTTATATTGCCCCCGCTTCCACTTTATATATCCGACTCACTACTTGTTATTAGAAAGAGGATGCTCTCAAACTTTGGGGTGAACCGACGTCGTTCGCAGAAGTCGCTTCCCTCTTCAGTAAATTCTGTTTGAAACAACTCACCGCATTACCTTGGTCGGACCAAGTAGCATCCAGAGAGACATCTGCTATCGCAACTCAACTGGCGAAGATGAATGAACTTGGATTCCTTACCATTAATTCGCAACCTGCGGTCAATGGTGCTCGGAGCGATGATCCACTCTTCGGATGGGGTCCTAGCGATGGCTACGTCTATCAAAAGGCCTATCTAGAATTCTTCGTTGGTCCAGAATTGCTCGACTTGCTACTCACACATATCGAGCGGGACAGCAGCATCACATACTACGTCATAAACAAACAGGGTGACTTGAGGACCAACACCCATTCTGAAGGCCCCAATGCTGTGACATGGGGTGTGTTCCCCGGGAAGGAGATCATTCAACCTACTATTGTCGAGGCTATCAGTTTCATGGCTTGGAAGGTACGTCTATGCATCCTCAAAATTGCTTGCGGTCCTAATGATGTTTCTGCAGGATGAGGCTTATGAACTGGGTTGCAAATGGGCCAATCTCTATGAGAGTGGCTCTCCCGCACGCAAAGTGCTTTCGACCGTCATGGAGACATCATACCTTGTGAACGTCGTACACAACGACTTCAAGGATCCTAACCTGATTTTCGAACCGTTCTTCAAAGCTGGCGAAGAATACACTGCTACCCAACTCAATGGCTCAGCAGTCCATTGATCAAGTACGTTTTATGATCCAACTCATTGTTTTGCATTTCGGGTTCAACCCCCGATACCTACTAGCATCATTCATTCCGTGGCCTCCCTATTACCCATATCTTCCTCGTGCAATATCTCCACTACATATATCTGTGATATACAGTCAGTCTAAGTACACCTCACTGCATCAACTGCGTCTTGTATATTACTCTCCTTCCTCTGCATCAACTGCATTCGCATCCCTCCAGATATAGTTTCCACAAGGAGGTTGCTTACTCTAAACGCCGTACGAGCAATTAATAGAATTGTCTACATGATTTCCGATCTATTCATTACATCCTGCTCCATGATCAAATCACTCGAACGATCCCACCTATTATTCGAGTACAAGAACACATTGACGCATCAAGCGCCTAAATCCGAAAAGAAAAAGTCCGTGTTGGTGGGAGGAGGTCCGGCCATTAAACCACTGGGTATATCCACTTTGGCACCAGATATGTCTACCGAGAAAATGTAAATCTGGCGATCAAAGTCACGACAAGGGGCTCACCAAGAAGTTTGATTTTGAGTCCAATCTCAGTCAACGCTTGCACATAGCTAGCGGTCTCTTCTGATGTAACGTGGCCGCTGTCCTTGCGCACCATGTTCAGACCATCTGTCCAATCTGCCCATCGAGACTGATCGGTAGCCACTTGATCGGCGAGTGAGCCTTCGTTGGCACTTAGTAACGAGAATGATAATGGTGAGGCAGTAATGGTAGACGGTGGAGTTAGGTCCACGTGGTCCCGCAAGATATTCGATGGGGATGCACATGTCCCAGTTGCGATTTGACTGATGGCAGCGATTTCAATGCGCTCTGGAAGGTCCTCAAGACCATTCCGAACAGGAAACTTCATATTTGAATCCACATAATGAAGGTACTTCAATCCATTATCCTGGAAGGATTGTGTCGGTATCGTCAAACCTTCCGAATAAAAAACAAGGTCTTACCAGTCGCATGAATCGCCATGCCGCGTAAGGTCGGCGAGCTGCATCTGCGGCCGAGGTAGAGATACCATTAACAAACCACGCTCCTTGCAACAGGCACTGTATTCGTTGTTGCCTGACGAACTCGCGTGCCTCGTTCGCGACTTTGGCCCTCAAATTTCTGGATCACAGCTAAGGGCCAACAAAATGATAAGACTTCAACTATCACTCACCGCACGGGGACCTTGCTCAAGAGGTCATCTTCAGCTTCTAGTTCCTTCATTTGTCTATCTCGTACAGCGCGATACTCGCAATCAACGAAATCGCGCTCTACTTCATGCCAAGCCCGAAGATTTTCTCGTTTCAATGCTACGTTTACCCTGGGTGAGGACTTAATCAGCCTTGGAATCTCCAATGAACAAGTGCAAGGACGTACTGGCTCCGAGCGAGTGCGACGACACGAGTGAAATCACTGGCCGCAGAACCGCTCTCATTCCACATGCGCAAGAAGAAATGTGTTACCAAGGCGTGAACCTTATAAAAGTTTAAAAGAAGAGGTTGGTACGCTGTCGAGGTTGAATCTTGTGGACACATGTCAGTATATACAAAAATAACATTGCTATAACTCACACTGAGGAGCATAAATGGCCCAGTATTCCGCTAGCAGCTCAACAACTTCATTGGATGCCTTCGCGATAGGACACCGGCGTTCTTCTGGGCGACTTAGTTGTTCCAAAACAACCTATACGAAATCAACTCAGGGGTAGACAACTTAACAAATCATTCGGACTACCTTTGAGAAAAACTCTGGATCATCTTGCACAAAATGACGCTAGGATACGAAAAATTAAGCTATCATTCAAATCATCAACTTTGGAAATGCTTACCAGACAGTCAAGGCCCAAAACACCGGCATCTTGGAACTCTTCAAGCAGATTTTCACTCCCGAATCCAAGCTTTCTCCACTTCAAAACTTCCTCTCCCTCCCGACCTTCTTGAACTTTACTGGTGGCCCAGATATATTGGAGAGCTGACTGATGCCCGGGCTCCACCTCAGGCTCTACTAGAGTTGACTTCTTGCGATATGTGATGCGCACGATATTCGCTTGGAAGTCCAGTATGCTGGATGTTAACTCATCGGTCGTATGGTCCGACATGAGGCGCTATTGAAAGCAGGAAATCGGAAGGTAAATGTGCAAGGTATAGTAAAGTCGAGGAGGAACTTACAATGACCGCTTTGCGCACATTCAATTGCTCCAGCTCTGATATGAACTCATCCCAGCTATCATCATTGACGTGAGAGAGCAGCGAATTTATCAACATCATGCTAATGAAAAATGAGTTTTGAAATCATGCCCTTGATATCAGCTGATGTACCTGTGCAAGGCCATCACCGTATCTGCGCTTCCAAGGCGGCTCACGACGGTGTCAAGTGAACCTTTGACTTTGCGCATCTGCTCAAATACCACAGCAAAACCAAAACGGTAGACGGATCCTGGTGGCGCAACCGGGGGACTTCTACTTGAACTTGCAACAATAGGACCAGGAGCATTCATTGGGTCCGCTTCAACAAGCTTTTTCAAGATTGCGGTGGCTGGTCGACAAACGTTGACTAGGGAATTGGAGGAGGACAGAATTCGAACCACGGTGAAAATGAATGCTTCATCCAGAGTTGACCAGCCGAAGTCATGATCCATGAGATTTTGCATTGATGTGAGCGCGTACTATAAGAAGTTAGATGATCTATTTGATATATATTCTTCAAGGTGATATTTACCGCAAGTGCATTACCATGCTGGGTACCGATGATATCGACAAGCTCTCGGAGGCCCCCGCGATTTAAGAATTCCTGGGCGAACTTCTCTTCCTATTGAAGGAAGCTCAGTATAAGATACAAGGTTGAGATCCAGTCTGCCTACTCGAATGAATTTCTGTAATGAGAACAAGGACAACCGGAGAGTCTTTTCATCACGCATAGTGAGTTGTTGAACGGTTTCTGCGGCTTCAATAGCGGATGCATTTACGAGTCTGCAAAACAGTACAATAAGACTATGACCACAGTGGATATTATTTAAGATTGCGTACTTGAGGTGAGTTTTATTCTTGATCACCTTCCGTAGATTCTCATCAACCACCAATTCGTCCGTATCGCGATCCCTGAGCGCAAAGTTGGATGCAGGTTCTGTGACTTTCAAATTCAAACAAAGCTGGCGTACGACATCTTCGACAGTGAGGGTTGGATCGATGCGTGTGCGAACAGTCACTCCTTCTTTGGTGGTGACATTGTTGGTCGGAATCAGCGTGGATTTTGGTCGGTGGCCATTTGTTCCAGAAGGTGCTAAGGTTGTTCGGGAAGCTGCTGGATTTGAATTTATTGTCGACATCGAGGAAAGTAGGGGAGGTCGATGTAAACAACAGGTTATGGGTTATACAGTTGTCGTGTGTGGTTTATCGTCGCTATTGCTGGAGCCTGAATTCAATGCAGCTGTACAAGATGTGATATTTAAATATGGGGTTTCCCTACAGAGTGAATATTGTCAGAAACATGTAAAGATCAATTTAAAACAAGTATCAGAAATGGCGAATGATAACATCCATGCAACGCGTCATTACGACCCGTGCTCTGACTGACGTGCAAATGTCTCCGATAATCATCATATAGAAAGTCCATAGTGAAATGTGCTCACAGTTACTTTGCAGTCTGTCCTGTTATTGACCACACGAATCTATAAGAGCGAGTTAGCTTTGCCGCAGTGAATCCAATAGAGTAATACAAAAGGATCAGAAAGCGAATTATCGTCCTGTACAAAAGTACTCGGCCTGACGTGCAAATGAAATCGAAGGATTCATCATTGAAGGGTAATTGACAATATACGCACATGGTTAACGGTAGCAATGGATAGGGTATTCAGATCTCGTTGGGCGTTCCAAATGAAGATTATACAGACTAACGGTGCTCGGTGAACGCAGTATATGTAAAGGAATGAAAGGTGTGGAATCGAGATGCAATGTTGGAAGTTTTCGTACTATTAGTATGAGCCGCGGCGCAGGCGAGCGATCTGCAACGCAGTGCAACGTTTTATCAATAGCTTGGCTTACACTTTGACTCCGAAACAGAACCGCTGCAGAGCAGTCAAAAACTGAAGAGAGGGAGAAATTGTTTCTTGAAGAGTTGCTGGTGGGCAAGAAAACGAATGGCTGTATAAATTGGACGATTGAGGAAATTTAGCGTGAGAGCTCGGTGAGCAGACACAACCGTGACGAAGACCTTGCACACTGTAGAGAAACCACCAACAGTACATTTCACACCCAAATACTTACAAGATCTTCACAGGCACAAGAATGATACCGACATTCCTGAGATCTCCATCAGACAATTACGATGCATAGTAATTCATATCACGACCTTCTTCCGTTCATGAGACTCGGAAAATGCAGTTCCATCTGAGGCTGCACAGATGTTGCATCGAAGAGCTGTGAGCTTTATCTTTTCCGAATACACAGTACATGGCTCTATGATGTATGCAAAACAGACATATCAATGGTGGCTTCTCATCAATCAGCTGCAGGTTACCTGCGATCAAAATCTTGTTCCATACTTATACAATTCACAGCAGCTGGTACTGTGATTCGCTGATGATACCGTTGACAGCAACAGCAAGGCGCAAACTTATCCTTATCTCTTGTATTCCATCCTTTCAACATCAGCCATCGACGGCTGGACAGGCTTGCCGCTACATCTACGGTCGTACCTGTCGTCTTTACCGCCAGCGAACGTATCGTTGTAATTGCATGCGTGTTTGCCCCCTTGATTTCATGAATAAATGATGGGTCATTTTCTCTTAGATTTCGCGTTTCTTTTTTGAAGGGCTTGTGAAATTTGATGGCCGCGTCGATGTCAGCCTCCAGGCCTTGATTTTCATATGAACCGTCATGGGAGCGCCTGCCCTTTGAAATGTTCTTTATACCCGGGGATACTCGACTCGACTTTCTCTCTTTGATATCATCTTATCTAGCGGTCGAGGGGGTATGGGGCCGCATTCCCCGGTTTCCAAAACCAATACTACTCGTCAAACTCAGCCCAGGAATCTCTCTCGATTATCTCCTTTGAAGATCATCCCATCCCGAAAGTCGAGCAGACCTTTTCTACGAGATATTAAGAATGGATTGGCACTCCAGGCCTGTGAGAATAGCCACTACGTGATCGAGCAAGTTGGTACTGGAGCTTCGCGACTAAGCCCAGCCATGGACCCACCGTCAGACATACACGATCATCGCAAGCATGTTCAGATGACCACCAGCTTGCGAAGAGCTCCAGCTACATCTTCCAAACATAAGTCAATGACAATCCTTCCCTCGATTCGGCAATCCGAGATCACCATGCGACCTATGGCAGCCTCTTACGATGCCTATACTGAATCGTTTCATTCGCTGCAATCATCAACAGCGAATGCAAACACAGATTTCGACGAGCCTTTTATAACTTCCACCGGGATTCCGCAATATAACTACCCTTTCGACGACCAAGGTTCCCAGAGGAGCCAGCAAAGGAACAGAGGCCATTGTGACAACTGTTGCAGCACCAGCGATGAGATTTGTTCGTTCAGGAACCCATCTTCGGCTCCTTGCTCGGCCCCCATTGATACTATGGGATCGTTGTCGCTGATCCTCTCCAAGGCGAAACAAGGCCATGTTTGTGTTAACACAGTGCCCGAGAGAAAGCCACAATCTCCCCGCAAAGTCGCTTCCACGCCGAATCTACAAACTCCTAGCCACCCAACTCCAGTAGAAGTCTCAAACCAAGTAAAGAACGCCCCTGGAGACCTACGACATATCCTCAACGAGCTAGAGTCGCTCGCTATTGTGGTGAAAGCTCTCCCTATACCTGGAGAACCAGTTGATAGCAATGTCATGAGCTCATTCCCGGTAAGACCTATAAAGCGGCATTCAACAAAGAATGACATTGCCAGCAAGTCGTCTACTTGGAACCAGAAAGAAAAATGGACAGCCATAGTACACCCTCAAACCAGCTCCGAGGTATTCTATGGCATCTCGCCCCACATTCACATCTACAAAGTAGACTTATCTTTTCCGTCAGCCGCAGTTTCCTCCAGGTATTCTACATGCACCAACGTCTCATGGTTCTCAGAATTCTGTGAGTTATATCTATGATCCACGCGTACGTTGCTCGCTCCTCATCACATGTGGTGACATACTGAAAATATCAAACAATAGGGAACTCCAGAATTTCTCATTGGGGGTTCTAATTCATTGCTTGCGTTCCCAGCGCATGGTTACGCAAGTCCTCCTGGGCGTCCAGAGTTCTCCGCTTGGAAGAATATTTCGAATTCCTCACCGCGGCGCAGGACCGTGGGTCACCAAAGAATCCAGGACCCCCTATCTGCACCTGCAGGAAGTAAGGCTTCTTTCAAGGCGTTCTTTCAACGTTCGCGCTGTAACACCACAGCTTCTGGGTACCCGGCGCCGCGGACCATCCCGCTCGCTCACACTCCGGTGGAAAGTACAATTAGCCGTGAAAGGCGGATCCGTCTGGCTTGGCCGAAGATCTGATATACCTCCTTGTTTCTCCCCGATCTACGAATTGGTTTGTTATTTACTCGTTCCTTGGCTGTAGTATATCATGTCCCCTTCCTTGTGTTTGTTGTCGTTATGTAAAGTCGTGCCCCTTTTTTGTCCATTTGTTTGCGCAATGCACATCAACTCGATCTCATCCGTTCTGGTGGGGCCTTTCAAGAGTCAACTATATTCACTGGTACTGCAAATATTCATGTCCGGTTGTCCGAATTTTCGTCCATCGCAGCAAGACTTATTCACTGGATCCCGGGAGGCTGACGATGCAGGAGTCATGCCAAACTGTCAGCCATCATTAATGCTGGCAATAAAATGTCCTCAATACACAAAATGCTAGTAGATATGCTCTTCTAACTCATCGAATTCATTCATTCTTTTGGTTTCCTGTAAGCTGCAGAATCTGCAGTCATGTCCCTCGTTTTATCTTCTCCGCGAAATTATTCGCGTCCACACCGTTCACTCTTGTCATCATCCTCCACGGTTGATTTGGGCGAAGTCCTCACGAAAGCCGACGATACATCTGATTTGCTCTCCGAATCTTTGATCTTGAACTATGCATTTTTGGAAGACGGAGACGACGACGGCCTCGAAGAAATTCCGCCTTTTCCTGAAGGTCACCGGCCACCTATCTTCGTCCTCCAGAGCCATCGAGTGCGAGTTCCTTTCCCTGGCGTATTCGCACTTGACGATGTCTGTTCGGGCGAAGAAAGGACCCGTGGTATCCTCACAGCACCAACCACTCCTCGCATGAATCTGATTATGAAAGAACATCTTTTCGTCCAGAATTGGGTGGTACGCCACTTTTCTCGTATTCAAATCCGCCTCATTTATTTACTGACATATGCGACCCACCAGGATAAGTTAACGACCGAAGACCCGATAAACCATACGCCATGGGCCAGCGATCCTATAGGAGGGGAGAGAAATTACATTGCAGCTGGCCACATTCATGCGGAGAGTGCTGTCATATCCCACAAGTTGAGGCATCTACGCCGAAGGAAGCGACGGTTAGGTGAAACAAATACTCGTCCCAGGCATGAGCAAGCACCCAATCCTCCGAACAAGACAAAGGCAACAAATCAGAGACATGTGCCCACGGTCCACCAACGTACCGGCAACAGGCATTTAACTATGCCGCGAACTTCTCTCAAGGTTATCAAACGTAAGGCGAAGGAAATGAACGTACCTATGAATGGGATCCCTTTCTCTTCACATCATGTTCCAGATCCAGGTATCCAAACCAACGCGGCGGACAGAGAAACTCAAACAGACTATTTTGGCCAATCCATCAGATTTACAACTCCACCCTGCCGTCTACTCGCTGGAGCATCTACCAGTCAATTAGAACCCCCTGATCTATCTCTGGCGGGACGCCGTGGCAAAACCGTCTCCGGTCTTCAGCTCAAACCATACCAAATAGGTGATATCGAATATCCAGACATACCAACAGCCTTTCGTGGATCTCCTGCTCCCCATCTAGCCGCATTTGATCTGGATAAAAACCTTGGTCAGTGCTCGATGGATCATAACAGTATGCTGTCTAGCCTCAGGTCGAAGTGCGCGTCGTTTACGAGTGGCTGTACTCCGACCTCCGAAGCAAACACCTCATGGCCTATATTGGATATAGCTGGAGGTGGCGACGTTCAAATTCCACCGGAACCTTCTAGCGACAATTGTACGATAAACGCTAACCTTGTCGAACTTGGGGATATAAACCGACTGGAGGACAACGTTATGGACATGGAGAATTTGCTTTCAATGGAGGTACAAGACGGATCTCGTATCCCTTACAGCTCTATATCCTTCGAGCCTACTTCTTATTCTACCCCAATTGCTTTCATGAGAGACTCGCCGGGTCCTCCTGACATCCCACTTCCACCCCGCCCAGTTCTGATAAATCCATCCACTCCGCCATCGGTGAGGGGGATCCTGAAAAAAGTCAAGAGTGTCAGATTCGAGGATGCCCTTGAGTCAGATGACCAAGATCTTTTAATCGTCCCTATCCCATACGATCCCATCACTCCCTCTCTCAAACGCCCGTCCCCTCTTCGCCAAAGTCATACTCCGACAAATGACGCCCGACCGTGTATTCCTGTTTTGAAGGAAGTTTCGAGCAAATTGCCCCATACTGCGCTACCCAAGATTGCAAGTAGAACGGCGTCATCGATTTTACGTTCATCGATACGGGAAAACGTGAAGCCCACAGGCCAGGTTGTTCCCACGGACCAAGTCGTATCTCATGAGGAAAACGAACTCAAGGTCGAGGAAGAGGTCGTGGTTCGTGAAGGGCCTGTGGCCAACGAAATGGCTACTTCTAAGCAGAAATCCTCACCTAAAGAAAAAGTGGCAGTCAAGCAGAAGATGGCTCCTCCGAAATCCATTTTCAAGCCAAAACATTTTTCCGAAATCCCTGTGCTTGGTTCGCGCGATCTCAACGTTGAACAGAAGGCCAAAACGGGGGGAAATGCTGTACCGGCCAGTGCTTCTCTTGGTCGGAACTCTCATATTGGAAGCATCAACGTGGACAAAGGAAGTGCATCGAAGACGCGACACAATCGATGGTCGACCATGACCCAGACCGACTTGAGGAGTGGGCTTGAGATGCCGAGCAGTCAGAAGAGCAGGCTGACGACGCCTCTGCGAAACATATTCAGGTTTAGGTGATTACCTTGGGTACCAAGGTCACTGACCTCCTTAAATTGTGGCGTTATGCATACGGTCGTGGGAATGTGTCTATGGACAGTCCATGCACCGACGATAGACCTATGCTCCAATGTCATCCAGTGGTGCAGAGGTCCTTTGACTGAGACGTACTTACACAAAGTAAAAAGAAAAAGCAGCGTTACTGTATTAACAACCCCATGCAAACCCCATGACTACCTCTACGAAGTTTCTGATTCTTTTCTTTCTATGTATAAATATAGTCTCACCCTTGCCCCAAAATGATAAAGTGTGTAGTATCTACTTGAAACATTAGATCCACCTCCTACCCAAGGTTCTGCCGGCGCAGCTCGGCCCTGCTCTAGTACGAATGTATTGTTGATACCCCCGTTGACCTGTAGCGTTCCTATTATGTTTTTCCACTACGGGATTCTGTGGATGCCATGAGAATATTTAAGGCGTTGCCTCACATGGCCTGATGGTCTAGTAGTATGATTCCTTGTTAGGGTTTACCCAAATTCGAGGAGGTCCCGGGTTCAATTCCCGGTCAGGCCCTTGTTTTTTCATTTTCTCCCACGCAGACAGCTTTCACGCGCACTCGCGGCATAGTGTACTCTCTTTGAAACTTTGTACGTCCAGTTCACCCATCTCTGTAGCATGCTAAACGTATTGCATAGTGGCGTTAGGTTGATTATACGTACCCAGAGCTCTCCGGACCCGCTTCGGCGGTCGCTTTGTACGTCCAATTCACCCATTTCTGAATCATGTTGTCTCCGGAGTACTGAAAAGATGACGTTTAAAGTCACTTTTGCGATGCCTCCGGTGACTTCAAAAGGCCTGATCGTCCGTATTCAAGTGTTTCACTTGCAATGAAGAGAATGGGTCTGTCGAACAGCAAAATGTCTAAACATTGACGTAGGCAACCTGCTCGACCCGGATGCAGCATATCGTGTCCGTGTTGAACGATTTGACCAAAGAAACATGCGAGCTTTACTTTGGTAAGGTCAATACACTTACAACTGCTACATAGATCGTATCATACGATTGCAGTAAACTCCTCCATCGCCTTCAAATGCTTTGCCCACCTTCCTTCGTTCCAGTTAGCAATGTTCTTCCATACTTCGCTATCTGCGCCATGGACGAGCTTTATCCAAATCAACCATGCATTCAAAATTGCATCTGCATATGAGACTGTGTCATTCATCACATATTCCCCATTACTTTTTGCCAGCCATTCATCAACACTTGCGAGAGAAGCCTTGAATTTCGCCAAATCTTCATCGCGCTTTTCGCCAATTGGAGACATTTCTTCGATCTTCATACCAAACAATGCCTCCCTGGTTGATCGATAATACTTCTCACTAGGCCCGTTCAGCAGTGGGCTGAGTGCTAGTTGCAAGCGTACGATGGGGCCGATGGCATTCACGATGCCAGCTTCAAAAGCGGCGAATAGAGCCTTGGTACCACGAGGAAATAGAGTGGGTGCGTTGGGATAGGTTTCGTCAAGGTATTCAGCAATGGCAAAAGAGTCCGCTATGACTTTGCCGGTGTTGGGATCTTGTATAATGGGCAGCGTATACAGCGGTTTTCCATCAGGCTTGACACCTGTAGGAATAGCACCGATTTTGAGTGCCAACACCTCAATATCACAATACTCGATCCATTCAGTCCTATAGGCGACATGTTTTATGTTCAACGAGAATCTTTTGAACTGGGTGGTCAGGGGTGATGATAGACGGCCAGGATGATATCCTGGATACAAACCTCGTCTTCCACGTGTTGGGGGACCAAGCGCTGCCAGGAATTTGAGAAGCGATATCGTAGAAAATGATTGGAAGAGACATTAGTACTGGGGCTAGAGGATGATTTGTGACATTGCATAAACCGGGTTATAAATCGGTGGCTATCGGTGGTATGTCCGAGTCATCGAACGCACCATATATGGGGGAACGGGAGCGAAATGGCAGAGACTGTAGTCAGAGTTGTCTAAATCTAGTCTGAATCGACGATCCAGCTGCAGAATTCAAGAACAGCATGATGAATGACATCCAGCGCCGCAGAGTAACTTTACTACTCGATGTTGGCGGTCTGTTTGATATATTGTTATCATCGACGGTGCAACTGAGCTCTGCTTTCATATGATACATAGTACATCTCTTCATACATATCCATGGCCATATAATAAGTACACTATATAAGTCGTACATGTATAGTCCATCAACCATTTCATGCTACTGAGGCATACTTTTCCAAGCTCGTGATATACTTGCCCCATCTGCCTCCGTGCCAGCTGGCAATGTTCTTCCACGCAGCACTGTCTGCACCGTGGGTCAACTTGACCCATGTGAGCCAACCTCCAAGGACGCCATCTGCGTATGAAACAGTCTCGCCAAGCACATACGGCCCACTGTTCTTCGACAGCCATCCATCGAGGGTCGCTAAACCTTCTTGTGCTTTTGCAAGGTCGCCATCACGCTGGACCCCAGCAGGAGAAAACTCCTCAATCTTCTTGCCAAACTTGGCCTCTCTCGTGGCCCTGAAATATTTCTCGCTGGACGGGTTCAAAATACCGTTACTGAGCGCCAATTGCAAGAGAAGTATGGGACCAATAGCAGTCATCAAGCCAGCTTCGAAAGCCTCTACAAGAGGTTTCGATGAGGAAGGGAAGAGTGTGTTGCCACTTGGATAGGTGGAATCGAGATACTCGGCAATGATGAAAGAGTCGGAAATGACTTTTCCAGTGTTGGGGTCCTGAATAATGGGAAGGGTGTAGGATGGACTCCCATCATCCTTGGCGCCGGTAGGGGGTGCGCCAATCTTGAGGGCCAATGCCTCGATGTCGGGATATTCGACCCACTGAGTCTTGTAAGGGACGCCCTTGATGTTCAGGGCATATCTGATCAAAAGCTATTAGCCTTCCCCATCATCATACTATAGATGTATAATACACATACCTAGTCTTCCAGGTGTTTGGAGACCAAGCACCACCAGACAATTTAGAGGGAATATCGTAGAAGATGATGGGCGACGACATAGCGAAATAGTTCTAAGATACAATGTGAAAGTACTCGTCCAGCTTTTATACCTTTGCGGATGTCCGTGGGGTACCATATCTTCTCTATAGCGTTTGAAAACGCCATAAGCTATGTTTATCGCGTCACGAGGAAGAAGAACATCCTACGAATTTGCCAGGGAAGAATCTCATTCATGAGTGTGGGCGAACTGTAGAAGTTGACCGAAAAGTAGGTCAGATTAGCGGTCAAAATGCCTCCAATCACTCAAAGTCGCCATAGATATGGATAAGGCTTATGAAGCACACTATCTCTCCCAATGGTGCGATGAATAAGCATCAGCGCACGTATAAGAATGATGTTCAAGAAGTTAAATTTTCATTACCATGGTACAATATTGCCAGATTACTTCCCATCTATTCTTACACTTCGGACCACAAACCCGTGTCCCTGCCCAAGAGCCCTCAGCTACCGCGACCACTTCCTCTGTTACCACCACGTTGTGCGCCTCTTCCAGCGAAGCCCACTCGAAAGATACTCGTAGAAGGTGAAAATGGAAAACCCCAACGACCAGGCTCTTGGGGATAACCTGAGGACGGGCCTGGCTGTTGACTCGCTGGGAATTGTCCCGGGATCGGTCGAGTATCTTCTTCGTTGTCAACTTTCTCATCTGTATCAGGCTATTTGAAGCCACGGATATACCCAATTAGAGGACATTCATGGGGAGAAGAATCAAGAATCACCTCCAAATCAATGACCAAAGCGCCCATGTGCCAACCAGCCGCCGTTGCAGCAAAGCAGAAACGTTTCCTCTTGGTCTTCTCTCCGTGGTCAAAAGTGACTTCAGAAGGATCTCTTACTTCGGTCGGATAGGGCCCGCCATTAGATGCAGCAGTGCTCCGAATTTGCTCCGTTCTGTATCCTCCTGGCTCTCCTGGCTCGATTTTCGTGGGATCTCCAAGACCAAGAGCCCCACGAGAGTAGGCGCCCCATGTCAGGAGCTTTCCGGTTGATGTGAGGGCGCCAAAGTGATAATCACCAAGGACAACAGATATGATATCTTTGTTCTGTAGTGTAGGCAATATAGTGGGTTGAAAATGTTCATGTGCATCGCCAGATCCCATGAGAACCACGGACTCGGGTCCAGGTGAATAGGCCACGAAGGTCCGATACTGAGCTGAGATCTATAATACAAATCAGATAGACATCAGATATGTGGCCAAAGTTATCTTTACATGCGTTATTCGCAACGTTCTAGGAGGTTTCAAATCAGAAGCATACGCAGTATGATCTTTGATCTTCTCGATCTCAGAGAAGTTCGGTAGCTTTTCCATCGAGTAAACATCAGGTGACAATTAGGAAAGTCAGCTTCACGTACGTATTCCCATCTTTCGTGAGCAGCTTGAAGACCGCCTGTTACAGAAAACTTCAGGACATGACCTTGGTTGGTCAAACCAATGAGACCATTCTCTAGTGCAGCAATCTTGATAATCTGGACAGGTTCATCCGCGGAGGCACCACCCAATGGTGGAAGGCGGGGTACCTCGGGTAGTCTGAACGGGCTGGTGGTGAGATCCCAAGTTTTACATTGAATGATGTCGTCAACGGCGAGAATCTTGATACCAAGATCAGTCATTTGGCCATTTTCAACAGCAACACGTTCTTGTATCTCATTGTCGAATGGTCTCCATATGAGGACATTGCCAGACATAGTGAGCACAGCAGAGAATCGCCAACCGGAAGTGACTTGCAAGGGAGTCGTATCTTCGGATGACTTGTCTAAATATGGAGAGCAAAGACGGAAGGGATGACCCCAGCTCAAAAAGATCCAAACGTCAGAATTCTCATCGAGAGTGGTAGCATGTAACCGTCCACAGCTAGCGCTTGTGAGTGATCAAGACTGAAAGAATGCATCCACATAAACCCACCTGATGCTGCGAGTTGCGCTGGGTAATTTCAGTTTCAGAGGTGTCATGGCTTTTTGACCAGCCTCGTTATACCCATCACCCAGCAATGCGAACGATGTGCCGTCAAGAGTACCTGAAACATGTTTGGTGAAACAAACCAACGACGATATCGAAAACCGGTTTACCCCAAACATATACCCGACCTTCCGAGTCCAAGGCAAAAAACGACCTGATTGCCCGTTAATTATGCCAGTAGAAAGGATTGATCTAACACACCTACATTCCGGCTGCTGACAAGCTAACGATCCGCACACCGCGCGCGATATGCAGCTCAGTTGGAAATGGAACATCACCAATATTAGATCTCGGAAATTTATTCAGTCCTAATCGTCCCTTGGATGATTCACTGCAGATGCCACACTTAGCGATTGTTGTGCGATTGCAATGACTCTCTTACCCCCAGACAAATGATCTCGGTCTGCTCAACCCTTTGTATATAAGTTTCCATCCACTGATACGAGCTGTACTCTCGTCGGAATAGTTGAAATCAGCCTGCAACTTACGCTTCCAAAATGTTTCGTCGTTGCAGAGAGAAGTGAAGAATCGATTGGTCGACCCAAGGTGTAAGAGATCCGGAATTGCCAACCAGGGGAGAAAATTATCTAGCAGTACTTCGATAGGAATTTCTGCAAGAAAAGTCATGGTATCTTGTCAATGGGGATGTGATAGTTAGAGATTGAGTAACACTGGAATGTGGCTCCCGGGTTGCTGTACACTGCCGCACGGCGCAGTTCTCTCTGCGTCATTTGGGTCGTGGATAAGGGTGTAGATTTGGATTTGGAGGGGTTGAATTGCTCCAGGACCCGAATAGCACTTTTTGCCGCTCCAAGAGGGGTCATGTTCTGTTACTAACCATTGCTCCCGTACTCAAATGAATCTACTAGGAAGTACCTTGGACTTCAGCGTCAACTTCCTTCGGTTTTGCAGCGTTCGACTTTCAGGGCTTTAACATACAATTGTACCTTTTGATCCCTACAATTTGTTTTAGTTTCGACATTTTCCCTCAAACGTGTCTTCTCACCAGATCGCGGACAACCCATTGGTTGAGAGCCTCATGCTTCCATTCCACGGTATGCACAAGTTGTGTGACGTTGATCATAGGCCTGGATAGCCCGTATTCGGGTTTCACTTTCATCCGATACACTCCGTGATTTGAGCTGAATATTTCTCATGTCATTCCTAATCGCTAGGTACGGGCCCCGGCGGATTGCAAGTCGTAAGTCATTATCTTTACTGAGCTGGAAAACTACAACGCTCAAAAGCTACTGTCATCTTTATGCCAGTTGAAATTGATGACTTATTTTTGTTAGAATCGCGTGATGGATACCAAAGGATATTGCTCGCTGCAAACTGATCGCGCACCGCACTGATCGGGTAGTGCCTGGTTCCCATATCATCTTTCGGTGAACTTGATTGCATTCAAAACTATTTGTGGCCTTCACTGAATTGCAAATGTCAAGTCTTCATACTCGTAGGTCTCTTGCGAGCAGATCACCTTTTCATAGCCAACGCATATCTGTAAGTTTTAAATTATTCGTCTGCCTACCCTTCTAGCTGCTTGTCAGGTAAAAATTGCTCGCGGGCGATAAATTTTATTGCACAACGGGTTACGAAGGTCAAGCCGCTGCACTCGGTGTTTGTACACATTCGCTCCAGAAATCTGTGACATTCTTCTGATATGCTACTTATTTGTTTATTCGTCCAGTAATGTTTTGATGTAGGCTCAACGCAACGCGCCGGTTCAAACGAGATCGACAGGGGAAATGAACTCTGTATAGAGTTTCCGTCGCAGGTATTCATCTAAACTATTCATACATTAGAAATACCGCTCACCAAAAGGGTTTTAGGTGCTTGTCCAATTGGCTTCATGATTGGCTCTCACTTTTCAACCTTGCTTTATGAAAATTCCGAAGGTTTCGAGCGGGTGCCACGGAACTATTGTTACCTACAATCAGCTATAAGTATCTGATCAAACTCGCAGCAAAGTCTTGCACCTGTCAACTGCGGTTTGCGGTACCGATGCCCCACAATAGTCTTGAAGGAACCTAGCTGTGGTTCCAATATTACGGTATGTATTCCCCGATTTTTGTGCCTAACAGAATTTATCTTCGTTATCATGCCCATCTGATGATCTCAATGTGTAAAGCAAGTATTGCATCATTCAATATCTATTTAGCGCTTCGACTCGGCCATCGCTGCCGCGAGTCTCATAGCAAGACAATCAAGGCGCCCTGGGCCAGTTTTCGGTTCTCATACGGGGTCACAACAGTACGCCGAAACTCAACAATGTGCTAACAGCAGCTAATTCCATTCCGCGCGGTGTCTTGCAGCGCATTATTTTGGACATTTTAACGTTCCCGCTACCACCGCCAGTAGACTGCGCTTGATTGTGACTTTCCGAAGTGGCCGCCGTCACCCTTGGATCAAAACATCGATAATCGGTTTGTGCACCCTGGGGTTTTGAAATTCGCTCTCGCAGCTGACAATCTCAGATGAGATCCAATCCCTGTTTGCAAACTTTCACAACATCAAGTTCTTTTGATTGCCTTTGTTCATTTGGAGCCCCATTGGAGGTGACAGACATCCCATTCCATTGTATGTTCTTATCACCTTCTGTGGGATCTGACTCCCTCCAGCTATTTCCATGCACAATGCATTCGTTATCCAATTCTCCGCCATCACGGCGCAATTCACATTTTTTCGCTTATCGCCAATGTACGCTGCGAGCTGGGAAGTAAATAGCGATCATCGCCGTTGTTCGGTTTGCTTGAACTATAGACGACGAGCGCCAACAAAGCTTCCTTAATTGTGCCAAGCATCGACCTCGGTCGAACTCTATTCCATGGGATGGATGCATTCCTTTTGTGTACGCATCTCGACCATGATGCATCATGATACCCATTACAGTCCTTCCCACTCACGATATCAGCGGGCACTTCCAGACACTTCCCTTGGTTCGACGTGCCAGGAGTATCACACGGTCTTGTATTGCCGGAAAGTCGCGCGCACAATATATTCCCCTAGATCGACGCAGACGATCCCAAACCCAAGCAATTCGAAGCGTTCGAGGCACCTGTAGAATTTTTTCTGTTCGTTCAACGCTGCATGGTTGAAATGAATACAACGATCAGGGTCGAGGGGCGGCGTGGTCCGATACCCTCAAACGTGTGGGCAGCAAGGCTTTTCCAGTCTTTCCTTGCTATGCTTGGAATTCCTTTGTATTCTTTTGATCTCCACACGGAAGGAAATTTGGATGCGAGCCGAAGAGATCGAAGCCACTCCGAAGACATGTCAGGGATATTAATACTTGCTATAGCGGGCTTCTTCGCCACATGATCCGATCGGGGAAGATGTTTCAATCTTCCCCGGAAGGTCCAATTGGAATGACTCTGAATGACTTCACAAGGAAACCTCGTCATGCGTCATGGCCCATGCATGGCATCTTCAGAGTTCCATTGCCATGTTGAGCCCATCGTGAAAACAAGTAGTTCCGTCCTTCTGAGTTTCAAGATGCGGGGCACAAGCGTAATCGCATCCCAAGCCGCGGACACAATTGATCTCGTGATGGGCAGAAAGCGCCAACGTCAAGACATATGACATAACAGCGGGGCAGAGAACACAAATTATCTGATAAACTCAGCTCTGAGCTGAGGCTGAACGAAAAGCCTGACAGAATCATATCTACGCGCATATGTGACTCATGCTCCTCGGAGAATCAGCCTTCTTCTCCACTCACAACATGCTACTTTGCGATGTGGACAGTGATGTAATGAATATACTCTGGTCACATGGTCTTGACAGGTTTACTTCGTTAAGCCAGCAAGCATGCGTGAGCTCTTGAAGTTGGAAGATGTTCATGATAATCCACAACTTGCTCTTCATCACTGGTCGCCATGGTGAACATTCAGTGCGAAACCAACACATGGAACACCACAAAAATTGCATCGAGACCACCTGTGTCTCGCGTGAAAGCGACAGTTATCGTGTGATTGGATAAGACTGGGCGTAAGCAACAGCACTGTCGACAGCGAAATGCTCGGCCAAGTCCATATGCTCAAATGCAGCTGCGGTATACCGAGAAGATGGAGTGGACACTGATTTGGCCGATGCGTACGTACAAATTGAGAAAGCTGTCCGAACACTGGGGCAGTGTTAGGAGATCAGAAAGACTCAACTAGAATCCTAGAACGGCGCACATTGAGCCGGATAGGCAAAAGTTTGACCTTGTGGACACCTTGATCAAATGGAACCTTTGTGGGCCAAATGCCCCAATCTTGGTGCGTGAGGTCCGGGCTGGGCGAGGGAATTGCAAAGTCTTTGCGTACTGGCCGTGATAACCTTCGAAGAAATCCTCGGCGATAGCACGGCACAAGGACGCTTCAGTCATTGTCGGTTTCGGTGGCGTACAGACGCCAGCCAGAGGCTGTGGAGCTCCACGGAAAACATGGCCGACTCCAGCCAATACGCGGCAAAATCACGATCAAGCGACCATGACAAGCATCTCCTGTATGTCCCGTTAGATTGTGTCGCCCTTTCTCATTCGCTATCACGAGTCCGCTCCGCAGTATCAGAGACGTACAATCTCTACAAGACAAAGACGCGCATTCACGGTCCTGTCGTAGCAACAGCTGATCAGACTCAGAGGTACCCTCCGCAATATCCCATTCAGGCAAGTTTTCATACACTCTGTCAGCGCATTGATATTCGGTGCGCTTTGATAACTCAGACGCAATTGCAAACGAAATAGCTGCACTGCCCAGTAAAAGATCGTGGAGATTTTGTATCCGCGCATTGATGCGTGCACTGGTAAACTGCACGCATGCCAGAATGTGTCAGTCATCGGCGAAACAGACTTTCGCCTCAGTTGTTTTAACGTCGTCGATCGCGATGAGACCGGGAATTGACATATCTGGGCGATTGATTGGAGGGAAACAAAACGATTGTTTGTGATCCAAGTGCGATCAGTCAACAGTACTTACAAACGATTTTATCGGGAACTTCGGTCGGGGGAATAAACCTCAAAGGAGTAAGTTATTCCCTAGATTTGATCTCGGACAATAGACAGAGGACCCTCGATAGTCGCACAGCACAAAGTGCGATGATTGTACAATGTTACAAATATCAATGTTGATTGCATTCCAATTCCTATTCCATTCGTATCGAGGTGTGTAGCAAAACCTAGCGGAAGAGGCTACATATTATACACCTCCACTTCCACAACGATTAAGAGGGGGTGCAGGCAAAACATAAGTGGATAAAGTATGCAAACAGACGAAGGAATGATGTATAAAGCGATAATATGTATTTACGATGTAGAGTAGCAGCTAAAACCATGGAGCAGAAATTATCAATGTAATCCAGGGGTCGAACGAAGTGGCATGTAATTATTAGTAGCATGCATGAGCGAAAGCCAAGAAGAGAGCGACTACAACAAAAGCCACTCAGATAGCAATGTGTCCGATTTTATATGGGGAGGGAGGTGAGTTGATGCGAAAATAATTCCTATAGTTCCCGGTACTCCTGATCTTGAGCACCTCGAAGGCTCGAATGGCTGGAGCGCGGTCGACCGTCATCGGTGAAGACGCTACTCCTCCGTCTGTCCTCGATGTAGCCGCCAATGCTACCGTGCCCGGAGCCCGGCCTTATATCGTCTGCGTAAATATCATATGGATTGTACGAGTCGACCTCTGGTGCTCCTGTGATAGCGGGTCCTTCGTAACCGGGAAGGGGTGTTAGAAGTGTACTATTGGGTGGAAGACGATTCATTACGACGCTGGATAAATGTTGTGGAACGGGAGCTGAGGACGATATATAACCAGCGCCGGGATGATTCCGCGCGGCCGGGGAGTGGAAGGCACTGAAACGCTGTTGCCGGCGGGCGTAAACCTCGTCTTGGTGTGCTTGAGCATCGAGCTCATCAGGTGGATAGCGAAGATCTTCTACAGAGCCCTGTAGGTGCGGGCGCATTCGATACGATTGCAAGTCGGTTTCGGTAAGGGAGTTACGCTGGGGATGCCGTGAAGGTTGACCAACCCGCATGCCAAGGGCGCGAGCATCCGATTCCTCTTTCTTCGCTTTACGCCACTGCTTGCGAAGGTCTTTGAATTCTGCACCGGGAAAAATGGATCAGTAAATAATTTTAATTAATTCATTGCACGGCGAGAAAAATAGAATGGTGAATCGAAAGATCGCCATCGCGAAGACCGAGCGCAAACAATAAAACTCGTCCACATGGAAATTATTTTTGGAAGAAGAGGCTCACCATTTGGGCTTCGCTTAGCTCCGTGCTTCTGCATTGTCACATGGGCATTTAGATGGTTCAATGTACCATATGCCTTGGTGCAGTCGGGCCAAGAGCATTGGTATAACCGCTCAATTTCATCGTACCGCCTTCGGGGACGCTTCTTCACCGCATTCCCAGGCAGTGAGACAAACGAATATTGTTTACTATTTGAGTTTGAGCGAGCGACACCACCGCCGGGCGAAGAGTGAATTCCATGCTGCATTCCAGGTGCATTGGAAGATGTAGAGGTGCCCGTGCCAGGGGGCGATGGCCCGTAGTCATCTCCGAGACCGTATGGAAGACCATGCATGCCCATGGCAGGCGATCCTTCGCCGCCAGAGAAGGTAGGGTTTAATGGTGATATTGGCTCGTCGAGCTCGACGCCGTCATACGAGTGCAGTGGGAGCGGATCGTCCTTCCATGAACCAGGATGATGGTGGTCACGTACGGAGCCCGAGCTCAAAGTACGATGGAGAGAAGATGAGGTGAAAGTGCTGTACGATCGAGATGATGAATACGATGGCGCGTACTCGTGTTGGAGCTGGTGATATCGAGCAGACGCCAAATCGGCAGCGGACGAAGTGTAAGGACCTGCTGTGCTGCCAAACATGGCTGGTTCGGACATGCGGCGTTGGTCTAGGATGGATTGCTGGGAATGGGGGTATTTATCGCTTCCCCGTAAATAGCGATCTGTAAGGTTCGCTATTGAGTAACGATCCATATCCGGAGGGTAGGAAGTTGCCGATTGGGAAAAATGATCCTGATGATGGGGAGCACTGTATGGTTGTGGAAATGAAGACGCGGGAGGTGGGCCGACCGGAGAAGGCGAGTCAGAAACGTAGCGCGAGGCTGCCATGGATTCCCGTCCTGTCACGGAGGGCGTGCTGCTGCTGTTAGTCGGGGAGATGCCACCGGGATGACGGGCATGGGATACGAGGGAATAATTTGGCTGTTGGACGGTGCTGTCCGAAGCAAACGTATCCGGAGAGTCGTAGAGCTCGTTGAGGCTCGACTGGGCGGCTTGGTCAAATGACTGACGCACAGCGTAGTTGTAATTAGAGCCCGGTTGGGCAGAATAATGCTGATCCTTGTCCAGGGTGACGTGTGGTGGAGAGGGAGGAAGATTAGAGATCTCTTCAAAGAACAGTGATTGGGCAGCACGGGGACGGGATGATAAATTGTTTGCGAGAGAGAGAAAGGGAGGAGGTTGAACGAGAACCTGAGTCTGCATGACACCAGAAGAAGTAGGAGAAGGGGAGCGGGTAAGCCGTTAAGAGAGCCGACTTAGCCAAAGCTTAAGAATAAGAAGCGTGCGGTAGAGAATGGATTCGTCGAGGGCCGAGAGGCAGATCAAATCGAAAAGATGAGTGATTTGTCGATCGAGAATAATAAACGAGTCTGGTAATAAACGTTATGAGGGAGTAGGTTGACAAAGCACCCGAATGCTGGGATGCAAGTGTGAGATTTATTGCAATGCAGATATAATATATTGCGGAACAAAGCCACGTTTGTCCGATAACGCGTTTGGCTCACCAGCTGTGTTTTATTCGAGCGTATCTCTTGAGCGGTGTCAACGTTGATCGTTGTCTGAATATCCATGGCCATCCTCCGTATAATTATCCAGAACCCGACAGATCTCAGATCTGCTGCATACCAAGTCTGTGACAGTCACACTCCCGTCACGGCGCCTTCTGAGCTTCTTTTCCCCAAACACGCTCTCTCAAAAATCGCAGATCCGAATAACGTTCTTCTGCCTGTACGGCACTGCTTCTAATTCGAATTCCGACAACCTTAACTCTGGAACCGCATTGCCTAATCCAGCCCGTCACGCGCCAATCACACACACTCCCAAATACAGACAATCCTCCAAAAATATATTATCGTTTTTGTCATTCGCGTGCCGAGGCTTCTCCCGCAGACGCCGAATCATTCCCCATCCGATATATTTCTCAAACATAAACACATATGTTTTATTTTTGCATCATGCACAACATGAGAAATCCACCTGCGCTCT
Organism: Hygrophoropsis aurantiaca; assembly: GCA_021014935.1. Lineage (NCBI taxonomy): Eukaryota > Fungi > Basidiomycota > Agaricomycetes > Boletales > Hygrophoropsidaceae > Hygrophoropsis > Hygrophoropsis aurantiaca. The sequence goes on from MU267623.1 coordinate 47,377, forward strand.
CGACGGCGCCCCACATTTGCATCCGCACAGAGCCACATCCACGCCGGAACGCCCGCTCATGGCCGTGGACCTCTTTTGGTCCTTTCGTCGCTTAACACCTACGCTCCTCTCGGACCCGATGCATCAAGGGTCCCAGCCCCGTCGTCAAAGAATTCCCATCCCCGGCCAACGCGCAATAAACCTACAATAGGAATATCTGCGTAAATGTGCTCTTCCTCACCTCCCTTCCCCTTTCGGCCTTCCACTACTATTTCAACATAATAATTTCCCCGACCACCTTCGCGATCACGTCAAACGCTTCAACTCTCCGACTCCGAGTCGGCATGTCACCTCACATGCCGCATGCTTCTCCGCTCTAGAGCCCAGACTTGCAAGTATGGCGCCCGGGATATCCTCATATCTAACATAACATACTCAATATTCTTCAAAGGCAGAGCACATGGGCGCACCTTCCGTTGGTGACGACGATCGCCAAGTATTCATCCACTTACATCCTATGTTCATATGCCGTGAAATTGTGCAGCCTCGTGTCATTGGTTTTCATTCTCGAGCCGAGGCAGTGTGGATGTCGACGGTTTCAATTTTCCATTCAACACACATACCGCAGTCATACCGCCAGTCGCCACACGCTGCACACCGCGCGGTCCACAACAAGTCCACAATGCGCTCAATGTGACCCCGCGGCCAAAGAATTTGCTAGAAGCGTGTTAGCCCACGAACTCACCGAGATCACCTCTCTTCACCCCACCACCATCTGTTTCCTCTCCTTTGTGTTGTCAAGAAGCCTGGCCAACATGTGATGTCGAGAAATCTTCATACCGGCATATCACCAACAGCCCCCGGTATCCACAAACGATCTGAACATCGGTCTTGTGGCCCCTAACAACGATTATACCAATTGCCTGCGATCTCCACGCCATCTGTGCACGGTAATACAGGTGTGCGTTTCAGGTAACCAACCCGGAAGCACATATCTTTAACCCCTATAGTTCATCCGCAAATCCATATCACACTCTAATCTGAGAATTGGGTTCGAGTCCCAGTGACCTGTGTGCAGCGAATGCATCCGAAAGCTCAGCGCTCAGGCCACAAGTATACATAGTCGTCACACCTAAGCGCTGAATCTGATAGGGATCGGCGCGAGTGCGACCGCGAGTCGAGGCACACCTGACTGGATCAACAATAGGAATGAAACCACCAGATTCGTTCGACGCAAAAGACAAAATATTGATAGACGTAACCGCCCGTTCCTGTCGATGTAATATAGTGTTGCGCGAGGGACACCTCGATAGCGAGGCCAACATCGAGGCATCGCGAAGCCGCAGCAGACGCCCATCAGGGCATGGGAGATGCGATGGAGCGTTGAAATAACTGGATCAGAAAATTTATTGTCGTCTACAGCAAAGATACCACTCATCTGCGATATGTTAACCCGTGATGGCCTGCTACGGGGCAATACATATATATAAACACTCTTGTCCCAGTCCCAAACACCTTTCATAATGATCTTAAGGGTCTCAACACGATATACTGGTGCATAGTTCATCAGATATGCCGCAAATCTTCTGAGAAACTTCGTAACTCGGAATGTTTCGACACAAAAAGCTCCAAGCCGGGATAATGAGCAACTGCTGCCCACAGGACTGGAACATATGCCGGTGAAACCACTGTAATGAAAGGAAGAGTCACGAGAGTGTAGTCAACATTTCCCGGTCCCATGAAAGCATCCGGAATGAAGCTGTCCCGACAACTAGGTGATATCCATCGATCCGATTGTATCAGGCGAGTAGCAGGGTCACGAGGTCGTAAGTGATTATACATAGTCATCCATTCTTGTTCGTTCTGGCACCACGTCGGCCGCCACAAGAGCACAACTTGTACTGGCCAATCCATGATACATAGAAAGTTAAGAAAGAGACCATTTTTGGTAGGCGCCGCATCTGCGGATTGAATCCCGTGCCTGCTTATCGTGGGTGACGAGTATAATTCGAAAGAGGCCCCAGAGAGCCCGATAATACCATGGAAGCGAGGGATTTCGTGAAAAAATGCTCCAAATTGCCATTCATGCTATTGACAGTTGACTGTGGGCCGATATCGATCCCCTGAACTCTTTTTGATGCCGACCTGCGCAAGTTCCCGTTGCATGTCATCCCAGGTCATCCCATGCTTGATGATTCCTCAAATGGGCGGGAGATCCAGAAAAGGCAGCCGCGAAAATAACGGTACCGTTCAAGAAGGCATATTTGTGAGCAGACGAAGCCTCGGCGTCACATCGCGATGGGCTTCTAAGTGTGATACAGCGGTGCTTACCTGCCGTGGGCCCCGAATGTACGTGACCACGGACTTCGCTAGGAATCACGAAAAATTGAGTTTCTTCGGGGACGAATAACGGGAAAGAATGAAAACTGTGCTTTTCTCATCAGGAAACAGCATTGTAGTGGATCTTTCTGTGCGGGGATCTGGGCAATAAAGGTGATATATCTTCATGATCCGTCGCGGGAGTATCTGTGGAAGTATTGCGTTCAGGTAGCATGTTCCAGAATCCTTCAAATTTTCCAATTGGCAGCTCCGAGTTCCTGGTTGGAAAGGATGGACTTGACGGGAGACGCTCGCATTGGTACCTTTTGAGGGACAATGAGCATTAATTTGTGGTGATTAGCAGTTCCAAGTCAGAAAGGATAAAGAGAAGAAAATCAATTCCAAAGCGGTGCTGCAAGGTCCTAGGATGAAGTTATGTCGTGATGATGCCCAGATGAAGAAGAAAATCCTTTGTTTCTTGTAACACTGTCAACCGTATCAAATATGACGCGACAAATGATGAGCAAGAAAACAAAACAGGAGAGCCCCGTGACTCCTATATTTCTTCAGCACCTTCCAAATTCAGCTTTATCAGCTGATGAACCTCTTTGTACAAACCCTCATCTGTGCATAAAGAGGTATTTCAATCATGTCGGCATCCAGCAGATCTACTGTGCCATCGAGGCCAACAACGAGGAGTATGGACTTACCTGGAACTCGGCGCTCACAGCGGCTCAATGGCGGCACCCAAGGTAAAGTCAAGATCAGTTGACTTTGTATGCGACTCGACTCAATAATATTGTTGCTGTTCTATCACGCGTTTCTGCCGTAATTATAGCTTCTGAACCTGTACCAAAGACCAGAACTAACAGACGCAAATCTAATTCATCTAACAGCTCTCCGTTACCTTCGAAGCGGATGCGTCGAGGACCGGAGAATCATGTGAAGACCGTAAAGAAGCCCAAGGTTCAAGTATCAGGTTCCAATGATGATATGCCCACAGATGATGAGCAGCTGACGTCGAAGGAGACTGATCTCCGGCGCACAATTGAAGAGCTGGAGGAACGCCTTGCCGATATATCAAAAAGGGAAAAGGAAGTGGCGGCTTTGTGTGAAGAACGCAAGGATCATTCCGCAAATGCTGCCCTGAAACAGCTGGATGATCACTTCACTTGTCCACTGTACGTATCGCGCCAAATACATCAGAGACACATTACTTATGTGGTATATTCACGTTTACATACAGCTGTCTTGAATTCATGTAAGGTCCAAAATGATGATCGATTTGGATGATGTCATTAAACACAATGATAGGGCATGTCCATACAGTTTGAATTCGCGTCGATGCGGTCACACCTTTTGCGGCACTTGCATCTTAAAATGGTTCTTTTCGCGAGTCCATACTCCCTGCGCAACTTGGCATGAAGCAGTTGAATGTCCCATGTGCAGAACCCAACTGCATTGTACACCAGATCACATTCCTCGACCAGAATCGACTTTTCCATTTACCCCGAACAGAACTGTAGATTCTGTAATTCGAAGTCTGATCAGCGCCTTATCCGAAGGTTCAGGAAGTGACCTCGGTTCAGCAACAAATCCATTAATTGAATGGAAAGCTGGCGGCTATGCGAGACAAGGATGGGAAAAACGGGATGTGTGAGGAGGTTGTCATATCTCTCTCACGTTTCGCCACTAAACGGTCTTATTACGGCAGGGAGGGTAGGAATGAGATGGAATTCCTCGGGGCTCTCTGGAATACGATGAAAGCAAAAGATGTCCTCAATATCAAAGCGCGTCTCGAGGTCTGAATTCTCCGCATTTCTCGCTGTATACTGCACGAGTTTTTTGATCTATATGAGGCTCCAGCCCAGTGTAAGTTTGCATCAATATCGACGATCTGTCTCATCTCGATCATGTCTGCATTCATCCCTATCATTTTTATGTTTGTGGCAAATCTTCTCCAACATGTACTCAAACATGATATGTACGCCACAATGTCTTTTTGTCAAGTAACATTTCGTCACAAATGCTAGTACACGAAGCTGTACACGATCGAAAAAAAAAAACTAGAGATAGAAACAACGCTCCTTCAGCCCACGCATTCCCAAAATGTCCTGTTATTATGTTCAGCCTAAATGAACTCATTCATAGCAACAGATATCATACCCAATCAGCAGGCGTTAACCAAAGGTCTGATACTGAGTCCATTTTGCCAAGGACGGCGGCACCTTTCCAAGCTAATACTCGAGGATCGACCTCTTTGGGTGGCGGGATTATCTGTACTTTATCCATGTTAGGGACGAGGGGAGTAGCTATTGCTTGTAACCTGACATCAAGTTAGCCCTGAGCAGAATGTAAAAGGAGATAGTTTAATATACCGGCTCTCCAAGGCATGCGCCATCCCAGGGATAAGAGCGCTTCCTCCAATGACCAACACAGCCTGAAGGTATTTGCGAATCTTTTCGTCCCCACCTGAAGCACGCGCACTGTTGAAGATAGCCACATCTAGGGGAAGCTTGCTGGCTTCAAAGCTAACATCAATCGCGAGACCTCCAGAATAAGATCCCGATGACACAGGCAAAGACTCAGTCAGTGGTTGCTGAGATTGTGGTGGAACCGGAGTTATTGTTTTACTATTTCCTTCGACATCAACGATTTCCATTGGTGCATCGTTTAGAGGTGCATTGGATTCTGTTCTCGGCGGTTCTGTTTCTGGAGCGGGAGTTGCGTTGGCGGTTGCGGGGAGAGGCACCTCCTGCTGCTCCTGCTTTGTATTGCCTTCAGCCGATGGGGTAGTACCTTATCACCCACGATGAGCGACAATGAATCTTTACATGAAATTGAGCAACAAACCTCCTTGGGATGGCACTGGTGCCGTAGGGGCAGTTAGATTCTCGAGCGACGCAGGTGCTGCAGGCAGCAAATGTTGAGTAGAGATTATCATGGCTTGAGTCTGAATATAATAAGTTGAGACCGCGAGAAGAGATTATAAAGCGTATCAGACGAACGATGTGATCGACGGAATGTTCAATGATTTCTTCTGTGATATCGCTATGCAAAATGGATCTCATACCAATTCGTTTTCTGTCGTATTCGATGACACGGGGTTCAAATATGCACTGCGAGTGATCATATTTACTTGAACGTCGCGCCACCAACTAGTAACTATGCACTCACCATAGGAGCGAGGATAATTTCGTCATATGCACGCAAACCATATTTTTCCGTCGGTCCTCCAGGTTTACGAACGACAAAATCATATAAGTTTAAAGCAACATCTCCCTTGTATGTTTTCGTGGATATCATTTTTCTAGCATACTTCAGCTGTACGCACCTCCGCTAGGGTACACAACCTGGCTTTCAGGTCTTCCATAACATTCCAGTCGTACCCTCTTATTAGGTTCATTTCGCGATAAGGGAAGCTGATCCGACCCAGGAGTATGTAAAGAAATTCAGTGATATCGTCTCCACCCATGTTCAAAGACATCCTAAGTGGAATCACAGAATATTAAATGGGGGTTCACTGTTGAGCCAATATCTTTTCTTACCTGGAATCCCCGATGACAAGGCCTTCGTCAACACATGCAATGCTAGTGGTAACAGCACCAATATCTACTACGCATGCATTGCTGATTCCAGCACCATAGGTAGCAGCGAGGGATTCCTAAATAGTACCATGAAACGATAAACAAAGATCTAGCCCAGTATTCCTCGGCTCGTTTACCTGCTGAACGCAAATATTCTTAAAACCCAGTGATATTAACAGAAGGTTAACAAGTTCCCGGACATAAGATCGTTCATAAACGTCTGGAATTACAAGGATTGCAGAATAATCCTGATAGATAGCAAATCAATCGAATGACCTATAAAATTAATAAAGCATACCTTGAAGCTATGCCCTCCGATATCAAATTTATCCTTGAGCACTGAACGGATGATGGCCTCTATGTCGTCCAAAATCATGCGAACAGAAGGGTAATCCCTTGTATTAAAGTTGCCTCCATGAATCGGCCATCTTACGGAGTAATTCAGAAGCTGAGGGTCAGATAATCGCAGAGCCTGTATCATCGGACACGTCAATTGACTTGGACATCATGTTCGGATGCAAATTGAATACCTTTTCCCCAATCAGGGTTCTATCGCTATCATCTTGTATCCAGTCAACCCTAAAGGGATCATTGACTTCTGGTATGATCTCAGGTTTGAATTGTTCATTGAATGTGGATGCGATCCCTGCTGCATTGGGTGTAACACGAAGTTTATAAAAGCGCATACGTTCGCGAAGAGAAACTGTGATGGAAGCCATTTTCACTTCAAACTAATACATGATGAACCTTCAAACTTCGTGACACTTGTGGACTTTACATACAGGATCATCAGAAGCCACAGTGACCGCGTATTCATCCCCGTTTTGAGGCTGAGGAGTCGGTGTACCACATCCTTTTCTTGGGCGTGAGATGCGCTCAAAGAAAGAAGGAGCTGGAATTGGTGGGTTATGCCTTCGTGCCACGACGTTTGGAATAGATAAGGGGTTGACGTCGCACGCCTTGCCTATGCGCAGGAACCTTGACCCAGGGTGAATGACAATGACTTGAGATCCACGTCTATTTCGAAGACTACGATGTCGATCACGAACTATGGTACAATACAAAGACAACCCACCTCTGTTCAGGTGGCGCTACCGACTCATCCACAGGTAACTTACTCTTCCTGGCGGCATTTCTAGCCCACAGTGTCTGGGAATCAGATTTCAGGTATGAAGTTCCTAGATGCTTTGGATTGGGCCTAGGGTTGAATTGAGATTCATCATATAAGCAACTGCAAAGAGCTCACGCCAGTGGGACATGCAAAGTCGTGTACCGCATGCCTGTGTCATCTTTCTTCGCGTTCGGTATCCCTCGAGGCATCGTTTTGAAGAAAATGAAAGTTGCGCGCAAAAGGACAAACAGTAGAAACGTGAAGCAACGATTAACGCGACAGCTGCTAGTGTGCGGCCGATTGCTAAAATCTGCAACTTTGCAAGCGGTCACGGTATTGCAAGTTGGGCAATAACTACAGTATTAACAGTAATAACTTCAAATTCAGGTTGATGATCGAGGGTCTTCAAATATGGACACTAGATATGAAGTAAGGCTTCCGGCCGCCATCACAATACCATCATTTCACCGGCTAAATAGCCTACAAACATCTAAATAGGGCCCATAATTCATCGTGGATAGCAAATGGATTGAAACATATGCACTATAGTACATTATATGAGGGATAATTGACGAGAGCATGCAGTGAGCAATATATGAATAGAATACTAGCTAAGTCAGTATATATTACCAAAAAGCACACCTGTATAATATTAGACAACAACTAGTTCAGTCGAATCAGGCTCAACTCACCATCCAGAGAAACATTGACATAGATTTTCTAGAGAAGTTGCTTGCAGAATCAGCTTATCTACTTGAGAGGGCACTGGAAGCACGATATCGGGGTTGAAGTCTTGTCCTGAGTGTGGACAATTATTTTTAGTAGAGAGAATCACAGCTAGGAAACAGCGTACCTGTAAGCTTGTGCTGAACACGATTGTAGACGAGCAGAGCTCTTTCATTCCTGACTTCTTGCCTCGTTCCGGGTTCACCGATCGCTTCTGAGAAAAGTTAGTACTGAGAAGAGCTAACAATGATCCGCTGGGTAATTACCATTGAAAATATCGTTCTCGTCTGCTCGTAGCTTACGACTAGGACCTTGCGGATATGCCGCAACTTTTGCAAGCTCCGCCGCGCGCCCAGGATCAGCATCGGCTTCTATTTAACACGGTCAAAGAAAGAAAACAATGAATATAGGAAGGTTAACGACCTTCTGGCCGTCTCGAATCAACGTCCGCCTGCATAAGTCTCCAGTTGATGAGCGGGTCATATACGAAAGCCTCTAAGACAGCCATGAGAGATTCTTTGTTGGCACGCATGACTTGCATGGTAATTTCACATGTATGCCTGAAACTGCCCTCAATGCCACTGATCTAATGTAAAAAAAAATAAGTGATCCTCTCAAATCGATTTTGGACATATTATTACCTCCATGGCATGAGTTAACATCCTAGTGAGACGGAATGGAATCTTTTCTGGAAATTTCTCGCGATGCATGGCGACCTCAAAGCAATCGCCGAAATCAATATGGACAACTTTGCCTGTACTGCGTTCGAGAAGTAGATTCGAGGGATGACGATCACCCAAGCCCAGGATATGGCCCACCATACTGTTGACGGCTAGAGATCTGGTATATGTTGCTCGGCGTTCTAACCAATGTTCCGAGTTTATGCTCTTCAACCAAAGAACCCTGTATAAATCTTGGCCCGTAGTGTTTTCAAGCGCATACTCGAAAACTTCGACTTTCTGCAAAAGCGTCAAGTTCTCGTAATCAGGTGCCATCTGGACATATGGTCAGATGGAGAGCTTCTTGTCATAAATTTGAACCAACCTGCAGCATCAGACGGTATTCAATGTTGAGAAGGACTTTACGAGAATCGCGATAATCGCGCACGAGGACGTGCAAGGTGTCACTGTCTCCCAGCCAGCCAAATACACCAGCATTTGGTGCCAATGGGATGATCGAATATCTTTGGATGTGTAGACGTCTCTTGAAGCTGTTTGTATCGACGGAAAGAAGTGTGTTGACAAGGCTGAAAAGTTGCATCACTCGCTCATCTTGACGTAAGTCCTCGTGGCCTACAAATAATTCATAATCAGCAGAATGACCGAGCACAAGAAAACACTAACCTTTCAGTCCATATTGATAATCCTGTCCATCACTGCCTTTGAAGGATAATTTTCGAGGTCGTTGTTTGGATGCAATGACAGTGAGCTTTGTTGCGAAACTGGCAATCTTTACTACCGGCCGGCCGCTCTGATATGTACCTATTTTGGCATCAATAGTAACTCCAGTGTCTCGAGATATATAAGTACCAGGCATGGCTAATTCAAGGTTGCGAGCTTTGAGCAATTGAGGAGAGACGTATTGTAAATCGAGGGTGGTTAATTGAGGTAACTGCTTCTCTACTTTCCTGAAGACCTGGAAACGGAAACGAATTGAACTACCGTACGTCTGGCATGGAGTATAACTTACACCGTAGTAGATATCCCAAGCCTTGTTCAGCTCGGTCATCTCGCCGAATGCTCGATATCGACGACAAGCTTCCCGTGCCTCGTGAAGATCTCTTCCAAATGTTTGAGTAAATGAAGTCTCGCGAGCAGTAGTAGGACCCTAATGTAATAACATGAGAATCAGTTGGCGAAGTGGATACATGTAAATACTTACAGCCTCCAGCATCTCGTGCAGTGGCTCTAATGTAGCAATCATGCCTTCAGGGTTTTTGTCGTTGAAGAACAGGCGAGAAGCCTCTTCTAGTCCCTCGTGCCATAGCTCATGCCAAAGGATGGCGACTCGAATCAATTCGTGGCTGACAACCAACGCCTGTGAAAAGTTTTGATTAGTGCAGTCACAAATCAGTGATAGTCAGCGCACTTGTTCCACGATGGCAGGGCTATGTTCCCGCATCCGATCCATGATGGCAAGGGCAGCATTCTTACGGGAGGCACTTGACGATTTGGAAGCGACAGTAAGTGGATAGATGAGCGCCTGAGGATGGTGTTTCCCGACTTCCGTCAGTAGATTATTGATATTGCGTCGGACATTGGCACTGGGTGTTTGGATTCGAGCGATTATCTGACATGATGATGACGATACGTTGTTATCGCCTACCAAACTCAACATACCTGAGGGATAACTTCAAGCCATGTGTCCACTTCAACTACAGAAAAGCCGTCTGCCATAGCTTGACTGACGTCGTCGTGTGCACCGAATTTAAACCATAGAGTGAGTAATCGAAGGGTGTCCTGGAAAGCATTCTCGTTACGCAGCGCGATTGAGCGGAAGAATCCTGTCGAGGGAATCATAAACTATTGAACAGCATACAATAAAAGGATATACCTTGAACAGCTTGAACAATATGGGCAGCGAGGCCACTTCCCGGGATATCTATAGTCGTACTTTCTTTTTGATTTTCCAAATGCCCAATGACTTCGAAATTTGCCAATGCCCATGTGTGCCATGCTTTATACCAATTGGAATCGTAATGAGTAGCAAGGAAGTATGAATGCAAAATATCTTTGACGTTTCGCTGTGGCCTGATAAGCTCAGAAATAGATAGATGTAAGTCACTCACAGCTCCCCAATCTTCTCGCAGTTCAACTTGCCATTGGCCTTGCTTAAAATAACACCGCGCAAGAAGATGCGAAAGCTCGTCCAGCTTTTGTTTTCCAACCCCTGGGCGCTGTAACTCCTTCGACTCGAATTGTAGGTCTCTTGCAAGACTGCCAGAAAACTGACGCAGGAAGTTAAGACTGTCTTCCTTGGCACCAGTTGCCCACATGTACTTGAGTTGAGCGTAAACAACGTTGGGAGGTGCTTTCATGTGCTATACGTTGTGTTAGTGCGCCAGAAGTCAGGGTTGATGACTAAATCATAATAACATCACATACCCTCTCTGGCGACAAAAGCGAATTGATCGTCTTTTCAGCTAACATCATGCGATCGGATTTGCGGCAGAGATTGGCAAATTTGATCCACATCACAGGGTCGTCCTCCGGGTTCAACACAAGGGCACGAACTTGAAGAATTCGCTGCCATGTTTCAACGTCTGGTTGACAACCTTGCAATCTATGCTCTTAAGTCGAATCACGTTCACCTTACAATCCGAAAAAAAGTGTACCTTTTCATCCAAGTCTTTCGCATCGCTTGTTGACGTTCTGGCTGATCTGCATATTGTTTGAACATGATGATCTCCTCTAGTTCCGATAACATCTGCGCCCGAACCATGGTGCTATTGGGTTGGAATTTTCAGCAAAGGCGATCCCAATAAACAAGTTCAGCTCACTTGTAAGATCGACCATAGCCTTCGCCTACAAACGACGTCAATTCCGGTTCCAAGAGGTCGCGAGCTTTCCCTATTTCTTTCAAGGCTTTAGGGAATTGATTTTGATGAACAGATAGTATCGCCTTGTAGAAAGCGCGATCCGGCGAATCAATTCTCATGGTTGCGATATAATCATCCATGGAATCCCAATCATGCAATGACCAAGCAGCGGCAGCAGCCATTGGAGCAATTTCTCTACGATCTTCAAGGTTTGCATTCGACCAGTTTTCATCCACCTGTGTCGACAATAGGTCCCATTCGCCCAACGCGTGTAAGCATTTCATACGTCCGATCTGAACGTCAGGAGCATCAGGGTCATCCTCGGCTTTCTTCTCGTAAGCTATCAAAGCCTCCTGCCATCTTCCGAGCCTTTCGTACCATTCCTCGTGTTTAGAAACATCGTACTGTTCTCGAGCAATGATGAGAGTGCCCCACGCAGCATCGTGTTGCTGGAGTTTAGTGTTGATGCCGATGAGTGCTTCAATGATGTTTGGAGATGTTTCAGTAAAGAATTCGAGTTCTTTATAATGTAACGCCTTAGCAAACGCGTGGAATCGCATTGCATATTCTCCGAGTGTACGATGCTCGATCGGAAGCGGTTTTTCTTCATGCTCCATGAATTCAGCGAGACTAAGGAGTCGATGGATGAGATCAGATGGTGCTGTGTTGGAGATGATAGCACTTTCAATTGATCTCACGAGACTTTCCTATCAAACGAAAGGAACTTTGAGTGATAGACCAATTGAACAGATGAACCACAAACCTGATATTGATCATATAACTCAGTCCAACAAGAGATGAAGGCGGCATTGAATAGTTCTTTGGCTAGAGGTGGGTGGGTATCCACCAGACTCATGCATGCACGCAAGGCATGAGAAGGAGATTCTTTCATGAGTTCGACAGAGAGGCGGTGTATCCACTCATTCCAATCTTCCTTGGTAGAAACCGAGGACACGTCCCATGCCTGCTTCAGGTGCTGTTGGTTGACTGTCAGTTTTGCAGCCTCGGCAGGAGCGGAGATTTCGGAAGCCTTGGACATGTCACTAAATAACACTCAGTAAATGGTCCATAGAAACAGTAATGCAGTAGACGGACAGAAGGTCATGAATGCTTGATTCTTGGGGTAGACGTTCACCATTTAACAGCTTCGATATCAAGTGTTCGTATCGAGGATGCGATATCCGGTTGCGCACGAGACACTGATTGGCGGATAATTAGTAGACAATGTGAGATCGACAATCGAACATTAGCTACCTTGTTGATCGTTGGTACAAATATGGCAAAATCAGATCCCAACTGGACGACCACAGCGCATAAGGTTTCCATAACTGCTTGACGCAGTTCGTTGTTTTGACCTTCGAGTACGCGCACTAAAGGATGGACGATGCGTGACGCATGATCTGAAAAGTTGACGCGCTGAGACAAGAGCGCTATGGTCTGAATTGCCTTTTTCCGCAGCGCTGTCGTCGCGTCTAACCTTTCGGCTGACTTTACTATGATGGGGATCACGATGTGGAGATACTCCTCGATATTTGAACCGAACGTCAAGAAAGCATCGAAGATCTTGATTTGCGTAGTCATTCTCTTTTCTGTGAGTTCCCCATCAAATACCTTGAGGAGATGGCGAAGAATGGTCGGTAAGAACGGCTTGAACTCTGCGTCCAAGGCCTTCCCCAGCGCTTCAATGAGTGATACAATAGGTAGCTGAAGGGAAGAGCTATCCCAAAGCTCTTTCACCAACCCGAATACTTCAGGCATATAATTGCGAATGTGCTGTTTGATGATGCCGACCAAAATTGCGAGCTGTTGCAGGTGGAATTCTTGCAACCTTGCGGTCGAAGTTCGCGCCACGGCAGTAAATGCCGGTATGATCTTGCTCGAAAGTTAATTGATACCAGCTTCCATGAAAATGATTTAGAACCATCCTACCTGAGGAAGAAAATTGACACATTTCAAACCTTGAGTCTGAAAAATGTTCATGATGGCCTCGATGACAGTGTGATGGTGATTGCTCAAAGAAGGATCATTTAAAACTCCAAGCAGTGATGTTATGACTACTGTTTGATAGTAATCGTCAGACGTTGTTGGAGAACCTATGTGAGAGATAGGGACTGCGTTGACAGCAAGCATCGGTGTTTCGTTGGCAGCTTCTTCCTCTGGTTTGGTCTATGCAAGAACTCAGAGTGAGCCTATCCTGCATAAAGCTATGAAATCAACACGTACCTTGCGTCGATAGGGATCTAAAGCACCAAGAATACCCAACACCTTGACAACTTCTCTCACGACCTCTCTGCGAGCATGGGGAGCAGATTCCGATCTCAAAATACGACCTAAGATAGGCAGTAATTGTGGGTAATCGACGAGAGGCGTAATCACGTAGCCTGTGCTGGAACACAGCTGGCCAAGGGTATGTAGTGCTGCATCCCTCTTCAGCGGAGAACCGTGGTCTGATAATTTCGCTATTATAACCTGCATGAGTTCTGGGATATGAGGCGTTACGTCTTCGCCGCCGACAGCAGCCAATTCTCCTAAGCACATTAGCACATTAGCTGCAACAGCAGGGTTCTCGTCGTTTGCTTTCTGCAGTAAGACACGTAACATAGGCAGAGCATATGGCTTGATAAGTCGTTGCGTTGCGCTGACAAGAAGAGTTAATAAGCGAGTACAGTCTTCTCGGTTGCGCCTGCAACTATTTGTCAAAATCCGTCAATTATTATAACGAAGATCGTGGACTTACATCACAGTTGAGTATTCAAGCTCTGTCAGAAGTTGAATCAGAGCTTTGCGAAGAGATGGCATAACATATGCTGGGTTGTGTTTTGCGAGCCGACCGATTAGGCCAACAGCAGTGACCCGATTCTCAAAAACCTCGTCGTTAAGAGCTATGAAAATCGACCGCACATTTTCTGCCTGTGCGAGATGTTTGTCGAAGCGCTCATGAAGTGATGATAGTACAGTTTGGCGAATAGTGGGATCTGATAATGTGTGGTGAGCGGATCAGTGAGAGGTGATTACTGTAAATTTTCACCTGGATCCGCTATACCCACAGTAAGGAGCTTATCGAGAACGTCGCTAATGATCTCGATAGCATGACTACTCGCTTGATAACAAATTGGATCTCGAACGAATAAACGACAACAGGTAAGGGCTCCAGCTCGGCGAACCTCCGCGTTGTCATCTTCCAGATAAGGCAGAGCACAGCTGCGGACGAACTCATTCAATACATGGCCTTCAAAATGATGTTAATATTGCGATTTTAAAGGTTGGAGTCATGCGTACCACTGAAATCGAAGCTCCCAAGAGTGGAGAGTGCAAGCGTGATCAGCTCAGGCCGTTTCCCACTCTTACTGGTCTGATGATCATAATTGAATGATATACATTCCAGGATATATTCAAAAAAAAAACTACTCACTTGAGAAACGTTTAAGTCTCGTGTGATAGCATTCATGTCTCCTCGCACGAGAGACGACGGTGCACCTATTTGCTTATATGGCTGGCCACTTAAAATCAACGATAGCATTTCCAAAAGGCGGTCTTGAGAGGATGGGTAAATTGCTTGAACCTGTACCTAAAGTCAAAGCTGACATACCTTGGATGGTTTTCAATAAAGGCGGGATATGACGCGCGATGGCCATAAGTGCTTGTCGTAGTGGCTCGCTCAGGCCACAAGCAAAAAAGAGATCAAGTTGGTCGTGAAGGAGTTTCGTGAGGTTAGGTCCGACAGCCGAAGCTAACATGCCAACGCATTGAAATATCGGTTCTTCAGATGGCGCGTTCTTTTTACTGCGACGTATTCGGATGAAATAATGTTTGACTGTTAAGCCTGAGAGCTTACCCTCGCGCTTGAAGTCCAAGTTTAATTTGTAGCATGATTGGATCAAGGAAAGGTTTCATGTCACTCTTTACCGCGGTAGCTGTGTGACCGATGGCAATGAAAGCTAAAGAGAAAGTGTTAAATAATCACTGGCCAGAATTAATGCGATGATATCTTACCAAATGACCTCTCATTAGGCTTTTCAAGCTGAGTCAATAAATGTCCCATGGATTTATGAAGATAGTGTTCCGAGAAGGTCTGAGTATCATAGGCTGCAAGAGTGGGTATTAAGGTGATGACCATCTTCCGAACCAACCCATCTCTGTGAGACTTATACCAAAGGATTTGCTCTGCAGTATCTAAAAAAGAATCTCGCATGAACTAGATGATATCAATAGTGTGAGCTTCACTCTTAGATATAAAATCCAGTACTTGCCATGTCCCCGTGCAGCAAAAGTTCTCGATAGGTGAGCAATGACCCATGAATGATCTCAGGTTGAGCCATTTTCAAACCTAGTTGTGCGTCCTGAAGAATCTTGACGAGATAAGACGTACGAGTCTGTCTCTCTCGGGTCGTAACAATTTCTAAACACGCAGCCAAGAGCTCAGCAGCACCTTCTCGAACAATGACGCGTGGATCCCTGAGGGGAGTGAGTATCTTCTCGAATACCAAGCTTATGTGAGAATGAAAATAGATGGCGCTATTCCTTGCCAATTCTTTCAGGATTAGGACTCCGGCATATCGAGGCGACTCTTGCTTGTCACCTTGAAGGAGCTCCACTGCTGCTGGAACTTCAAGGTTCATAAAACTTTCTCCGAAGTCAGCTCCTCCGATGGCAGCTATTTGACCTAGCGTTTTTGATGCCGCTAACATGATGTTCACATCATGGTTTGGTAATAACTCTTTGACGTAGTTGTAGATCCGGAAAAGATATCGCTTCAAACCGATGGTATCCTGGCCGTCATTCTCGATGAGATGGTCTACAGAGAGTTATAAATCAATCTTCGAGGCCTGATTGGATCAACATACCGATGGCTAGTAATCCACCCAACCTGTCAACATTGCTCTGACTATGCATAAGATCGAAGAGGCGTTTGTTTATGTCGTCATCCCAAAGTTTAGCTGCAGCATCGGGGGGGATTTCCGCCATGGTAGTAAACACCTGTGAGGGTTGCATCAGGGGTACTGGCAGGCATTCAAAGTGGAAGAACATACATAACGTCGAAGTTCAATGGCAGCCTGTAAGCGTAAATCATAACTGGGGCTTCGTAGGCCTTGGAAGAGTTGTCCAAGAATGTCGGTATGAACAGACTGCGTTGCAGACGCCATGTTTCAAACTGGCGCTGTCTATGTTGTGCGCTGCACTCACAGTGCCTGAAGCGTAAGCGGGCAAGAGGACGATGGTTTATACGAAGTTGTTTGGTGTTGTTGAATTCTAAGGCATCGACCCGAATTCTTCTTCGAAAGCCGGAACTTCAACTGTACTTAAGTACTTAGCTCTTACAATTGCATTTGAGCTTCCAATGGAAATCGACTGATGCGACACATCTCCGCGGGGCACATGTATATAACCGTATGTCAAAAACGAAAATGAAAATACATTGGTTGGACGAATAGTGCATACAAGCCTAATATCTAGCCCAGGTTATATATATCTATTAGTCCGCCACATCCATGGCCTGATGGTCTAGTAGTATGATTCCTTGTTAGGGTTGTGATGACATTTCGAGGAGGTCCCGGGTTCAATTCCCGGTCAGGCCCATGTTTTTGTCTCCTGGCATTTAACACAAGCCCATATTGCTCAAACTTCACACACGAGCATGTTCTGCGCTTCCATCATAATCGCATATACTTCAGTAAACATGAGTATGTATAATACATGTCCAAGTACTACTTAATGCCCTCACCGTTTTGAACACACTTATTAGAGCGTACTTGAACGGGATAATTTTGTTGGGAGTCATTCCAAGTTGACGAAAGCTAATTAAATTTTCTACGTGGACCTCCCAAGTGCAAGTCCCAATTGGCGCGAAAACCACAGCGGAAATAGGGTTGGAGCAAAGATTTGTGTCGCAACGTCACCACTCCAAAGTGAAATATGCAGACTGCACTATCGCAGTTATCAAGAAGCCGTTCAAATACGCTCTATTATCTTTCAATATTTTCAATCGTGCAGCATGCTGAAAGAGTTGTCGCTGTGCTCCGAGTGACTGCGCACGCCACATTTTACCCAACAACGGCACCGTTGCGCAGCGAAGAATTCCGCGGTTATTACCGGGTTAAAAGGCATTTGAGGCCATGGATGATGGTGTACAAGTACCACCCCTCCAAGCCCGTCAAGGCGACGGCATTGAACATTCTCAATGATCATTTTAGATCCGAAACAAGCAAGAAAGGAGTCTACGCTCGAATGCCGCCCAAACCCAGGCATTCCAGAGGATTTGCTTTTAGCCACAGCGCCTGTGGAAGAGCAAGCTCCCGACACTCCTCCACCCTATTACACATATGAAGGCGATTCACTGGGAGCTAGTGTCTCGCCCCTGCACACATCGGATTTTTCCACCATCAAAGTCCTGAAGAGCATCCATGTCGAGAAATTTCGCGGTCCAATATCTGGTGTGTAATATTCGGCGGTCCCACAAATTAGATTATTGAGATGATCTACCCAGGGACCTATTGCATTGATCCCGATGTTACAGGAGATGACCATGTACAGGCTGAGAATTATTCTAGCGACGGGAATACCGGTTTGCGTTTGGGCAAATCAACCGGCCATTTCTCTTCCCCAAATGCTTTGTTTCGAGCTAGGCATGGTGCTATCTCGCTCCATTTAAGTGCAAAGGGATCATCCGTGCAGCGAGACCGTACATCAATTGATGTTGCTAATCGTCATGGGGATATTTCACTTAGCTTCGTGAGTAACAATCTGACTTCGTCTCACAGGACTCTGAACACCGAGATGCCACTAGGAACCTTTACTCTCCGGGAAAAACCTCAATCTCAGTGTTTATACCCGCAGAGGTGAATTGTCTGTTTTGTTTTCAATGCCGCTTCCGTCCCAATTCTTGACTCCTTGAGATATGATTGGAATTTGGCCCTCACGCTTCCATCAAGGCGTCTACAAACCAGAAACGCGACCATATCATAATTGGGTCGTGTTTAGCGTATCTTCTGTTTCAATCTGGTTCTTTTTTTGGGAAGTTATTCATGGCTCGCCCCTTACGCATGTTGCTTCTCCAGGTAAAATCATGGTTCTTCTTCCCAGGAACTTTTGTGGGGACATCCAAATTTCCAATCGCAAGAGGGGTGGGTACGATATTCTCCCTGGATTGGCCAGTCGTATTCGCAATATGAAGGGCCAGTCACGAAAAACCATCCTTCACGTTGGGAACGGAAATGGACCTTCAGTGAACGATCTGGTTGATGCTGTAACAGATCACTGTCAAATCACTTCACGCTCTGGAAAAATCATCGTTGGCTTGAGCGGCGAAGACGTGATTCCAAACAGACAGGGAGATGATAACTTGTGGAAGAAGCTGGGTGGTTACTTTCGCGGATCCTCCGCATACAGATCTGTGTGAGCCGCGCGTTCAAGTGGCCGGCATCATTGAAGAGAGGTTTCATCATCTGCGAGGAGATACCATCAGATGTAGTTTTTTTACACCACTAAGGTCTCTATGCTGTATTATTTTGACGTGTATATCATGTAGGACTGAAATGAACTTTAGGGACAAATGGTTCACACTCATGTTGCAAAATTACCTAAACCCGATAAGCACGGAACACGGATCACGCCTCTGTTCCACATGTCCGAGATGCACATCTGGGCGCCGAACCTGATAAACTCGAAACTCATGACACCAGGGACCAAGTTATTGATTCTTTCCCCGGTCCCTTCGCTCCTACCTTAACTGTCCAATGGCCGTCCCAGCGCTTGATTTTCATGAAGGCAAAGGATGTCTATCCTTGAACAACTTCTTCAGGTTCAAACGTTCAAACAGGAAAGCATTTGATCGGAACATCTCAAGCGATGGCTGTAGCCCGAGTAAGCCGTCAATCCCTCCTGCACATGAATCGATTGTATGTTTTATATCTGTCGAAGAGATGTTATATTTCTTAAGAGATTTGAACAGAACTTAGAGCCATGTGTTTACTACGCCTCTTGTTGTGACTTTGGTCCCAGCGATTTGGACGAGGCGCCAACCCTATGGGATACTCTCCCTGCGTATTCAGCCTCTAATCACGACATATCCCTTGCTCCCGAAATAGTAAAGACCATCGAAAATACTGTCGATAATCTTGATCCTACTCTAAGGACAATGAGTCTACAGATCCATGGTGAGAAGGGCCTGGACGTGACATAGATAGCGCGGTTAATTCAGTGCCATTTTAGCTCACCCTGAATTGATGTTCGAGGAAAAGTACGCAGATATTTTGTTCACCATGCCTGTTTCAAAGCTAAGCTATATTCTGGGTGGATAGATACGCTCATGATATTTTATCAGATTTCATGGAGAGCCATGGTTTTACTGTTACACGGCACTACCTTGGGCTCGACACAGCGTGGAGAGCGGAATACGTGCACGGTAAAGGAGGTAGAACTCTGGGAATTAACTCGGAAATGGATGCACTACCATTGATTGGACATGCCTGCGGGCATAATCTCATTGCCGTCAGTGGAGTGGGGGTGGCCATAGCCGTAAAGTCTGCGTTGCAAATTCACAATGTCCCAGGAAAAGTGGTTCTGTTGGGTACTCCAGGTAACCTCTTCGTTCATATCTTTCCTTTATTGCACCTAGACTGATTTTTTGAATAGGTGAAGAGGGGGGTGGGGGCAAAATTATTCTTCTCGAGCGCGGGGGGTATCGGGGCATGGATGCATGCATCATGTAGGTCCGCGTAATTACTGCGGCTAATGCAGCTAATATCTCGGCGTAGGTGCCATCCATCGGTAGGGGTTCCAAACTCTGCATCTTTGGTATCTACCCTGGCTATGCAATCTTTTGACGTTGAATTTTTTGGACATTCGTAAGTATGGTTATTTTCCCAAGTTACACGGTCTGACATTAATCACAGTGCACACGCTGGAGCCGCCCCTTGGGAAGGCACAAACGCTCTTGACGCAGCGTTCGTAGCTTACTCCAGCGTCGCTGCCCTTCGTCAGCAGATAAGACCTGATCACCGCGTTCATGGCGTTATTCAGGGGACCGAAGGAGCTGCAAATGGTCAGATATCTGTACTACTAATTGACTAGTTTTTCACATGTCGCGCTTTTCAGTTATACCCGATTATGCCAAGATGAAGTGGTATATTCGAGCGCCAACTCGGGATCAGTTGGTTACGCTGCGGCAGAGGGTTCAGGCATGCTTCCAGTCAGCAGGGTATGGTCGCGATGTCATCTTTATCTGACTTGGACTTTCTTCAGTGGAGCAGCGCTCGCAACTTCCTGCCGCGTCAATATCGTGTCCAGCATGGTGTATTTTGATTTACACCAAAATAGCGTACTGGGTAAGCCATCAGTGCCGCATAGTATGGTTCTACTTATCGCAGTTGGCAGCGGAAGACTTTTTCAACACGATCAGCAGTCGTTTCGGCGTAACCTTGGGATCCCGGCTAAAATCAGGAGCCTCTACAGATTTTGTCAGTTTAAATAGCTACTTATGCATGATGGCGAAAATCTGATGAACTTCGTATGGTTTCAACTCTAGGGCAATGTCACTTACGGCAAGTAGATCAAAGGCACAAAACACCAATTCAAATACTAATGATATTTTAGAATTGCCTTCGATTCATCCATCGTTTGGTGAGTCATGCCTGGGGAAGGTATGCGAAAATCTATTTTGATACCCCTTGATATAATTTATAGCGATTCCAACATTACCGAAAGGGGGGAACCATTCGCCGGCTTTTGCACAGTCTGCGCGAACCACGGAAGCTCACAAAGCATGTATGGCCATTACGAAGGGCCTCGCGTCTACGGGATTCCGCGTTATCAATGACGACAAATTCTTCCACGAGGTACTTACATGCCGCAGCTTTTCCCCATTTTGCTTTTGGAGACACCGACTGACTTGTGATGTGACCATGCCAGGTAACAGAGGCCTTCCAGGCTTCCAAAATTTGAAATTGAGCTACTCAGTTCAATGAAAGGCAGGACATTCCTCACACTTTGTAGGTTTTCGACCTATTTGCATACACGATGTAATATTATCCAAACTGTCACAATAATGTGATACTTATAGGTAGAATGTCTAGTGTCCAGTACCAGTAATCCCAAATTTACGACACTATGCCGCGGTAGCCTCTTCTGCTTTCTCAGTTTGCTCGCCCTTAACATCCTTGTAAACCTTACGCCCCTTGCCGTGTCTCGGTTTACTTGTAGCCGCTTCAGCAACCATCCTGCGAGAAATGAATCATGAGAATATCCAGAATAAAGAGCGACGTTTGTATCGAGATACGAATCATGCATACCGTTCTAGTTCGCGACGCTCTTCGTCCGATTCATCTGGTACGGTTGATTTAAATATCATGCCCACGAGCAGCAAACCCTATGGCAAGAGCGTCAAAAAAAATGCACACAGAATGCAACCATTGGCAAACCTTGGCTCGATTATAAAGTATGATGTCCGATGCTTCTTTGTCTTTAAGAACCTGGTCCACAACCTGGGTCGTCAAAGCGCGTTAGTAACCAATTCGTTTTCTATGACCTGTATACCACAACGCGCACCTCTCGAAGAACCTGCACGACTTCGAAACGTGTTCCTCTCCAAGAAGCTAGCATGATCTGCCGTGTCAGATTGGTTAGGCATAACCACGAATGAGCGGGATTAGATGCGCACCTTTCCGGTGACATCCTGCTCAAGTTCTCGCAACTGATCCTCACCTAGTTCACCCTTGGCTTGGAGTCTCTCCATTTCCTGCATTAAAGACTGCACGCCTAAACTGTAATCGATTTGTCAGAAGATATATGGGTCAGAAGGCCAGAAAAAGAGCTGACGCGCTGCCTATGACTCCCCATGCATCCTTGGCGACAGAGCCCTTTTCCTTCATTCGTGACCAAAATCCGGCGCTAATAGGCTGTAAATGCATGGTTTCGAGCCGACAATTGGAAAACTAACAGTCCCAAAAATTTCTTGGACTTCAAAAACGAAGTTGCTTTCATCATATACACTGTTCCGATAGCATGCAGGAGCTGTTCAGATCTCATGTCAGTCATAACAAACCCATATTGGCCGTAAACCAGCGTACCTCGACTCCAAAACTTTCGAGTTTCAAATCGTCCGCTTCCCGTCTGATCTTCTCCTCAAACGCTTTTGTCTCCGGATCGCCATGATCCCCTGGATGCTTGGCTTCGACAAATGGACGTAGTCGGTCAATAAGTTTTGTAGTAAGCATTTTCACCCGCTCTTCCATCGCCTTGTGACGTTCATCCTCAATTTCTTGCAGCTTCTTTTTCTGCTCCGGAGTGAGTTTGTTGCGTTTTTTCGATTGCGGTGGTGGGGAAGATCCAGGTTTGGGCGTGCTGGGACTAGAAGTGGATGGAGAGGAAGCGGTAAGTGCATGGTGGTCAGCGGGTGACTGAGCTGATGGGGTTGGCTGGGCAATAGAAGGATCCGGTTGTTGTGTCGAAGGCTTCTCGGCTTCGGGGGAAATAGATTGGGAGGAAGAATCAGAAGGTGGGATGATACCTTCTTTCTCCATCTCAGCACGTTCTTCGTCGGTCATTATTGTGGTAGCCACTGATGTCATCTCTTTCATAAGGGAGATTTCGCCGATCTGCACTTGAGATTTAGTCCAGTGTAAATGATAAGTGCGAAGAGAAGGAAATGTGCGGTGAACAACAAGACCCTGCAGAGGGTGATAAGGAGAACACCAAGCAGGTAGCTCACATAATCTCTAAATCGCTCTCCACCAAAGACATTTGCGAAGAATCCGGCTGCATCATGCATTTCACTGCTTTGACTATCGACCTATAGCCTCGTTGTTCAAAAACTTGCACCTTAGTACTAAGCTAGACACATACCATCGTCTTGCCATTCTTATCGTATACGGCACGTAAATTCTAGCAGGAAGCTCTGTTGAAGAGTGTCCGATATCAGATGACATAGGGGATAAACGCACTGAATCGGATAGGACTTGATATGCTTTGCTGTATCACAAACTCAACACCGACAAGCTAAGCAAAGACCGAATCACAGACTACGTACCTTATATCCTTAAACTTCTCTTCCGCGTCCGGTGACGGATTCTTATCTGGGTGGTACTTTACATAGCACAGTTACATTTTTATTGATGCGAGGAAAATCAGATGTCGGATTGGACACCCGTTGGTGCCACAGTGAATAGACGAAATACGGAAG
Source organism: Hygrophoropsis aurantiaca (assembly GCA_021014935.1). Lineage (NCBI taxonomy): Eukaryota > Fungi > Basidiomycota > Agaricomycetes > Boletales > Hygrophoropsidaceae > Hygrophoropsis > Hygrophoropsis aurantiaca. The sequence goes on from MU267623.1 coordinate 70,812, forward strand.
AGATGAATGACTGAAAGATGGACTCAAGTGAAAGAACAGACTTTGAAGGCTGCTTTCCTGTATGCCTTTTTCAAATCCGTATCGTTGACATCCACGGCGACGCCAAGCTATGACGGTCACATCATCGTCAAGTATTTGGAGTTGTGCTGCGGGACAAGGACGCACCAGATCATAATATTCGGTCTCAACGGGAGCCATCGTAAAATATAGGATTTTGTCTTCACTCAGTAATGTGAAGGTTCGGGAATAACAAATGGTTTAAATCGTTAAAGACTGGGGTGAGGGTGGAGAACAAGGAAAACCAATAAGATGGATTAGAGCACTTCCGAGGCAAAATGACACAGCCACTCCGTAGTCGCGGACGTGTGGAAGATAACAAGCCAGCTGATATATTTGATTCTGTGGATTGACAGTGCATGGCAGACAACAATAACGATGCAGGGTAAGTAAAAAGAACATAAGAGTAAAGGGAGCTTGTAAAAGGGCTACAATGAATAAGATAATATATGTGAGATCGTCTAACTACCTCCAGGTGCCAGTAAAAAAGTGTGGGTCGGTAATAATAGCTGAAAATCCATCCCGAATATAAATGTGTGACGTCTAGTCATTGCGATAAATAAGTATGTGTCCGCTATGAATCTGATTCCACCTCGTCCAGAGCTAATACACTCGTGGAGAAGCGCACTGCTTTCCGGGGTGTCATTGGTCTCCCGCTGCCTGAAAGCGATGAAGAAGATGGTGAGCGATATCCCGGTATGAATTTCGCCATGCGGAGTTTGAGGGACTGAACAGAGGATGCAGGCGTTACGGGACCCGTGGAGGCCACGGTCGATGTAGATGGTGACACGCCAAGAAGAGCAGAAGATTTTGGAGTAGTGATAAGTGAGCTCGAGGGCGTATAAGTTTTTTTGAGCGAGGAACGTGATGGAGGTGGTGGTGCAGGGCGAGGGTGTGAGACGTTCATGTTCAGATTGTGTCGCGAAGGGGATGATGGGGATGAGTATCTGGGATGAGGGCTCGTCGACGGGCGTAAATGCGGTGTTCGTGATATATGGAGCCCCATAGCTATTTGTTCAATTGTGGGACGGGAGGCCGAAGGATCCACAAATCGGGAACGTGCCGGCAATGGTATGCATGGGCTCCCTTCTTCAGGAGTTGAGTACATACCACCATGCTATTACAAGACTGAACAACTGTATCCATACGAAAGAGAGGCCATTAACATACCGGGTGAGACGATTCATCCTGTTTCCTCTTTTGCGGATTGGTATAGCTAAAGGACTTGCGCATGGAAAATAGAAATCGAGACGCCGTTCCCCCTGCCGATGGAGGCGAATACAAGGTTCTCGAAGAGGACGAGGAAGATGATGAGGCGGATGAATTCATCGCTGGAACGTGATTGAATAATGATTATTTAACCAGTCCCAGGCTGTGTGGGGAATCACAATCGTGTGTGCTGCGCAGTCCCGAGGTATCCCTGCGTCTGGGTCGTCGTGGTCGTAAAGAGAAAAGGATATCGCAAGGGTACATCCACGGGATTTATACAGATCGAAACCTCGGTGAACCGTTTGGTCGTTTATGCTGCAAGGTATAAGTTAAGTAGCAAGCAACGTGGAGAATGTTGCGTCACGTTCACAGGTTTGGGGAAAACTCAACCGAGGGGATTCATGATCGGCAACTTCCGAAAGTGTTGTGGCTGTGTGCAACTCAAGCCTGCCACGCTGCCACAGGGGGTTTCGGTCATTCTATGCATTGTTCATCGAATATAGCGGTTAGATAGTCTTCCGAGCCTTCAGGATCCAAAACGTATTATTGTGGCACTTTCATTTGTCGCATCACCGCAAACTACCATCCACAGGTCCACATCATTAATAATATGGTCTGTATCGAGGTGCCTTCAGTTCCTCGTGTCATGAGCAAGTCGGTGATTGGAGGTGCACTCATGAAGGGGAAATTATACAACCCGGAGCCCAGGGAAAATCCATGTGTATCGGTTTTGTATGCACAAACGAAGTCAGCAATATATTGACGCATGGGATAGTATTACGATTGATTTAAACTGTATAGTTACAAGGCGAAACATTATCTTCACACTTGAGATCCAGCAGCTTTAAGACATCTTCACCATCAACAAGTAGCGCAGGCGAATTTGTGACGGATCATACACAATGTACTGTAAGGAAAGATGGGTAAAGTTCAAACAGATAGTCGAGAGACACCAACCTCATTATATTGCAAGTAAGCTCCTGGAGTTGGTACCTGTGATGGAGGTCCTTTCGGCATGTAACAGCCTTCGAGCTCCTTGTTCTCCAATACCATCCCAGCATCTTGCCAATTAGTGGGCTGTGTCATGCCGATTCCTTTCGTTGCCCTGGATTCATCCCAAGGTCAATAATGACTCGCAAACAGTAAGACGGTCATGCCCACCGTTTTTTGGCGGTTTTGCATTGGTGGTCCGCGTTGTAGTTTGCACCCGTTTGTTCAAGGAAAGGTCGTACTGCTACTTCGCAAAGCAGTAGCACACCAATGTTACCGCTTAGACTATTTGAAAGCATGATGGGTATGATCTGACAACGAAATAAAAAACTTACTAGGCGTAGCAATAGTTTGCAGACTGAGGGAAGAGAACCATTCAGCGTGGCAGAACTCAGATCGTGATATTGTTCTTACTTTAGACATCATCTGTATAAGAGGTGATCAGTTGATGAAGGAGGCACCAGTGTGTATCGCTTACATCGGCGAAATAGACACCCTTTCCAAACATATAACCAGTGGAAGGCGCTGTACAGTGCATAGAATGAATTTGTGATAAAAATTAGATAAACAAGACCATACCTTCCGGAGGAGCAATCCGCAACCCTTGCTTCAGAATACCTAAACTCTCGTGGTAAATCTTCGGAAAGAAAATATATCCGAATCACACAAACCAGCAAAATTCGTCGTTCGAGAACCGTGCCACAGGAGCATTCTATCGCCTGGCCCAAGTTTATCGTATCCCGCTTCAGTCCAGGCCTTCGTCTCCATCTCTCTGTACGTATAGTCGGTAAATTGAATCCATTGTGCGACAAAATAGAAACAAACCTCTCAACACGGAAAGCATGTAGGATTGTTGGTTGAATGTACTGATGGGTAGCCCCGTGCGTATCAGTAACGTATCTAGAAAGGGTCTGGAACTCTTTCCCAGTCGTTGCTATCGGTTCCATGAAAGATAGTCCGAGGGAATTGTAGTGGACGTCCAGCGGATTCAAGGGATTGCCATTGTCATCAGTGGAAATGCTGGTCGTTATGAGCTTGCTTGCAACTTCCTGTAGGCAATGGATGGGTCAACAAAGTCCAGGTGTTAGTAAGAAGATCATACCATATCACCCAGCGCGTCGGCAAGGTCCAATTCCTAATCAAAATAACATAAGGCAAACTCACAAAGTATCAGAAACGAGTCACCTTCTTCAACAAATCCATGTTATTAATAACTGTTGGTCTGGTCCGCCCGAACGCGTGTGGAATGATGCTAACAGGACGCATGGGAACGGGTGATCAACTAGAAGGTAGATGGAAAACGTACGAATAATATTCGCCGCTGAGCTGCTCGCAAGCTTTTTGCATACCCCCGAGTGACTTCGCCATATCACCGTTAGGCGTTTCTATGACCTCTGCGAGTTTCTACAAAAAATCAAGTTCAGTGTGATTTCATGCACACGGAATTAATGCCTCACTTTGAGGGCCGCAAATCCATTCAGAACAGTAGATTTTGCAAGTTTTCCTAGAGAATTTTCAACAGGAAGCTCCGATATACAGGGATTTGAATTTACCCAGAGGAAGTTTATTAGCATCGTAGTTCATCGATGATAGATGCGCATCAATGAGTCTGCACGAATGCTCAATGGAAGCAGTAAGACATAGTTGTGCACTCACTTAGCGGAGAAGATCAGATTGCAGAATGTCTGTGTCACAGTAAGAGGGAGCTGCGCAGAAATAATGGATATATCTTACCTGAAGTTCTGGATGTAGCTTCGAGTCTGGAATGATAACATCTTCCTTCGAGTCATTTTCCTCGGGCTTGTCCTCATCATCAAATGATCGTTCTATTTCATATAAGCTCATTTTCCACGCCTTTGCAGGCAAAGTTCTCACCTAGCCACGTATACTTTCCTGTAAGCTAGCGTGAGCAACTCAACACATGCAAATGAATCATACATACCTTTTCCGGCTACCATACCCTGTCGACTTTCCCAACTAACACCAGTTTTGGACCTGAACTGTTTTTTGAATTCACTGACGGCCGTGATGGAAGGCCAAGGTCCCTTGGCTATATTAGAGCATGCGACGACGTTTTACGTTAGAAACCTACTTTGACCTGGCTCTGTCCGTTTTCCCCAACTCGTCCCCAGCGAGTATAGAGAAGGCTAGCAGAGTCGTTTCCAATGGGATGTAGCAACTGAATCACATAGAACCTTGCCGTAATAGATAAGTGACCAAAGGGCAAGTTTAGGGAGGCTCTCACTTATTCTTGTTTGAGCCTACTTCAGTTTGGTTGAGCATGGCATCCCAGACCCCTTGGGCATTGGAATAAACTTGATGTGTAACTGGCAGAAAAATAAAACTTCAACCATTTCAACCCCTTAAATCCGATCGTAAACGTACCGACGAAATGCGACACTGGATCTACAGGTGCTGCTCCCCGTTTCACAACGGTGACCTGTGAATATGAATAGTTTGTGAACATGGCAATTCAAAAACCGATCTCTCTTAGAACTGACCATCTTTTTTGGTGTGTCGTCAATCTTGTCATCGGTATCGCCTTGACTGTTGTTGCCAGCTGCTTTGGCTTTTTTTGAGGGGCCTCCGTCTTCGTCCTCAGATTCGGAACGAGCACGCTTGCCTTTGCCCTTGTCTTTCGCATTAACGGTAGACTTAGGCTTTGAAACGGGCTTAGCAGCAGTTGATACAGCAGCAGCTGCCGAAGCAGGTTTTATAGGGGCAACAGCCTTCGTACTAGATCTTGTTGTTCTTGTGGAAGCGGGTTTGGTCGCGGTTGCGGATGATGCTGGTTTCTTGCGGGGAGGCATATCGTTTGGTGAGATGGAAATGAGGGATAGGATGCAAAAAGGTGTTTTATACCCTACACGCCTTAATAATTGAACGGATCAGCTGTTCAACTCATGTCCAAGAGGCAGTGGTATGTGTGGCGGCAATACGTCCAGATAAGGAAAAAAGCGCGTTTTCACTCCGCTACCGATGTCCTGTTTGGGAAATATCCCGCGCACCTGGCGCATCAATCGAGTCAGACGAAAAGCTCCGACATGACTTGTACAACGTACGGTACATGACTCGAGCTCAAGTACTTGAATCATTTTCAAATAGCAATTCACAGTTCAGATAACTTATCAGTGAGCGGGTATGGGTGGATACTCACAGCTGTCCGATTTTTTCTTTGAATCCTAAGCTTGTCAAGTCTGAGATCTGAGCGCCCACACCGTTGTATTCCGGTGGAGCAAGGCGGCCTCGTGTCATACTACACGCGGTATTGTAACGTTTTATTGACCTATTCGCGATCTGACCTGATTAGCCGATTGAAACAACATCTATTGTCAACATCCTGAAACCCGACCTCGAAGAAATCCGAGCAACCTCACGTTCACTATTCCTCTCAATAATCATGCATCGCGCGTTGATGATATCCGACATCCTTCACATCATTTTTTTCCTGCTATGATCTGCTGAGCAGCTTCAACGCAGCGCCGCGCTAAAGCTTGGTCGCGATTGCAAGAATATGTCGCACTTTTCAAGATCCCGCTCTCGCCATAGTATGGGCCCGATTTCCAGCTGCCAGCCCCTGGTTTCACGCTTCCCCTCCAATGGATGGAAAGAGCTCAAGTCACTGGATAGAGATGGTACATTGGTGAGAACTTTCGCTCTGGGAGCCACGAACATAACGCTGAGAATCATACGACAGGGTCTCCGTATGTTACGCATCGAGGAATCGCTGGACTCGCTTCGAACAATACTTAGGTCGCGTCAACATCGTCAATCTCATGCACATGCTCAACAAGAAGTACATCCTTCATGTCTCACCGAGGCGTTTAAGTATTCCCTAATCTCCATAATCTACGACCGGAACTTGGAGATGTGGCATTTTATAGTTTCCTCATCCCTCCCTCGTTGCGGTGATTGGAACTGAATAATGTACCTTCGAATTCCATATTGCAAGGTGGTCACACGTTTTCCCATAACTGATTTTGATGATGCTGTGTGGGATATCAACAGATGATGTCGAACACTCAGTGGATGAAGCCAGATCTTTAAGAATATATTGACCCAAAACCCATTCTACAAATTTTCCTGTGATCGTTACGACCTGTGCTATACTCGCAAGATGTACATGTAATAGTGAAACATCTCTCCCAGCTCTTTGATCTTCAGTGTTGTGTTCGGAACCGAGAGATAACGACGGCGGAAGTGAGGTTGTCCAAAGGTGATATAGAGAAATATACCAGATGGTTTTTTCAATACCCTGTATCAAAGCAAAAGTCGTGCGTTATTCAGCCCTGTACGATTGCGGAATAATTGGCAGGCGAACCGAAGGACTTCCTTTACCTCAGCGGTGCAATCTTGAATTACTTGTTCAGGTGGGTCCTAAAGGTCTGTTTAGAATGGTGTACGCATCATATCAGGCCCACGCAACCTTACCCAGACATCAGAGGACGAGGTCATCATTGCATCCATTGTGCCTGCATGACGTGAAACAATAGTCGCATCCACAACAGTCGTGTAGAGCAAAGGAGTACATACCTTTATCTATGGCAATATCGAAAAATGAGTCTTCGAACTCAGATAAATTGCGCACGTCCATTTCTCTCCCTGATGGAGCATCAGGTCACCTTAGGGAGAGTCGAGATATCATGAGGCGCACATTGCATCTCTGGTCGAGAAGTAGCATGTCGTTCCTGCATATGTCGGATGACAACAGATGAATACTAGATATGTTATTAGCTGGTCGTTTGTGAAACGAAGGATTCAAGAATCACATCAATGTTTACAATATTCTTGTAGCCATCATCATACATCTACAAACTATGTGATCCGAACTTCCTAGAATCGCAGGCGAGATGGCATACCTCTTCAGAGAACTTTGAGTTTCCGCAACCAAGCATCAAAACGCGCGCATTTTTGTCCGGGATAAGATCGCATATATGAGGCTTAAGATCGCTATAAGACTTGAACCAGTCAAATGACGCATCTGAGGATTCTTGAGTGTATCTGGCGTCCCTTCCGATGGGATTATCAAGAATTTCGAACGATAGAACAGAGCAAGCTACCAATATGCCTTTGTGCCATAGTCTTTATTTTCCTGCGGTAGAGCCATGACTGCAGCTGAGACGAAAGATCGATAGAGTGTTTACGCTCGCGTGATTACGATGACACATGTGTGCCGGAGTACGTCAGCTTTGCGGGGTACATATATTCCAAAACTCTCATCTCCAAGGCCAACTTCATCAACGTCCCATATAAGCTTCACTTTTCATATTACAGCCAACATGGTACGCAAAAACAAGGTATTCTGCTTTATCCCACTTATCCTGACGCTTTTAGTCTGCTTATCCTGCATATGCAATGGGAGGCCTTTGCGTGATTGGCGGCGTCACCGGTTTCGCAAGAACACGTTCCATCCCTTCCCTTGTTGCTGGAGTCGGGTAGGTCCACGCCTACAACATGACGCATTTAATATACTCAAGACATGTCTTATATAGTGTTGGACTACTTTTCCTTTGGAGTGCAGATAACATCCGGAAAGGCACATCCAATGGACTCGAGGGCGCCCTAGGTCAGTCACAGCGCCCAATTTTTCATTCTCAAAACGAAATCTCCATCCTCATCACCATGTTATTTCTCTGTAGGTGCTTCCGCACTTCTTCTCCTTTCTTCTCTACCTCGAATTGCGAAAGGACCTATCCCGGTCGCGCTGGCTACAACTGCCGCTGCATCAGGGATATACTACGGCCGTACCGTCTATAACCTGAGGAACCATTGATTTCTCAGCAAAACATCTGCGCGAAATGCTTATGTGCTATGTGTACTGTGTCAACCCCCGAGGTTGTTATATACTCATTTCCCCTTATTTATGACACTTGCATGAGTTATGACGAGCTCCAGTGTGAACGAGGAACGAATGCTTTCTGGCGAATCATTGGTCTTAATTTTGCCTACGGAAGGGAAGGCTAATAATTGCCATTCATGCCCGTGGTAAGGGCACATTTATTGATGGCAGTATTTATTGCAATGGACCGACCCCATACGTCTGAAGCCCTACATAGGCGTCCGGTCAACGGCTGAATTGCGGAAGCTCGATTTGTCCTGCATGGAATCTTGTAATCATTTTCGAATTAGTGCACCATAGCTGGACTGCACGATTCACCACACACCATTGTTGGATTTGTATTCCATTATCGTCGATGCAGGAAGATTAAGTACTGTTCGAATAGTGTCCCTAAAAATCGACGGGTTTCCCAAATTGAAGTAAACAAAACTGACGATAGAAATGAACATACCGAATCTTCTCTCGCACTTTTATGTCATCGACCCTATTCCACAAACTGATGATATCCTCGCTCTGCCGGACACTGATAGTACAGCCGCATATTTCGGGCCACTGAACACCATTATCATCCATCTCGACATCATTTCCGACTTGTCCTACCGCACACTCATCAAATTGATCTCCAATGATGGCTAGGATAAGATCCTCCCATATCCTATCCGCGACACCTTTTTTGAGGCGGATAATCCATTTGCCACCCCCGATGTTGAGGGGATCTTCCCAAACCGGCCTCCGTACACCCGAGTGAAAGAGCAAATAGTCCGTAGTCGGAGTGAGCGCAGAGGGTGTATTCACATGCGTCCAAAGCGACCAAAAAGATTCAACCTGATATGATGCCGTAAGCGCCATCATAGGTCAAACTGTCAGATCGCAGGATGATCGCTTATATGCAAAACCAACAGACCGAGCTAAACGATGAAACTTTTTTGATGCCTTCTTCATAATTGGTTATTTTATTTCCTGGTGCGCGCTGTTGGCGGAACCAGAAGACCCAGCTGTGTGATTTGACCAGAGTCAAGCTCGAACGGAGCCCGAAGGAATAAGGGTACGAACATACGTGTTCCTTAAGGGATGCACCGCGCCTCCGGGGCTCTGACCAGCTCCTGCATTGGTGCTGGCTATGCTCCCTGAGCGATCTTTTCCCTGTGACTTTTCTTCAGTAGGAGTGGGAAGCGAAGTAGAGAAGTGTCGCGAGGAGACACGGCGAGGCAGAGGAGATGGATTATCGGTCTGCTCTTGTGTGTGTGGAACAGTATTCCCAGCGGTAGATGTCGAGAAACGGGATTGAGAGTGATTCGAAAAGTAGCCAGCCATGATAAATAGATCAATAAGTTCGGAAAATGCAGAAAAAAGGTAGATATAGACAAAGATCAAGCTGATTGCAACTGGACGATATTGGTATGAGTAAGGAACAGTAACGACACGTCGGAACGGCGGGAAATTCGTCAAAAGGCGTGGCACGGTTGCAAGGAAAGAAAGAAAGGGTGTGATTAGCTAAGCAATGATCTGTTACTTGTTTCCTTGACTCTACTGCCACTACCAACATTACCGTCTCACCAATATTTTTGTCCTACACATTTCTACAGTCCAGATACCTTGAATACCAAGTACAAATTATCCATCACATTCGAACGCGGTTTATCTCCTACGCCGTAACTTCAACCGTTGCTCTTTAATTGCCGGCGGTGTCATTCATCTTATCATGCCAACCTATGGGAATGAGAACTCAGATGTTTTTGGAGGATCACGCTATCTGAGCTCCGGATCTACTTCGCCACGCAAACCCACCTCCGCTTCACGCCAGAACGCGCATAGCCCCCATCCCGGTGGTTCTTCTACTCAACCGTCCGTGCCCATGGACGACGACGGTGTAAACTCACGACACGCACAAGCTCACTCGCTCGCCCATGAGCTTGCGGTGGCACTCATGCCAGAGCCGAGCGCAGGCTCGAAGCTCCTTGCAGAGGAATTCGGGATTGAGTATGACGAGGGTGCGGAGGGCATCGACGAGGACGGCCAAGACATAGATGATCAGCTGTCAGGGAATTTTGCCAACGAGCTCGGGCGCGATGCATTTGAGGAGGACCAGAGGGAGGAGGATATGTTTGGACAGGCAACACATGACACCAGTGATGAAGGTGATGATGACGATAGCGCGTCCGGAGGCTCATCAACATCGACAAGACATCCCCATGTGAAATCTGGACAGGACATGATGGAGATCCTTTCAGAAAACTTGCGCTCGACTGATAATTTCATCTCGCACCTGCGTAAACTGGATGCAGAGCCTGGGACTGGCCCAAGCTCAACATCAGCCCAACCGAAGGTCGAGCAATACGCGTTGGACGTGCTACGACGCATCAACGAGACCACGCGTGAGAGAGAGGGACAGCTACGCGAATTATTCGAATACGACAGAGAATTCAGGAGGATTTCGACGGAAGTAGGCGGTACAGATGTGCTCAGTCAGTTGGATGAGATTGTGGAGGAGGACATACCCGAGGACACACCAAAATCTACTCCTCGACAGTTGCCATCTGTCGCAGAAACCGGAGACTCGAATCATGGCTCATGGGATCGGCAAGGGATTGACGACGACGACATAGATGGCTATTCTGAGACAGGGTCCCCTGTTAAAAACTCTTTCCCTTCCCAACATTCGGTCAACGGCGCTCCAACGCCTGCCAACATGGTCCAAGAGCTCGTGCATCTCCGGAGTTTCACATCATCTCTCCTCACCTCGCTCAATGCCATCTTAGAACAAGCCCAGGTTGACGGCGCGGGCACAACTGATGCTGGGCGCAAGCTGCGTGCACTGAAAAATAGACTAGGAGGCTGGCAGACAGAAGCCGACAGCGCGGAGAGAAGTAGAGTGAAAATAGAGAAGTGGGAAGCAGGCGTTTGGGATGGGGATACATTTGACAGAAATGGGCTGCCCTCCACACCATCGAGAGGGCGACGGCGAGAGGACGGGCGGAAGGTAGTTCAAGAACATTTGAAGGCCTTCGAGAAGGCGCTTACTGAGGCTGGCCTCAAGACTCAGGCTATCATGGCTAGATGAAAGGACATTTTAATACCATTTCACTATTGTACATTCATACCCATTGACAGGGGAGAATGCAGATTTTTGCATCGTTCGCGCTCCTTTTGTTCCTACTCGTCCATATCTGGGCCTACTCGACTGAATCAGGATTAAAATGGTTCGGCCGGCCGGAGACATGATTGTGTTCCTCTCATCTGCCGCCATGCTGCATCCGTTCAGTATACTGTATAATTAAACACACAGCCCATCAATTTCAATTCTCAGCCTTGTTATTCACGGTTATCCTGGCTCACACTTCTCTCTGCAGAAACTTCCATGATATCCTTCCCAGCTTCCTCCTGGCAAGGAGCTCTCGTCGAGAAAACGAAGACCCAGAAAACTGGTAAATCACCGAGACGTGCCGCAGACCCTACATATGGCCGTGCAGCTACACTGATATTACCTCGCCTCTACCTCGCCGATTTATTCACGGCTAGCAATGAAGCTCAGCTCGCTCAACTTGGGATCACTCATGTCGTATCCGTCATGGAATTTGCTCCATCTTTCCCGCCTACAGTGAACACATTGCATATTCCTGTCGCTGACTTGCCCGAAACGGATATATTGCGGCATTTGGAGAACACCACTACCTTTATCTCAGATGCATTGGGAAGCAGCGAAGATAGCAAAGTTCTCGTGAGCCCAATCGTTCGTGACTTTAACAACACCGCTTGATTCAATCATTGCTGTAGGTACATTGCTTCCAGGGTATCAGCAGAAGTGCGACAGTGGTCTGCGCTTATCTCCTCGCTACCACGCCCATGTCTCCTGCACAGTCTCTTGCGTTCGTGAAGGCGAAACGCGGTATCGTCGAACCCAATGTCGGCTTCAAACGTCAGCTAGCGGTATACGGAAAACAATTTGAAGTTGAGAAAACAAAAGCAGCAGAAGAAAAACGTACACGGTCATTTAAACTGGGCGATGCACTCTCCAAGTACTTGGCACCTTCGAAATCGGCAACGGGCAAAAAACCATCGTCTTCTGGATCGTGACATCCATATGTTGGTCGGATGATGCTATGCCCACTGACTTGCTTCGCTGACCCGTTCAAAGCACTTCAGCTGTTCCATGAACGGATTGTTATCATTATTTGGGTCGCGATTTTTGGTCAATCGTAGTACTCTCCCAATCAGTGACGCGCATGAAAGTAGCTCCTCGAACTTGGGAAAGAACCCTGAGAGCTGCTCAGCGACTCAGGACCTACGAGAGCATGCACTTTGCGGTTATTGTGATGGGGCAGGGACCAGGTTGGCTCGATAGAAGAGTAGTACAAATAATGATTACCCGCTAATAATCCATGATACCAGTGTAATTTTACCAACGCTGAGTGTCTCGGCCGGGATGACTCCAATCTGCTGGAAAAATCCTGTCTAACTCAATGAATAACATGTAAATATCTGTTCTTCCAGCTTGAAATTTGGGACAGACGGTAATATCGAGATACATGACCTGGTCACGAACCAATTACTCGGGGTTGGTACCACATAAGGATGGCCTGTCGAGTGTTTTTTGAACAACTGTTAGACAGTATAACATCTCGCAATGAATAAAGGGGGCCATGAACCACAACACATGTTCTTGGTGGTACATTCGAGTCCGGTCTCAAAGATCGGGGTTTAGATCCAGATCCAGATCGAAAACGCTTTGTTGGGGGCGAACTTCGTGGCGATAGGGATTGACACCGGGACGGTCGCGATGCTGAACATCGACAGACGGGGGAGATGCAGGTGCTGTTATGATGATAATAAATTATTAGCTTGTAGACACAAACATCCCGATTCCACGCACGTTTCACAATTGAGTGAGTTTCGCCAAGGTATCCCAGCGGAGCCTCGACATTAAGTCTGCCTCGCCGCATCTTCTCTTCATTGGGAAAGGGAGGGAAGAACAGAGGTGGCGGGGGTTGGCCAGGTTGGGACAGATCTGGCATATTTGGTGGAGCGGAGGTAAATGCACTTATACTTTGGGCATATGCAAGAAGCTCGGGATATGGTATTGAAGCTGGAAGCGTAGTCGAGTTTAGATATAAGGATGAGTCCAAGAAAACAAACCTGATCGAGCGGCCTCTATGCCCTTGATGCGTTCTTCGCCTTCTTCGATGATTCGCTCCAGATTATTTTTTCCTTCTTGGAGCTCGCGGCATATCTGCCTCCAGCGGGTTTCCAAGGCAAGGATTTCATTTTTGAGAGCCTCTATTTTCCCTTGCTTTCTCTGATGGATAGCAGCCAGTTTGAGTGCATCAGCGAGGGCATTGTCGCAGTTCAGGAACGCCTCGATCGGAGGGGGTGGAGGAGGTTTGGTCTGAGGTGGAGAAAAGGAAAGAAAAAGAGTATGCGAAAGTTTAGAAAGATCGTTGAGGGGACTGAGCAGAATTTCATTCATGATTTAGCTTCATAGACTGTTACAGTGTATAGGCCCATATGAATGTAGTATAACTATCCGGGATGATCGAACGGAAATACGGAATGACCAAAGCTATATCCCAATTAGTAAACCGGACTGGCCGGCAGTGGCTGTCTCAACCTCGACTGCTGCGGCACAGGATCATTAGTAAACCTCTACTGCGATCCAAATACTGGTCATTTACAAGGTGACTCCGTCGGAAATCGCATGCATAATCGACCAGACAGACCTTTGGTCGTAAAATGTACCTTTGATAGGTGGAACAAACGCATTACCTTCTCCTCAGCTCGTAATTGCTCTTATGATCTCCTACGAAACAAGGTATATTACCCGTTCATACATAGCCCAACCCCGTTATCTGAAACTACTCGGACGATTAGGTCGAGCAGTGCTTTTCGCTCTATGCTACATCGTATGTTATCGCTTACAAGGATGATGACGGAGAGGTCACAGACATCACTACCGAGTCTGATCTAACCGAAGCGATCCAGTACTTTCAAGCAGGAACTGATGACCCTCCTTTATCATCCGCCGCCTCTATCTTATCCGGTCGTAGCTTTGGAAGCCGAAGGATTACGCTCCGTGTCCATATCACCGTCGACTATGACGGCCCTAGCCTCTCTGATACATCTTCACTTGCCAGCATGGAAGAATACAAAGGGCGCAATGGAAGCCAGCAATCGTTCTCATTCGGTGCACCTACAGTAGAGCTCGATGACGATTCGGTGACAGTGAGTTCTCGTGATACTGGCGCGATCTATACAAACGAAACGACACGTGTGGGCACCCCACACACCAACGAGGAGACCCAGGAAGCTCGTTGGAAGGAAGACAATTTCTCGCTTAATGATGCGTCTTCACACCAAGAAGGATCTATAGATGTTTTGGATTCTCCTGGAGACTCGTCCGCTACCATGGCGCAAACATGGCGTGCAGAGGGTCCATTCGCAGACGAGTATGGACTTCCTGCAGAATCTCGTTATCCTGAGAATCCGGAAGCAGTTTTCGAACGCCTCAGACTACAAGAGGAAGGTGTACAGAATCCCTTTGAAAACAATCATCCCCTTTCGTCCAATGGTCGTGGAGCCGCGTGGCTACGCGATCAGAACGCACGCACTCTCAAATACATGCTGGGTGCTACTCCAGAACCTTCTGAATCAGACGGGCGGTCATTCATCGAACACCAACTTGCGCAGGAGAATTTAGGTGGGGACCTGGCTTTAGAGCGAGACCCCCGCGGAAAGTACTATTATTCGTATACATCGTCTGCGTCACAAACCCACGATTCCGGATACGAGGACAACGTCAGCATCAAGGATGATATCGGCGGCCAACTACGCCCGACGTCTATGCAATTGAACTGGCTCGCTGCACAGCAAATAGTACCCGAAACTGAGGATCCCCAGACACAGACATACTCGAAGCCCTCCCCACATAGAACCCAATCGACATCTTCAGAACCAATCCCTTGCCGGGAACCGCTTCATATTTCTCCTGATATACCGCCAGAAGTACTCAATTTCGTTCCAGTTGCCGGACCACCCCCAGATCAGCTGACAGATTGTTCGGAATGTGGCGTGCTACTGGACGCTATACGTTATGTCTGCTCGACGTGCGGTGAGAAGAGACCGGTGATAGAGTCACGGCTCGGCCTGAACGGTTCGGGTAAGGGCAAAGGAAAAAGTACATTTGGAGATCATCCCGAGCTCGCATACCCACCACACGCTCACCGTACAAATATATCCTCATCACCCTCCCAGACATTCTATGACTCTGTTACATTAAGCACCTCTCCTTATAGTCGCGGGGAGCATTTCCATAACAAACCACTTCCGTCTTTACCTCCACTAACAAGTACTTCATCGTCAAGCCCTACCTACCACAGCAATGGACAAGCAGGATATCCACACCTCCCATCGGAAATCGGGTATGAATTATGTTCGGGATGCGTCGAATCAGCCGGGGTCATACACGCTCTTTGCGTCAATCAAGCCTCAGCCGACAGACATAATAATTCCAATAACTCTCCATCATCACCGGAAGATGTAATGTCTCAGTGGCGCCGCTCTGCCCCGAAGCAAAAAGGTCAATTGCGACATGCTTATTTCGAAAAGGTGTGGGGACACAATGGATGGGAGGATGTTGGTGAGTTTCAAATGTGTATTGTTCAATTTATCTGTTCTCACGATTATCTGTAGAACAAGACGAAGTTCAGGGATGCAGGTGCTCTACTTGTAGCTCCATTATCGTCAATAAGCGATACAAATGTACATCGTGCCAGAAGTTCAACCTTTGCCGAGCATGCTACAGGTGAATGGTTATCGCAGGCGTATCTGTTTAAGAAGCACTCAGTTTTCGTCTAGTCAAGTGCATGATATTCATCCCTCGCATGCCTTCCTAGTCGTATTGGAGAAACTACTACGTTCTCGGAGTGAACCTGACTTCCTCCCCACCATCTCGCATGAACATGAAAGCCACGGGGAACAGTGTGAGTCACACGACGTCTACATGCCTACTAAATTCTGATCACCCCTCAAAGCCATGAAACATCCTGGAGTAAAATGTGCTCAGTAGGTTCTGTTCACGTTGAGATTTCATCGTCATTAAAGGATTTCTTTAAGCTGCATGCAAGATATATTAGGCGCTCGGTTTCATTGTGCTATATGCGACTCGGTGGATATCTGCTCCAACTGTGAGTCTGCTGGCCTTCCAGGGAATCTTGATTCGTCCGATGGAGGTCACATATCCTCTCATATCATGATCAAGGTCGGACACGAGTTATCAAGTAATCCGAAGGCCAATATTGAAACTATTTCACAGATCCCCTACCCATTGGAAACAACGGAAGTGCAGACAGCCAGCCGGAGAGCAATACACCTATGGACTGGTAGAGACGCAGCAAATGTCCTGTCCGCACCAAGGTCGAAGCCGGGCTCAGTGTATTCATCTTACGCCCAGACCGTTGTCGGATCAAGACATCAGCCAAATAGGACCGAAGAAGAGTCAGAGGATCATCAAATGACCTGTAACGGATGTAACAAAGTGCGTATATCTAAGAATGCTGACCCTTTAAGTAAATCATAATCCTAATGATTGTATGGGCAGAACATTCGCGGAATCAGATATCAGTGTGCTACATGTCCTTCGTCGCCCACACCCTATAGCCTGGTTTGTTTGACCTCTTTGAATCATCATGACTTACCGAAACATAAATCACTGTAGTGCGCCTCATGTGAAGAACGATCGTATAGCTTACATGATGCTATGCATGCATTCTTCAAACTTCCTAGACGTGTGGTAAAATCATTATCATCGCCACAACCCTTCCTGCCCAAACTGTAAGGAGTTTTAATCCCGTCAATGTTGACTATCCAGCTGATGTATCAATGATAAGCTACAAGGTTCCCGCTGGCCCTGTTGGCGGACTCGCCAGTAATACGGATCCCCGAGGTATGTTCTCTGTCCTGCGACATCTTTCTTCATTCTGACGGTGCCTCAGAATATCTCAGCTTCCTGGTGCACTCTACGGCACTTTGTGACCGATGTATGGAGAGAATAAATGGCGCTTGGTTCCGATGCGCTTATTGTGCGAAGGACCTCTGTGGTGATTGCGAGGCGCTTGACACGCACGATCAAACTCACATATTTGTAGTTTTCAAAGCACCTGTAAGTCATCGTCTCTTACTCAACATACATGACTCTGACGACGAACATGTGTTCGTAAGGTCGATCTCCCTCATTTCCGGTAAGCTACATGTAAACGAGTTTTGCACGAGTTGCTGACGCAACTATCATCAATACAGGCAGGTTGCCAACTTGGAGAATCCCAACCACAGCCCACCGATAATTCCCTTTGCTGTGTATTGATGGGATGGGAAATTGTACAAATATAAATCTGCGCTTTTATGACTTCTTATTGTGTGGACATACTACCCATGATCTGTTTTAATATACCACCGTGGGGCTAATCAAGCACCTGATCGAAGTCGAGAGATAACAGAAGAAGACGTAGATTGAGCCACAGTGCATCAAAAAATATCTTGAGCGAATGATCGTGCAACGTAGGGTCCGAGGATCTAGCTCTTTTTAAAACCTATTCAAGAGATGTCTTAAAAACACTTCGTGTGATGGGTAACGAAGACCTTACCAAGTCTGCGTCTTTCGTAGAATAAGTCGGTACGACTTGCACCCAGATTAACAATCTTCGGACAGCCGTCTCGATCCTTTTCTAGTCTAGTACACTCAGCACAATAATATGCATCCGATATACCTGCCGAACGGTAAGTGCTGTGAAATGCATCGCAAATGAGGGCGTGCACACCTGGGGAGCCACAAATGATACATCTTCCTCCGTAAGTACCGAAGTTGCATTCGTCGCATATGCGAACAAGGGTTTCTGGTCGAACATATGAATCGCAGACTGGACTGGTGAGAGCGTCAATATGCGGAGGAGTTAAAATGGTTTGCAAAGCTCACCATTTTCCATCGCATTTCTCACATAAACGACCAATAGCTAGGGTGCATAACCCAATAAACGTTTGAACAAGGGATAGCAGTTAAATAAACATACCAATACCAGGCTGACGCCTACACATTATGAGATCTATTCAAAACGGTTCAGCGACTTCGATAAAATGGACCGGATATCATACCTGGGTGATGCTTTGACATGGTGGGGGTTCTCGTCCAAAGATCAAGTTAGATGTGCAAAGTGGTGTATATAGTTTGAGTAAAACGAGCTTGAAGGCGAATCTTACTAAACAGTCTATTGACAAGTGTTGATATATTCTTGATTTAGTTTCCCCCCTATTTGTCGTTTTCAACTAATTTGGATGCACAACATACAGCTCAGACAATTTCTATGAATGCTGACTAGGACTATAAAGAACAAGAATGGATGCGTATACAAGTGGGTCGATGATCTGTGTTCTAAGACAAATGGAAACTGCCAACGCCTTCCCTCATCGCCGTGAGCAACTTTTCTTTCATTACTTTCTTCGAACTGTATTCAGGCAACTTCAAATAATTAACGCAAGTCATGACACTAGGGAGATAGTCGTCAGCGGTAAGCGGAGGTTCGTGGGGCTTGCGAACGACGGTCAAAGGAGGATTTAAGCCGCGGAAGCCTACATGTGCCATGAGTTTGGGAGCAAACAACGGCCAGGTTCGAAACCTACCGCCAATGGGTAACTTAGGGCTGCCTGTGATGAACTGAAGATACTCGCGACGAGTAGAGATATCAAACTCTGACATGATTTCCAACAAATCGCGGATAGCACGGCTATCAACGTGGAAACCATGATCCGCTTTGAGTGCCTCAGCCAATGCTACAAAGCATTGGTAAGTATGTGGACAACATATTTAGGGGTGATTGACGAACTTTCTGTGCCCCAATCCTCGTCTGAGTTACCGAAGAGCATCACCAGTTCTTCCGCAGAAAACGCTTGGAGGTCGCTGATCGGAAATACTTTAGAGAATCCTTCCCGGAAAGCTTTTGCTTGTGGCTGAGCTCCATCGCCCAGGATGGCGTTCAATACTTCACGAATAAACTCATCCGCATTCTCCGAAGTGACTTGTATTTCCCGTCCATTAGGCTGCGTCAAAGGGTTCAGTGAAAATAATAAGGCGTGTGCAAACCGAGGGACTTACCCGTAGCTCTATATCATAACCAGGGATGGTAAAGTCAAGAGCGAGATCTTCGACATTTACAATATCCATCAAAGCGACTTTGCGGTAGAGCTGGACGACGATTAATAAGCTATCATTGATTGTCGAAACGAGTGTACTACCTTTTCGCTGTGGCCTTTCATTGAAGCATAGGTTTGCAACTTTGAAAGGGAGTTTGCGAGTTCTCTGTCAATGAGCTGGAGTATGATGGCATCAGCAATTGTCTCCGTAGAGATTCAGAGTTAACTCACTCCCAAGGTTTCGATCGTCAAAGGAACTTCTTCGCCAAGGACTTGTTTAATGAACACTTTGTTGAACGATAGATCAATGATCCGGGAGTCCAGCATTGCTTTTGCCACGTATTGACCGATCACGCGCAAAATATGGGTTCGTTTCCTGGGTTTGTGTTAGAGTAGATTTATCTTCCCAGACGATCTTGACTTACTGGCCACCATCATTGGCAATGTCATCTGGACTGATTGGAGCGGGATAGAGACCTGCAGGATGATGAACGTATATGCCAGGCGATCCCGAATCGGCATCTCGCCATATCTTCAAATCTCTCCGTGCAAACTCCTTCGATACCAAAGAATAGAACTCAAGCGTTGGTCCCAGTCCTGTGCCAACTTCTTCGAAGTATTCGACTTCCAGTATCGATGATGACGACCCATAGAGTTCGAACACCTTTACAGCAGATTCAAGGATGTGTTTGCGGGATATCCGGACTTTCTGGCGTTGAAGACGACCTAAAAATCCTATCCCTTCGTCCCGTCTGGAGCTATCTTGTCCCCGAGTTTGCTGGCTTTGCCATTTGAGGATGAGGCGAGCATAACCGAAGGAGGTCGACTGTAGGTAGTTGTAGCGAGTCGCGAACGGGAAGAGGAACGGGAAGTTTTGGGGAAGATCTAGGGCCCAATCTGGCAAACAAGAACTGGAACGATATCCATTAGGACCTAACATATCTATAGAAAATGGTCAAACGAACCTGGCCACAATCATGGGTTCTTCCAGCTGACGAGTCAGTTTGGCGGTTAGTTTATTGTTCACAAACGCCGCCTCGGGTAGACTACGGCGATCCAATGGCCTTACGGGTTGCTCAGCTTCAGCAGCATTGACTTTATGCAGAACTCGCAACAGTCGCAATATTTTGGCATGAGGAGCATCGTCGGGTAGTGATGTCAATGTGGGGCTGGGAGAACGAACTTTCGAGGCCGGTTCACGAGCTGCAAAATAAGATATTGAGTGGTTCACGAAATACAAAAAATCGTAAACTTACTTTCAAGCGCTGGAAGGGGTCCACTGACTTTTTTGAATTTGACAGTATATACACCTTGCCACATTGTACTTGAGGGCACAGGTCCAAGCTTTTTCCTGAGCTCATGTTGGTGGATTGCCCCATATATGGTGAGATCTAACGGAAGCAGCTGATCATCCATCGAGAACTCCAGATGCCAATCTGAGGGCTTGGCCTTGAGAGCAGCAGCGTAGGATGATCTGTTCGAGAATGCCTGTCGAGATGTAGATATCGAAGCAGTATCCTTGGCAGGGTTCGGGGTAGCGACTCGTGTACCATCAGGAGTCTGCGCCTCGACTTTTGCGCCGTCTTGAACAGGCAAGTCAATAATAAAAAGTCTATACAATGTTCGAGTACGTACCATCAGCAATTGCGAGCGATATCGTCTTGTCAGCAGGATGATCTCCCTCATCTTCGTCGTCGAACACCTAGGAATGATCTGATCAGTTATTGTTATAGCGGCGTTCATCATAGCAAATACCTCGGCGTCAACCTCGTCATCTGTAAAATCGGCAGCAAAACCGCTGTCAATCAATGCACTGTCGCTCTGTCCGACCGAAGGCTGAGGTTCAGCTGCCGCAGATGACCCCACAGACGCCGATGCATCCTGGGTAGTTTGCGTAGCGACACTTCCCTCACCAGCACCTTCTGGAACACTTGCTCCATTCTTTGCGCTCAACCGAACACTACGTCGCCTCCCAACTTCTGACGATCCGCCTGGTGCGTTGCTTTCTGCAGTAGGCTCAGGAGGCTTACTTGATGGCCCCTGATCTCCGAGAACACGTGATGCAGCACCAGGACCGAACCCCGATGCAGCTAGCGCAGCAAGCATACCGGATAAACGCCCGCTCGATAGTAAACCTGATACTCTCGGGCGAAGATAGTCATTTAGGGCCTGGAACGTCGCGATTGCGTGAATGGATACTACCATATTTTGTAAGTTGCGTGGTATGTCGGACTCCTCATCCGCTGTCAGCCGGAGACGCAGTTGTCGTGCCAGCAATGATGGCGAACTTCGCTTCGAGTCTGCATTGCCGAATAATCCCATCAGCCTCTTTGGAGTATAACATTACAGATTCCAACTAACCATCAGAGCCCTGTGTCACCGTTACGACGTCGAAGCATTCCATCCGTGTTAAGCTCTCTTGCAGTTTCTTCACCAAAACTGCATATGGCGTTTGACTCATAGGAATCCCTCTGGCAGCACGGGCTGTGAGAGCATCGTGGAGAAGTTCCTGCCGCCGCTTCACACTGACTATGTTCAGGATGAGTAACGAACAGGCTAGCTCAAATCTGAGTCGAACTTACCTTGTCTATCTGAATCGGTCGCAAACCGAAGGAGCCCTTCAACTGCGCCACTCTGCAACAGTTCAAAACTCGATACAGACGAATTGGAGGCAAACAAGTCAGCAAAATCTCTCAAGGATGCAACCAACACCGGCTCCGAAGCCTCAGTGTCCAAAAGCTTCCCCACGAGACGATGCAACTCCTCGAAACTGTTATTTCCATCGCCATCTTCTTGACCCAGCGAGTATTTGAATCGTATAACGCGGGCCCGCAGAGTGATAGCATCGTCCGGTTCGAGAGATAGGGAAGACAGTTTCTTGAATCCAGGGATCATGGCTGCCGAGGAACTATGAATGGATATAACCCCTGATTCTACGGAATCCGGTCCTTCCTTGTCCTTGTCTTTTGATTTGGAAGAAGCGAGAGGCCGCACAGAGTATGCCTCGATCTCGTGAAATACACCTTCTCGTCTGAGTGCTGGCCTATACTCTGATGCGAACTTTTGTAGAAGCAGGTCTACAAGCTGCAGAGCCCCAATGACAAGTGAAGGGTGGTCCTTCGAGGACAAGATGGACGAAGCAAAACTGGCCACAGGTACGAGCTAGTATACTAAATCAGCTGCGGGGCCCAATGTTAAACATATCGAACTCACGTTAAATACGTCTTTAAGTGCGTCACCATCGAGGAAACCAACTGCCTTCAGTAGGCCAGTCAAAGTCTTGACTCTCACTGGGGTAATCACGCTCGCGGCATACACATCAATCAAGATCGGAACCATCAATCGCATGAATCGCCCAACAACCTCCGGTTTTGAGCGTAAAAGATCAGTTCTGTCAGCTACTGGCTCTGGTGCTGCAGGAGGCGGTGCGGGCTGCTGCGACATGCCTTCATCGACATCTTGCATCTGAGAGTCTTGGTTGCCATCCTGACTGCTTTCTGGTATTGCTGGGCTCTGAGGATTAGAATCAGGTGTCATGAGCGATGGAGGGAAGGCGAGCGAAGTCGAAGCAGCCGCATGACGTGCAGCCGCACGATCAGCCTTTCCTTTCGCTTTCATCATCCTGGCCAGAGCCTTGTCAGTGTATCCCTTGTGGTCAAATACACCATCTTCACCATCGATAAGTACAGCAACATCTCATCAAGATAATAAAAAGTTGACGAACCCTTCGGTAAGGGCGGCATGAGCTCAGACACTAAACTTAGCGCTTCTTCTATCTGCTCCTTAGGTCTGTGGGCTAGATTTTCCATTACCGTCATATGCGTAACATCCCCGCCGAAACCTTGGCTTCTGGCCGCTTCATCCAGCTCGGCTCCTCGGTTTGGAGAAGAAGGCAGAACCCCGGTCAGAATTTGGTACAATGTATCAACAATATCAGCCTGGAGCAACGTAACCGTGATCTTGGGACTGGATCGCACGGCAGTGGCCAGTGCTCGGAGCAGTAACGTGTAGGTGTTGGCGGCGATGAGGGGCGATCCTCCGGCAGGCATCAGAAGTAGGTTGATCGCTCCAATGGTGGGTTCGTCCAGAAGATTTTCGAGATTTCCCGTCGACGAGCGATAATACGAATCTATCACTCGTATGACACACAAGCATGCAAACTCGACGAGTCTCTGATCTGAGTATCCGAGGCAATTCCGAATGATCGGCCAGACGCCGAGGATCATGGAGTATTGTTCAGGGGAGACGTTTCTGCAACAGTTGGCAGCGGCTTGCAAAGCCGTCCGCTGCACAGCAATAGAAAAGAAGTCGAGATAGTTCAGCAGCGCCGCTAACCCTCCCTCACGCACGATCGAGCTCGGGAATTCTTCTGATATCTTCTCAAGAGTCTGAGATACATACTGGTGAGACAAGGCCCTGACAGAAACAAGAAGAAGCCTACACTCAGTGTTTGTTCGGCGAGATCGATATAAGATATCTCGATCAACTTGCTGCAAAGGACGGGGATAGCGCCGTGATACACAACAGTGTGAGCAACCCCTGGAAGAGCTTCCATAAGGTTGGCAAGACAGCGACAGGCCAAAACTTGGGCTTCCAAATTGTCATCGCCCTGATATGTTGAACCTCCTGTGCTCATCGCCAAAGCTGCTGCGAGCGCTGCATCTGGGTCTTGCTCGTCCATATCCTCGCCACCGTCATCATCATCATCATTTTCATTTTCATTGTTTCCACGTCCTCCGAGGATCTTCACCAGCTCCTTTACAAACTGTTCAACCTGGAACGACCCAGCGAGCGTATCTTCAGTGCTGATACTAAGCAGCTCGCTCAATTCTTGCAACGTCACGAGACGAGTGGTCGGGCTTGCGGTGGACTTGATGTTGTTTAGCATAGTTTTGAGACGTCCTGACAGCGACATCATATACGACCCAAATTGGCGATAGTCGCCAAATATCGCCATTGTGGCAGATTCATCGAGGCCTCCGAAACCGCGAGCACCTGCTGGAGGCGAAGCATCATCGTCATCACCTACATCATCCCCCTCATCATCCCCCGGCTCGTCGTCTTTATCATGTTCATCCATATCACCACCATCATCCACACAACCTTCTCCGTGATCTTCGGGATCCTCTTGCTTCATTGCTGCGACGTCTAGCATTTCGACATCCTCCTCGTGTAACATTGAAGATCCAGCCGAAGCGCTGGATTTTTCTTTGATTGGCGCCTTACCTTTGGTAGGAGATGTTCTGATTCTAGGTATGAGTATGGATTGATACACAGAAGCGAGATGCAAACCTTGGTTTTCTGGTCATATTAGCGAGTGCGGGTGAAGATACGTCAAGCTTTGATCGAAGTGAGTATGAGGTAGTTCTTGTTCTCTTGCTAGAAGAAGATAAGCTCGTGCTGGCAATGTCTTCTTCGGAATCGCCCTCGGGGGCTGCGCGTTTCTTTCCTTTGCGGTCCTTCTCGGGTTCGTTGATCGTCAACGATGGGTTTGAAGCTGATGGGAAAGTAGCTCGGCGCGCCCTGATATGACGATATGATGATGAATATTGGCCGCCACTGGCTAAACTGATTAACATGTATGAATTAAAACGCACCTTTTGCTGGCTGCGTAGGATTCTTCGGATAGCTCTTTGGCTTTCCCTTTGCCTGTCGTGTCTTCACGAGTGCGCTTACTCCTCGTCGCTCTGGTGCCACGGGTGTTCTCCGAAAGCGCCGCCGCCGAAGACGGTTCTGCTGACTCAACCTCCTTATTTTTCTCCTGGTCCTTTTCTTTCTCTTTCTGTTTTGCTGCTTTTACCCGTGCGCTCGAGCGAAGAGATCTCGCTTCAACGCTAGATGATGTGCTCGTAGATGGAAGGTGTTCTAATTGCTGTGGCTGCGAAGGAGGAACGGCTGTACTGGAGCTTGTGGCTTCTTGTTGATGGATTTCTTGTAAGTCCATTTAGAGCATGCTCCCAGCCATCGATTCCGTATTTCTGTCAGGTGTGAAGAGCGCTGTGGGTCAGTGAGAAAGATTTCGTCAATATGACCAACAGAACGACGCTTTGGTGGTAAAGACGTCGATTCAGCCTGGGGAAGGCGTGCGAAATTGGCTCGGTCACAGTCAAGTCACAGTGGCTCCGAACGGAACACTCCGTGGGCAGGGGGCGCGGTAGGGCAGGTCTTTCAAGTAAAAGTAGTGGTATGTATACTGTACAAGGTATTTTATACAAAGGACTCCTTAAGCACCTCCTCGACGGTCGCCACAAAGATGTCCACAATCTTCTCAATCTCCTCGCTCGTGATATTATATGCCGGCGCAAGCATCATATGGTCCCCCTTTGTCCCTTGCAGATTAGATCCCCCAGCCATACCCATCGCGATCAGTCCGTTTGTCAGGCAGCGAGCCTGAACGACCATCGCGAATTGTTGCCCCTTAAGATCGACCTTCTGCACCGTCGGGCCATCAAAATCGAATTCAATACCCCAGAATCCACCCTGACCCCTTACGTCAAAGGTGTAAGGTGCAGCCAGGGCATTAGGAGACTGCAGGCGTTCTCGTAAAAGTCGTCCCAAGAGTTCGCCTTGTTTGTTGAGGTTTGTGAGGAGGTCTTCCTCGATAATCACTTTTTGTACTGCCAGTGATGCAGCGCACATCAAGGGATGAGCCTATGGATGACATTAGATGGGCAATTTTGGAATGACACTTTCGTCGTACTTGGTATGTGTGACCATGCTTTTGAAGCCCAGAGTTACCGCGAATACCTTTAGCAACTTTGGGGCTAATGAGCGTCGCGCCAATGGAGGCATATCTTCCAAGACAGTAAATAAAAACTAAGGTACAACCAATGAAGGTTACTCACCCTCCTCCTAGCCCTTTGGCGACTGCCTGAATGTCAGGGGCAACTCCATCGCCCATACTCTGCCACCCGTGCAAAGTGCCCATACCTGTGATTCGCGATTAGACTTTACACCACGCGAAAGATGCATGACATACGGCCCATGCCAGACATGACCTCGTCGAGAATGAATAGAGCCCCATATTTTTCGCAAACGGACTTCATAGCTTTGAAGTATCCCTTGGGAGCAGGGACTACACCAGTAGTTGCTCCTACGACTGTTTCAGCAACAACTGTTTCGCGTTAAGTCAGTATTCCCAATATTGCATTGAATAGGGGCATACAGCCGACAACGGTATCAGGTCCCAATTCGATAAATTTATCTTCGAGTTCTTTTCTCAAGCGCTCGACGTACTGCTCTTCAGTCTCGTCAGGTTTTTGGAAACGTTTTGCATAGGCGGGTGAAACATGATGGAAGTTGGTAGTATCCAGGATATCAGCATAAGGAGCGCGACGAGCGGGATGGTATGCCAGGGAAAGTGTAGTGACAGTATTTCCGTGGAAAGACAGTTGTCTTGCAATATAGTTCTTCCTCTTTGGCTGTCCTATTTCCACATAATACTATATACGTTGTGAGATTAACGATCGTGGAATGCACTGAGATCAACTAGAACTTACCTGCCTGGCAAGCTTTACAACGGCCTCCATGGCCTCCGAACCTGCAGCGCATCAATACGGCGCGATCGGACTGCCAGAAATTCACCCACCTCCAGAAGCGAATGAAACCATCTCAAACGCTCCGCCGCTAGTCTCTACCAATAGCTTTGCTAGCTCTTCAGCTGGTTTGCTAGATAGTTGCATATTATAGATATCTGCATCGCGTCGATTAAAGGGCAATCCTAGTCATAATCAGGCCTCACAGGTGAGAGTATCAAGTTGTTCCTTGATCGCCTTGATCACTTTAGGATGGCTTGTACCGATACAAGTAACGGCCGCCCCACCGATGCCATCGATCACTCGCCTGCCGTCCTCGAGATCGACATAGACACCCTCTGCAGCGACAGCAACAGGAGGTATCCACGGCGTCCTGTGCAGGATAGACGTTGGCCTGAGGGGAGGGACTTGGGATGTCATTGTCGTGACGCGTACGATAGACTTGACTTGTTATCGGTGGAGAACAGATAGTGATAGATAGCCCGGGTATGTGTATGTTATAGTAAACACCAACACGAGGTTGATGACTCGGCCTCGGACTTCCTGCCGACACCGATTGAACTATATGTATCAATAAATACAAGAATATAGCGCTTAGAGAGGCTGTTGATTTAGATATGATTCTGGCCTGTCATGGCCCCATGCATGGGTGTGCGGAGCACCGTATGGAGACCCGATGCCTTATGAGTCACGAATGACCAACGAATGACCGTGAAATGCAAGATCAAGTTGACAAGTGGGCTTTGGGGGTGACAGCTGAAGTCGACTAGTTGGATGTCTAGACGTCTTTCGAATCAATCTTCATCAAAAATCGTATGGAGTTTCGGATCATGGCCCCTTGGGGCGTCGATACACGACGGCACTTGAATGGGCCGTATATTATCGCTGATGTCCCGATGCTGCACTGGTTCGCATGAATATTGAGCCTACTAAAACCCATCATGAACGGAAAACTCACTTTGAAATGAAATCAAGTCAGTACAAATTGACTTTACCAAATTGGGTGCTTGTACTTGTGTTCAGATGCCGACATCTCACATCTCTGGTGGCTTCAATCATTCAGTCCCTCACCACATACCTGTGCTTGTGCTGGTATGGTTAAGAAACGCAAAGACCCTCCAAAAGCTGGCACGCTGCTCGATTTTTTCTCCAATTCGACCCCTGCCAAGAAGGGTAAGCTGTCGACACCCACACAAATGACCACGACACGAAGAAAGGAGAACCTCAAGCTCAAGGTCGGCGTCGCATCCTCAATACCATCAACGCGAGAGGTTATTGTGATCGATTCTGAGAGCGACGATGATGTCATTGTTTGTGATACGACAAAGACCAAAGGCAAAGCCCCAGATTCCGCTAACAGGCCAGTCAAAGGAAAGACAGTAGCGAATACAGCGCGAGTAAAGAGCTATGAGGAACGCGTTTCTTTTGGAGAGCCTACTGCCTTGCTTCTGCCAACTGCGAACCCAGCAAGTATCGAATTTTCTCTCCGCCAGTCACCATGCCGAGCCGAGTCCAATGGGTCAACAATGTTTGGAGCTGCTGGCTCGCTTTTGAGCTCTGCAGGTCCAACTATAGTGTCAAATGCCCCTCTAGCTCAAACCAAGGATGCTGTTACAGATTCATTTCAGCATGCCGCCGACGAGTCAAATACCATACACATAATGGACGTGGACGGGGAACAGTCACTCCCCCCTGATTCATTAAACATATCCTGCACTCAAGATGAGGTTGAGGAATGGGGAGTAGATGACGAAGAGCAGGCTGCTCTCCAAGCATTCGACGAAGACATTGACATGGAAATCATTGACGAACAGCTCGCTACAC
This sequence comes from Hygrophoropsis aurantiaca, assembly GCA_021014935.1. Classification (NCBI taxonomy): domain Eukaryota; kingdom Fungi; phylum Basidiomycota; class Agaricomycetes; order Boletales; family Hygrophoropsidaceae; genus Hygrophoropsis; species Hygrophoropsis aurantiaca. The sequence goes on from MU267623.1 coordinate 99,438, forward strand.
CTTGTGGCATTGAGTCTACCACTTGTCCCATCTGTAGAAGAGACCTGTCAAATATGATTTCTCTGGTGTGTCCGATCCTTAATACAAATTGAAATATTGATACTATGCGAACCAAAAGGATGTCCAAAATCACGTCAACGGGTGTATTGACGATACTGCTGGATCAACATCCTCTGCGGTTGAACCTACCAGGCCACCTCCCGCAGAAGACCACGATCAACCCAGCGACCGCCTCTATACCGTGCTAATGTCCTCACACAAAGAGAACGAGGCGTGGAAAGAAGCAGCAGTCATGGAAAGCCGAACTTTCAGACCCACGAAGGGTGACGCCAAACGCAGACAAGCACCCTTCTACAAGGTCCTCCAAGGCATGCCAATAGCCGTCGATGCGTTTCGTTATGGCACCATACCTGGCGTCACTGCCTATTTTTTGACGTATGTTTCCTTCGCACCACTGTTGCAATGATAGTGATGATCATAATATGCTGATATTTGTTGATGAAGACATGCGCACTCAGATCATTATACTAATCTATCTTCGAATTGGAAAAGCGGACCTATCTATTGCTCTGGTTCGTACCCCCAGTCGCAGAAATAACACTGATGCAAATATTTGCCTACCCCAGAGGACACCGCCAACCTGATCATCCATATGCTCGCAGTGGACCCCAAATGGGTGAACAAGCTACCCATGGACACCCCCACCGTCATCCCCAATACCGAAGGCGTCTCCGTCACACTAATCGAGGCGAACCACTGCCCCGGCTCCTGCCTCTTCTTTTTCGAGGGACAGCAGACCGTCAACGCCGGGGACAGCGCCTTTAAATCCAGCTTCGTAGGCTCCACGAAGATTTTTCGATACCTGCACTGTGGTGACTTCCGCGCGTCGCCGAGGCATGTTCTGCACCCTGCGGTAAAGGGAAGATACATCGACCACATCTATTTGGATACTACGTATCTTGACCACAAGGTATCTTTCTTTTGCTGATCAATTAGCTTTGTGGTGGTATTTATGGTGCCCGATAGTATACGTTCCCACCACAGCCTCTCGTCATCTCTGCGTGCGCGGAGCTGGCGCGCAGGATAGTCTCTGGAGAAGCGATCAGCCCCGCCGATTCCAGTGGAAAGCGAATGCTCACCATGGACACCTGGATATCAGCCCAGCCAAAAAAAGAAACTAAAAAGGAGGGAGAGCAGCCACCACCGCAACAGCGCATACTAGTTGTTGTTGGGTATGTACCATCCTTTTTCTCGACACGCACAATGTAACTATGTGGAGCCAGGACGTACTCTATCGGCAAAGAACGAATCGTCAAGGGTATGTTAATTAAACCACGGCGCTCTCCACCGGGACCCATATCAGCTTTAATTCTTTGATTTCCAGCGATCGCACAAGCGCTGAAGACCAAAATCTACTGCGACGCACGCAAAGCCGCTCTGTTACAATGTCAATCAGACCCGGAACTACAGTCGCTGCTGACCTCCGATCCCGTCGAAGGTGGCGTGCATGTTCTTCCCCTGGGCATGATCGTCTCGGACAAGATCAAGCCGTACGTGCAGCGCTTCAAGGGGACTTATTCGCGAGCGGTGGCTTTCCGACCAACTGGATGGACGTACGTTTTTCCATCATATCCCAACCTGAGTACTCTTGACATCTTAAATGTTAACCACCACAGATACACGCCCCCAGCAGGCAGCGAGCAAACTCCTACCATCGCGTCCATCATCTCTCGGGGCCAAGCTCGCTCCTTCTCGCATGTCGATCTAAAACCGATGCAAAAATCGTCGTATGCCATCCAGATGTACGGAGTGCCCTACTCGGAGCACAGCTCCTTTTTCGAGCTCACATGTTTCGCGATGTCCTGCGAGTGGGGAAGGATGATCGCGACAGTCAACGTTGGGAGCGAGAACTCGCGAGCAAAGATGGCCAAGTGGGTAGAGCGCTGGGAGGGAGAGAAGAAACGAAGCAAAGAGCACATGGTGAAATATAGGGAGATTGATTATTGGTGACGCTGTTAGTTACCTAGTTACAACACGATATGAATGTCACAGGGAGCTCTATACGAGATCTGAGGACCGTGAGCCATATATTCATAAGGATCATGCTGGTAGCTGTTATTTTTGCGTAGGTGCGGAGCATACACGTGGGGCATAAGGAAAGGAGACTATGAAGTGAGACCGACAGATAGCACCATCTATTGATCAGCAGCGCGCTGTCTCCTCCTGACATCTCTCTCCTCAGAGATAGTGAGTTTGGTACCCTTGCCCTTGGGTAGTGATATCCAGGGCTTGATACCCTCGCCAATAACGAAGATGTTGGAGATCCTACGCAAATCAGAAATGAGCGTCATCGACCGGACTTTATTGAGCGGCATACCGGGTAGCAAACGTCCGGTCCAAAGAGTCCTTCACATGCACGATATCGAACCCTCCGATATGCTTCTCGCGGTGTACAATAACACCCGCACGCCCCATGTTACGCCCACCAGTGATCATGACGATATTGCCCGTGTCAAAGTGGACAAAGTCGGTGATCTTGCCCTGCTCGAGGTCAAATTTGACGGTGTCGTTGACCTTGATGTTGGGGTCGGGGTAACGGATAGTGCGGCCGTCGTGGGTGACGATGTGTGGAACACCCTTGGCTCCGAGGGCGACTTTGCGAACTTTGAGGAGTTTGTATGAGGCCTCTTCAGGGGTGATGCGGTGGATTGTGAAACGGCCCTTGACGTCGTAGAGGAGACGGAAGTGCTCGCCTGATTTTTCGATGGAGACGGTGTCTGGATTGCAGTTTAGTCATTGCGTTTCCCCCCACAAGAAAGCGCGCAGTTACCCATGAAGCCAGTGGGGTAGGTCGCGTCAGTTCTGACTTTTCCATCAACCTTGATCAAGCGCTGCTTGACGATCGAGGTGACTTCACGACCAGTCAGAGCGTACTTCAGCCTGTTGCGGAGGAAGATCGTGAGGGGGAGACATTCGCGGAGCTTGTGGGGACCAGGCGAGGGACGGGGAGCCTGTTATTTATCCTGCGTTTAAGTACTCAAGTTTAACTGATTACTGAGAAGCGGCAACGCACATATGTGCCGCTCAATTTGTCCAACATCCATGACGAGGGCGCAGCGAGGCGCTTCAAGTGTTTTTTGGGTCCGCGGGCCTGTAGAAGTTAAGGAGAGTCAGTTTCCATCGTATTGTACCAACTTCGTAGATTAGCAGCCAGCCAGACATCCGTTCTCCATCAGCCGCATCCATCCCACAGGACCATGATAACGACGAAACAAAGGGCGAAACGGATGGAACAGGTTATGCTGGTGCTCTCGGGGACGATTTACTGACCATATTGGGTTTCTTGAGGTGTGGAGGGCGTCGACGGCGGCGGTCTTGACTTTGGTACCAACGATGGCCCAACGCCACACAGATTTTGAGTTTAGGGCGGGTCGTGAGTCACGTGGATGGCTTGGCTCGGTTCACATGGTTTGGCTCGGAGTAGCCACATGGCCAAACACTGCCAAACTGGAGTGGGTTTGCTGCGGAGAGCACGCGGAGACAAGGGGCAACAGTGGATAGTGGTGGCTGTGCACCTTTCAATACTCTCTCTCTTCGGTTTTCACGATTTGATTTTGCCATCCACCTTGTTCGGGATCCCCATAGACGAGTTTCGCCCCACCGCGAAGGTCCTTAGATCTTCCTAGTTGAACAAATATTTTGTGATGCACTTGGACCAATTTCCCGCTGACCTCAAACAAGGCTACGATCCGTATACTCTGCCTAATACTACCCATATCTATAATGACTTACACGGCGAAGTTTGGCGGGCCACTTCACCCAGCAACGAAAAACAAAAACCCTTGTCAACATTTCGCGGAACCTGGTCGATAGATACATCTTCCTACTCCAAATCCTCCCCTTTATCTACCCTTCGGAAACTTGTCTCCTTCGGCCAACCCAAAGCGCTCGCAATTCCCTCGCTTCAGCGAAGATCGCATGGACCTCTCACATCTGCGACATCCGCTGCCGCCTCTACGTCGCGGTTTGTCCTCCTCTGCGGTTTGTGGTACACCACATCCGCCCTATCCTCTAACACCGGAAAAGCTATCTTGACTCAGTTTCGTTACCCAGTCACCCTGACAATAATACAGTTCGGCTTTGTCGCTACCTACTGCCTCATCTGCATGATCCCCTCGCTGCACTTTTCAAAGCTGCGCCCACCAACGTCCGCCATCCTACGCAGCACCCTGCCAATGGGCATGTTCCAGGTCGGCGGTCACATGTTCTCGAGCATGGCAATATCAAGGATACCTGTAAGCACTGTACATACCATCAAGGTGCCCATTTACTCCACTCCATGCGGATAGCACCCCCATCTAATGTTCGTACTTACATGTAAAGGCTCTCTCTCCGCTATTTACTGTCGCCGCCTACGCGTTGCTCTTTGGCGTGAGGTATTCGCCAAAGACGTATTTATCGTTGCTGCCGCTGACTATCGGCGTCATGCTGGCGTGTACGTTCGACGTCTCTGCGTCCAGTCCGGCGGGACTGTTGTGTGCATTTGGCTCAGCGCTCGTGTTTGTTAGCTCAAACATCTTTTTCAAAAAGATCATGCCGTCGGGCTCGCAGACCTCATCACACAAACTTGACAAGCTGAACCTCCTCCTCTACTCTTCGGGGATGGCCTTCATCCTCATGGTTCCCATCTGGGCCTTCACCGATCTCCCACGGTTGCTCTCCTCCAGCGAATCCACACCACCCCACGCCACCCACCCAGTCTTCGTTCCCTACTACCTCTTCATGAACGGCACAGTCCACTTCGCGCAGAACATCATTGCCTTCGTTATCCTCTCCTCCACCTCACCCGTCACATACTCCATCGCCTCGCTCATCAAGCGCGTCGCCGTCATCTGCATCGCGATCGTGTGGTTCAGCCAGAACGTGCACCCCGTACAAGGCCTCGGGATCGGGCTGACGTTCGCGGGGTTGTACATGTACAACACGGCGAAATCCGATGTTGAGCGCGGCGAGCACAGGCGCACGAGGGTCGAAGCGCATAAGGATATGATGCTCCCGACGACCCGCGCTGAGGAGGCGATGCTCAGCGGGCGCGAACCCGGCAATATTATTCGTGTCGATGTTGCGGCATCGGGGTTGGCATCAGGCATGGGTGTGGGCCCGCAGTCCGCTGGTGGGCATCGGCTAAATCCGAATTTGCACATCCAAATATCACCCACGTCGCCTGGAGCAAATGTGTTTTCCAAGCGCAACGTTGTATCCCCCACGGACTCGTACCCATCACCGCCGCCGTCGCGCGAATCACCACCTGCAGTGGAGGAATATGCGTCGTATCCGTACCCCCATGCCCATACCCACCATACCCACACCCATACTCACGCGCACCAACAGCTGATGGCGGAGTCACTGACGGCAGGGCGGGTGTTGGCGTAGTTTATTAAATCACTATATCACTATTTATGACGGATACGACGATCATTGGGTGCTGAGCCCGGTGACGATTGCGGACCGACATTGTTGACTATATATATTCATAGTGGGCACTGAGTATGCGTACCGAGCCGTAGCCAACGGAACGAAAAATGTGCATAAATGATAAGATCACAGTGAGTTGGGTTGTGTTACATATAACATGACATGAAAATCCGCAGAAAGATGCAAGGTATACAATGGGTTCCAACTCTCCGTTCGTTCTCTACCGGGATTATACATCAAACCCTTCCCCTGTCCCACCATAACGAACCGGTAGCTCATCTCGCTCCGCAATCTCCCCCAGCGCCACGCCGATTGCCCGAGATCCCGTCCCAACAACGCTCATCTTCGCAAGCGTCGCGCTCGCGAGGAGCGGCTTGAATAGCCAGAATATCCACGTGAGGAAGGTGGGTACGTTGATAAAGAATTTGCGCGCCTGAGGGTAGTATGCAACGACAGCGTATACATATCGGGTGAGTGGATATAGCGCATAGGGATCATGCGACAGTAGGGATACTTACGAGGAACTCGGGATAGTGACCCTGGAAGATGCTTGATGCTTCTTCGGCTGCTCTCTTGGAGCTCGGGGTCCGGCTGGAGAAACTCACGCCGTCGTAGTCTATAGTGTAGGGGGGAGGCAAAAAGGAATGAGAGTGAGCGCGTAGCAGCAACAACAACATCACAGAAAATATTACGCACCGTGAACCTGCACCATCTGATCAACAGTCTCAAAATCGAGCAAGGCAATGGATTGCTCCATGAATGCCACGCGCCAGCTGTTGTGATCAGCGCATATCCAATCAACCCCGAACATTTTTTAATAATGTAATCATAAGAAGGTACTAGGTATATACTCACCGCAAAAACCGTTGGACGTCTCCAAACACAGCGTCTAGATCCTTGTTTGCCCCATAGAGGTTATACCTGCATCAGGCATTGTGCTTGTTAATTGGGTGGAGTGGAACAAGTGCAGAAGCCAGATATACGTGATGGGTCTTCCCTGTCTATCCTTGCCATACACACGTCCCAACCCTCCAAATACCTTCTCGGGATATTCCTCACGCAGGGCTGCATCGACGCCGAATGACTCGCGCCAGCGGAGGGTGGAGATGAGCATGTCCTTCGCTTCGGAGGGGTTGAGATTTCTGGCGTCCGTGCATCGAAAGGGGTGGTGGTAGTACGGGTTCATATTCATGCATACATAGTTAATGGATGAATGACTCGGAATAAATATATTAAAGCAAATGTGGTTGCGGGCGGACGTACCTCGCGCGCAAGAATTTCATGAGGGCAACGCTCACGCGTGCGTCGGTGTTGGGATGTGTCGGATCAATCTGAACTCCCCACATCGTGATCGCCGTCGTCCCAGCATCTGCTCGGTCAGGGAACGCCTCGGCGAATATCGTGGGGAGCATTGTCTGTGTGAGATGCAATTACTATCACATTCGATATCCACATTCCCATTCAACGACAAGTTCACATTTACATCCACACAATGAACATGTATGTCCATCGAGTTGTTTCATGAAAATCCAATTGATGTAACCATTTATGTACACACAACGATGTTGAAGCTGACACCAAGCTGAGAGCATAACTCACCCGAAAAGTCTTGAGCGCACCCCATTCTGCATCGGTGAATTTACGCGTAAGTGCGTTCTGCGGTTCGTCTACATCTGAATCTGCTTCCTTGCCATGTTGGGGCTCTGTCTTCTGCACCTCGGAAGTGTCGACTTCTGAATCAGAGTAGGGAATTGATTGTGGGGCACTGGCGGGTGCAGGGACCTCTGCGGTAGAAGTCTGTGTCGGTGGGATATCGGTGCTGATGTTAGTATCTGTCATGGATGAAAAAGTTGGGAGGTGAATGGTATTGAACAGCTGGGAATCATCATCACAGCACAACAATCACTATGAAGTTCGCGGCTCCGGCCGGGCCGCTCTCCATGACACCTCACGATCCACTTGCTTTTCCTTGCACTTACCATCCAAGTTCATTGTTTGTGTGTACATGACAGCCATGCATCGCGCTCTCATAATATCCGAGATCCTGAACGAAATCATTGCTTATTTTCCTGGATCAGATAAAGCTCTGGTTGCACTCGCAGCAACATGTCGCACATTCCAAGATCCTGCCCTTGCTGTGCGATGGAAACGCCTGTATGACTTCAAGTCGTTAATCCCACTATTTCCTAGCGATCTATGGAGAGAATTACATCCATTTAACATAGAGGAATCGGATCCATCATTCTATGTAGGTCTTTCACATTTAGAACCATTGGAATCATGTTGAGCTAGTCACTTCACGTGCAGGAATTCAGGAGACTGCCGCTTAATGAGGATTGGATACACTTCGAGCAATATACCTCCCGCGTCCGTCAAATCGAAATACACTGTGAAGCCTTTGAAGGCATGGTCCGGTTCATGACCACGCTGTCAATGAGATATCTTTACAACCCCTCTCACGCGCAACGCCATCTGTTTCCTAACCTCCGGGAACTGGTGTGGCACAGTCAGGACATAACCGAGTTGCCATTTGTCACTCTCTTCTTCCCTCCCTCGTTGCGTTCCTTAGCCCTACAGTTCGATGATGATGATGAGAGAGCGCCGTCATTGCTACTGCTCCTCGAATCTCAATGTCTAGCGCTCACACCTCTCCGTATGTATGGATGTCTCGGCAGTGACAGTGTTTTCTCGCGAGCGTTGGAATCACGTTCATGCAGGCAGTTGGAATCGCTGGATTGCGGCGAGATTGATGAACTTGCTCTTTGGCATCTCTCGCAGTTACCGACCCTTAAGGATTTGTCTGTCAGGCTTCCTGATCTGATATCTACCCACATGGTTTGCGGTGATTGGTTTGTCAAGTTACAGACATTGTCTCTCACCGCAGACGATATGACTCCAATCATCTCGTTCCTTCAGCTGGCACCGCTATCGCTCAAAGGGATCAAAATCCACGTAATGGTAGCTGGCGTTTCGCCGTCCTTGTCACCATCACAGGTTCTTTCCACGATATCAAGCAGGCTTTGCCATAAAGTCCTTACAAACATCAGAATCCGAGTTGCCTTGTGTCAACCTCGCTTTGAGATAACGCTAGACATCACTGCGCTGCGACCTCTTTGTCTCTTTTCCAAATTGAGATCCATACACATTGATCGGTTTTGCTCGTTTGAGCTGAACGACGACGATTTAACGGAGTTAGCTACCGCATGGCCACTTCTCGAAGAGTTGACTCTCGGTCCTAACAGAGGGTGGCAGCGCACATCGGGAATCACGTTCAAAGGCCTTGCGACTCTCCTTCGTGCTTGTCCCTTGTTGCACACCCTTGCTTTGGTAATAGATGCAACCCGGCTCTGCGATATCTCTCTTACGGGCTCCGAAGTTCTCAACGATAGAATTGAAACACTCCTGCTGGGAGATTCAATTATCGAGAGACCAGCCGCAGTAGCTCTGATCCTCGATGACCTGTTTTGGTCACTGAAACACGTTGACGCTTGGCTCATGACCGATCGGGCGGATGAAAAACTGCGATACACACCGTTATGGGACGAGGTTAACTCGCATCTGCTTATTGGACAGAGCAGGAAAACCCACCGCACGACGGTCAGGAGATAAACCTGTGTATCATGATGTTCTCATATGATATCTTGAGCGCACCCATGCATTCTGCAGGTGAAATCACGCGCAAGTGCGTTCTGTGGCTCATCCACTTCTGAATCGGCTTAGTTGGCCTTATCATGTTACGCATGCGCAATCTCGAGCGGCGCTGAGTTTGCCTTCTTCACCTCGAAGTTGTTGACTTTGGAATCAGAGTGGCACCTGATTGTGGCACTGGCTGGTCCAGGGACCTCTGCGGCAGATGTCTCCGTTGGTAGGATATCGGTGCTGACACTGACGACATTAGTATCTGTCATGAATGAAAAGTTGGAAAGTGGATGAACTACCTCATTACAAGTTCAAAAATCATGACTATAGAATCATGATCATCGTGGCATGAAGTTCGTGGCCCCGGCCGGGCCGCTCTTTGTAACTCAAAAACTTGATTTGTACAGAAGTTCGTATTGGTTTCTGTGACAGTCCACTGGCTTTTTCTTGCATTCACCATTCAAGTTCACTGTTTGTACGGTCATGACAACCATGCACCGCGCTCTCATAATATCTGAAATCCTCCACGAAATCTTTGCTTATTTTTCTGGCTCAGATAAAACTCTGGTTGCGCTCGCAGCAACATGTCGCACATTCCAAGATCCTGCCCTTGATGTGCGATGGAAACGATTGCATACGCTCAAGTCGTTAATTTCACTGTTTCCTAGCGATCTGCGGAAAAAATCATATTCATTGTTTTATGTAAGACTCACGTTTGAATCCATTGGAACCACAATAAACTGGTCACTTCATTTGTAGGAATTCAGAGGATGCCGTCTAACGAGGAATGGGCACACTTCGAGCAATATACCTCCCGTGTCCGTCGGATCGAAATATACGAAGATGCCTTCAAGGGCATAGTCCGTTCATGGCCACACTCTCAATGAGATACCTTTACAGCCCCTCTCACGCGCAACACCATCTGTTTCCCAACCTCCTAGAGCTGAGGTGGTGCAGCCAGAAAACAACCGAGTTGCCATTTTCTCCCTTCTTCCCACCCTCGTTACGTTCTTTGGCCCTGGATTTTTATTATGGTGATGACAATGATGACGATGACAACATCGCCCCGTTATTGCTACTGCTCCTCGAATCCGAATGTCTGGCGCTCACACAACTCCATATTCATGGATCATTTCGCCGTGACAATGAACACATCCAAACACTCTCCCGGGCGTTGGAATCGCGTTCATGTAGGCACCTGGAACCGTTGGATTGCGGTGAGATTGATGAGCCTGCTCTTTGGCATCTCGCGCAGTTACCGATCTTCAAGAATTTGGCTGTCAGGCTTCCCGCTCGGATATCTGCCCATATGGCTTGCAGTGATTGGTTTGTCGGGTTACATACGTTATCTCTCTCCGCACGCAATGCGACTTCTATCAATTTATTCCTTCAGTTGGCACCGCTATCTCTCAAACGGATTAAAATCAACATATTGGGAGCTGGCCTTTCGCCGCCCTCGTCATCAACACAGCTTCCTTCCACGCTATCAACCAGGCTTTGCCATAAACTCCTTACAAGCATCGAAACCACGCCAACCTTCCCCCAGCCTCGCCCGGAGGCAACCCTAGATACAACAACACTACGACCCCCCCGCATCTTTCCCAAACCGAAATGCTTGCGTATCGATAGGCTTTGCCCATTTGAGTTGAACGATGACGGTTTAACGGAGTTAGCTACTGCATGGCCACTTGAAGAGTTAATCCTCGGTCACACCGGAGGGTGGCTGCGCACATCGGAAATTACGTTCAAAGGCCTTGCGTCCCTCCTTCGTGCTTGCCCTTTGTTGCACACCTTGGCTTTAGCAATAGATGCAACCCAGCTGGGCTCTATTTCTTCTACACGCCCCGAAGTTCTCAACGATAAAATTAAAAAACTCCAGCTGACAAATTCGACTATCGAGAAACCAGCCGCAGTGGCTCTAATCCTTGAGGATTTCTTTGGGTCGCTTAAAGCCGTTGATGCTTGGAGCATGAACAGTCAGATGGATAGACGGTTGCATTTGCAATACAGGCCGTTATGGGACGAAGTTAACTCGGTTCTGCAGAGCAGGAAAAAATTATTGCACGACAGTCGGTAGATAAACGTATACATGTTCTCATATCGGAGGGTTCAAGTTATGTAGTAACCAAAAATTTCACCATATCATCCATCCATTGGATGAGATTCTATCGATGTCGCGTCTGCAAGCGCAGCCGAAGTCATTTCCAGGGAGAAATGTGTAGAAACTAATGTTGGCCGTGATATAGGAGAATTCAGGATGTTGTTCACAACGGATTTCAGATATTGTGAAAGCATAGTGCATGATTCTGGTGCACAAGTAACAGATGTGGGTCTAGAGTATAACCATCCCCTGAAACTGTGAACTATGTGTATAGACTGATTTTCTGAGCATGTCTCGGTGAACGAGGCGATCAAAGTGGGCGTTGCAAATATTACGGGCTTTCGTACGCCTTCCTGAGTCTGAGCCAGCGGGGCACTAGCCTTCTAACATACATGCAAAATGATACATACCTTTGATGCTCTTCGCTTCACATATTGCGCAGAAGTTGGTTTACCTCAATCCACAACGGCGCATGGTCCTTACGAGAGCATCTAATAAAGACTATCCGCAGCGACCAGAAAAGATCACGGAAGATCCGCGCCACAGCGACTGGGTTCTCGATGATCGAATCCCCCACATCGATAGGCTCAATCCTATCGTTATGGATAACCTCGCCCGATATGGTAGAAGAGGCAAAGTTGTGCTGTGCTGCGTCTATTGACAAAGCTAGAGTGGCCAGCAAGGGACAGGCATGAACGAGCGACGCGAGCCCTTGGAACGTGATTCCCGATATACGTTTCCATCCGGTGTAAGGTTTGATATCTAGTTTTTCAAGGTGCGGCCACCCATTCGCCAACTTTATCAAGGCGTCGTCGTTCATGGATGAGCAAAGCTCTTTAAGAACCACGCGTTTCATTTTGGAGAACAAGAGTAACGGTCGCAGCGTCGCAATATCCAGAGTTCCATCTAAGTAATCCAAAGTGCGCCAAGCTTCAATTTCAATTTGCGTAAGAGAGGCATGGCAAAGCCCTTTTGATATGCTGGAGAAAAGCTGCTGTACGGATGATACAGGTAACGGCAATGATTTCGGTAACCCGGTTGAAAGCGCGATTTTGATAGATGTGAGAGATAACCGCGCGGACCAAAGGAACGAAACGATAGCATCAATGTCGCTCGCCTGAAGACTTAATGTTTGTAGGTTGGCAAACCCCTTGTTGGAAGCGATGGTATTGGATATCGAAGGGGGAAGATGGATGAATAGGTCCTGAAGGGTTGGTAGCTGTGCAAGATGCAAAAGCATAGATTCGTCGATCATGATGCAACAGAAAGTTTCCAGTCGCTGACAGGAAACTGATTTTAACGCTCGCTGGGCAGCCGCTAGGATCCCATTGCCTCCCAAATATACCCGCTAATGCGGAGCTGCGTGAGCATTATATATTGACATTCGAGGAGCAGCAGCATCGCTGGGACTCTGAGTTGCCTGAAGCCGTCGAACTCCAGTTCAAGGCAACGTAGCGAGAGAGGGAGGAAGAGATGGACAAGTGGCAGCTCGGTTATTTCCTGGCTGGCCAAAATCAAACTCTGCAGGTTGGGAAACAGATGGTGAGTAAGGTGGGGAAGATATTTCATCGAGAGGGTGGTCATGAAATGGACAATACCATCAAAAGCTCTGGGGCATATTTTGATCTCACGAATGCGGGACGTGTAGCTTTCGAAGCGAATCCATTCTTCTTCGGACGGTAGTCTCGTAAATTCCTGTTGGATTAGATGGTTAATACCACCGGAGTGGTTCCAAGCACTTAATATCTACCAAGGCTTCATCATCTTGATCACCGTCCGGGTCGTATGATAGCCATATATCACCGGGAAACAAGTGAATCAATGGCCTTACACCATATAGCCGTCTCCAGCGTACCGCAAGGGCAGGATCTCGGAAGGTACGACATGTTACTGCAAGAGCAGTCAAAGTTATGTGGCCACTGTGAGGATCAGGACTACGAAGCTCCTGTACGGGTGAGGCGCAACAAAATAGAAAAAGATCTCGTAAATGATTTCTAATATTATGAGAGCGCGATGCATGGCCGTCGTAGTCGTGGCGCTGTATCACTGATTCACTGTGCATGAGCAAGCAGTCGACGTGAACTGGAAAAATAGAGTCTAGTTGTAGTCTCCCGTAGGCAGACCATATAGAAGGAAGACAATCGTTCCTTAGTCTAGTTGTGACACGAATGTGACACTGTTCGTCATAACCGATTCGCCTTCCATCGCCCAATCGCGATACGTGGGGGTTGCGCACTGCAGGCGGCACTGGTAACCCAAGATCATGTTTGCACGGGGACCTGAAGTCCATCTTGTAGAGATCGAAAATAAGTACCATATACCACATCATTGACCCCCGGACGGAATCAGCATCTCTATAGTGTGTAAGTCTCCATAAATGATATCAGCCAGTGGATAGATTAGGGGAAGTGAAGCATTACGGAGTATGTGGAGAAAGAAGTAGAAGCACCCGAAACTGTAAACAAGTGATCACCATTATACGCAAGAATTATAAGGACTGTAAAAGATAAATGTGAAAAGACCTGGAAAACAAGCAATAGACCTGTCGTCAGAACTGCTTGGTCAACCGAGTTTCCACCTCTCGTACTCCCGAAGTTTAACTCACCGAAGAATAAAATTCACGAAGAGAACTTTCGGCGCTTGGGAGCCTGGATCCCCTCCAGCCATTCTATTATTCGAGCAGGATCAGAGGAACCCGTTGTGTTTCCTTCACTTTCAGTGAGGCCGTCGTCGTCGTCGTCGCGTCGCCTTTTCAAAGCCCCTTGAGTACAGGAGGCTTGTACGACTCGATCTCTGGACAGCTGGATGCGGTCGTCTTGAGTAGAAGAAATGCTCTCAGATCCGATGTATGCATTTCTATGTGGCTCTATCCCTTCGGTTCCAGAGATGTCTTCTTCACTCTCATCCTCTCCGTCCTCGTCGGACGAGTCATCTTCGAACTCGTATGCAACGAGACACACTACCGCTGCAGCCCAGGTCATCATGGCTGCTATTCTTCGCTTCCGAGAATTCTGATCTCGAGCACTAGACAATTGCCTCGCCACATTCGCTATCAGAAGAGAAGTCTGAAATAAATACTCTTGGTCCATGTGGATAGATACTAAGAGACCGAAAAAGTGAGCAATATATTGGTTAGGACCAAACCAACTTTTATCGACTGGTGAACTCAGGGACGGAAGATGCCGAGCCCATTCATTATTTAGTTTTGTCTGTGGAGTAACTTGTGTGCTGAGTGCTGACATCGACGATCAACTACATACGCGTACACACTGCTAGGATGTAGAAGCGATATACAGAAGAATAGGATCACCCAGCTCACCGAAAGCTAAAACAACAAGTAAACTAAGTATGCAGTACACCGAAAACACCAGGGACACCAAAAACAAAGTACACCAGAACCGAAAGCACATTCTCGTCGGGATAGAACACAACACAGTTACATCGAGATGAAAAACAACAGGTAAACGGTCCCACAAGTGAGGTATGTATATAGCACGAGTACAAGTACAACAACGAAAAGGCTTCGTGTATGTTCTTCTTTCTTGTTTGTCTTTCCCCCCATTCCTTCTGAGCGCCGATGCATGAAACGAGACGAGATGAATATATTGATGATTTTTCGTACAAATGAAGTTGATGTTAATGATGACAATGGTGACAATGAAGAACGGTCGTGTTTCTGTTTTGAATTAAATCTGCGAGTGTGGATATGCGTGTAGCCGCGTGTGAGTTTCAATTTTTGTTTTGTTTTTGGCACTCGTATTCATGGCATGGGCTCGGAGGACGGGCTGAAAAGAACAGGAATGCGTGGCGGCGGTGCTACTCGACGCCGCCAATGCCGATGCTGCTCCCGCTGCCGACGGTGAGAGCATACTCAAAGTTGCCTTTGGTGCGTGCGTCGTATGACCAGGCGCGGGGGACGGGAAGTACGCGGTGGCGTGCGCGGAGGGAGGGGTTGCTGTAATCACATGCATGTGAGCACCTTATTGCCACATACGACGGAGGGCTTACTTTGCAGATAATGTGGGACCGAGGGCGAGGCGGGCAAAGTTACTCGGGAAGATAGGGTTCCCTGGGACACGGTCACCGACAGGGTCGTATGGATGATCGTCGTCGTCGTCGTAATCACCATCGTGTTGGCGGAACTGGCCGTCGTCGGTGGATATGCGGAGACCGTGAATGGAGGAAGAAGGACTTGGTGACAAGGGGGCGTCGGCACCGTCCGCCTCGTCTTCTTCCCCAATATCTTGGAGATCGTTTTGGGGTGCGGGCGAGAGCGGCTCGATGTTGATTAATATTGCGTCGGAGTCGGGATGGTCCGGGTGGTCAAGGTCTGGAGGGACACCGAGTGCGCCCTTCATGCGTTCCCAGATAAGCTCTGAGTGCGCGACGACACATCGCCGCGCTTTTCCCACCCAATCGCTATCATTCGCCTCATCCCGGTCAACGGCAGTCAGCCATCGCACGAGCGTGGTATAGGACCACGTGCGTGGATCGGCATCGAAGGTGTCTGTGCCGCCACGGATGGTTTGTGCCAGGAGCGAAAATAAACGGGCGGTTGGTGCGCTACCAATGAGTGCGCTGACTTCAGCTGACCGGTGGAGGAATGGGAGATAGACGTCGTCGGCTACGAGGGTTATGCCAGGGGTCTGTGCACTGCGTATGTTTTGGGTCGTGTCACGAGCCAACGCGACGAGCTGATCAGCCGATAACGAGGATCGACCGAAGCCCGAGCCAGCGCGCCCTGATGGTGAGCTGGGCCGCAGACGCGGACTGGATGTTGGACTGGCACGCGGACTGGCCCGGGGACTCGGAAGCGCAGGTGGGCGTGGGCTGGTTGGACTGGAAGGCTGGCTTCCACTACCGCCAAAGGATGTGAACGCAAAGCTGAGGCGCTCTTGAGGCGCATTGGCTCGCCTCAGGGAACGCGTAGCTGGCGTATGCGGGTGCGTGGTGTGTGGGTAGGCGGAAATTGGGGATATGGATGGCGGCAGTTGGTCGCCAACTCGAACGATAGTGAGCCGTGACGACCCAGATCGGTTTGGATCGTCGTTGATGTCCGCGTGCAATCCAAACGCGTCTCCTGCGCTCACAGATCCCCGCCTCACACTCAGTCGACGCCCCGATCCCGATGATGTGCTCATAGTCGACCAAGAAAGACAGTCATTTGTCACTGTAAGTGTAACGCCATATTCGGAACTTATTCTCACGCTCATCGATGCCGGGCTCTGCCGAGGATCTGTATAGTTTTAAGCGCAAGGTTCAGCCACACATTGGATCATTCCACACCAGGCGACGGACGACACAGCGACAGACACCCGCGCAAGACGAGCGAGCCATGGTCAGTCCCAAGAAGTTATTATTCTTGTATTGTTAATCTCACCCTATGCAGGCCGACCAAAAAACGACACCCACAAACCCCATGCGTGAGCTCCGCATCGACAAGCTCGTCATCAGTGCGCATTCTCCAATCTCAACCACTACTTGATTCTCACTCACTCACCCTTGACACCGTTCAGACATCTCCGTCGGCGAATCCGGTGATAGGCTCACTCGTGCCTCAAAAGTCCTTGAACAGCTCACCGGCCAAACACCTGTTACTTCCAAAGCTCGCTACACCGTCCGTACGTTCGGAATCCGGCGAAACGAGAAAATCGCCGTGCACGTCACCATCCGTGGTCCAAAAGCTGAGGAGATCCTTGAGCGCGGCCTCAAGGTCAAGGAGTACGAACTCCGCCGCAAGAACTTTTCGGAGACGGGCAACTTTGGGTTCGGAATCCAGGAGCATATCGATCTGGGGGCGCGTTATGATCCGGGAATTGGTATCTTTGGGATGGACTTTTATGTGGTTATGGGGCGGCCGGGCGCGCGTGTAGCGAGGAGGAGGGAGAGACGAGCAAGGATTGGCTTCCAGCATCGCGTGCGTAAAGACGATACGATGGCTTGGTTCAAGCAGCGCTTCGACGGTATCATTTTGGTGGGTGCGCAGTGGGCATTTTGGTTGCTCGTCTCATTCTTCTTTGCAGAAATGATCGTATGCATTTTCTATGACCACATGACATGCCCACACACTACATTCGATTCAGCTTGTTATGGCATAACATTAAAGTGCACTATGCTACGGCGAAACATGAAAATGCGCGTTTCTGCTGGATAGTTTGAATGGCTGATATCCCGTTTAGCATGCCACAAATCAAATGCCGTTAAATGTGAGAAGGAACACAAAAGAATAAACGTTCAGTGTTACATTTTGTCATTCGTCCTCTTCGTTCAAAGTGACTTTGATGTTTTGATTTTGAATACCTGATTTTCTACTTCTGGTTTGTTTGGATCTTTGCATATGATTTGTGACATCCACCATACCTGCCTTGGTCTTCGCAATCTGTGGCTAGTCTTTGGTCTTATCGAGCGCAAATTTCGAGCGCACTCATTCACAAAACCAGTCTATGCTTCAAGGTCTCGTCGATAATCGATCATTGGCGATTAATATACGTGAGTATCCTGCTTCACCTCGCCGCGCTATCCTGCATCGTGTAGGCCCTCTTATCATTGCATAGATCACACAGAAAAGGTGAGGTCAAGTCCATTATACACTTACGACCTCCGGATATCATGGCCCGTTCAACCCTAGAAATATATCATCGCATTCACTATCGCAGTGGTTGCTCAAACGGTCAAGTCCCTGGAAACCAATCTGATTCAGTGTCGAATTTTGCATCAGGCATCAATCGACGAGGCGCTCGCGATTTGCCGAAGGAAATCGAATAGCAGGCTCGTGGCCAACTCATGGCTTGCAATATTGCGCCTCGTATTTAGAAGGCCATCGGTATAGCCAGAGAAGCTGAATTACAACACCCTTGAATTCGATTGGGTAGCCAATGTGAGTTGTCAACAGCGTGTTGGCTCAGAGACGTGAGGGGAAATGCGGACACCCTCTGACCAGGACATCACTTGATCACGATAAGGTATGTTGCAGCAGTTATACTTATGTTTGATATATATACATGTGTGTCTTTGCGTCTGTCTTATTTCATATCCACTCTTTCCACAGGGATACAACGACTACGGCGACTATGCATCGCGCCCTCACGATATCAGAAATCCTGTACGCGACTTTTTCCTATATCTCTTATGACACCCCGCACTTGGATGTGTCAGATAATGGTTGCACCATTTCCCACAACACTTTGACTGCACTGGCAGTAACGTGTCGAACCTTCCAAGATCCTGCCCTTGCGGTGCGATGGAGAGGGTTATATGGCGTAAAGCCATTGCTATTAGTGTTTCCTCGTGATCTGTGGTTATTCTCAGATGACACAGATGGTGACCAGGATGATGTAGAATGGGTATGTACTTCGTGTTTGGAAGCAATCGAGCTACGTTAAACCATCTCGTTCGCAGGAACTTGCTAGACTGCCGTCCGAAGAAGAATGGATCCGCTTTGAACGCTATACATCCCGTGTTCGTTATATCGTAATACGCACTGGAGATTTGGACGGCGTTGTCCATGTCATGGCCGCACTATCGATGAAGTATCTTCCCCATCCTTCACAACTTCTATTTCCCAGGCTTCAAAGTTTGGTTTGGGCTGGCCGGGGGACGGCTGGGTTGCCGCTTGTTCATCTTTTCCTTCCACCCTCGCTACGTTGCCTCGAACTTGAATTCCAAGGGGGCATCCAACTCGGAGTCCCCGAGATGTTGTTGCTACTCGAACATCAATGTCCAATCTTCACAGAACTCCGTATTGTTGGATTAGATGACGAACCACATGCCGTGGCCGTCTCGCGAGCGCTAGAAACGCGTTCATGGGGGAAACTGGAAACTTTGCATTGCGGTCACATTGACGAATCTGCTCTTTTACATCTCGCACGGTTACCGACTCTCAAGAATTTATCCATTCACCTTCCCCCCTCGATGTCCGCCTTCGTTGCTTTCAAGAATGGATTCACTAGTCTCCAAATATTAAACCTTCTCGTCGATGACATTGGTGCTATTATCTCGTTCCTTGGGTCTGTGCAGTTATCACTCAAATCTATCAATATGACGGTCTCAGAAAAATCACAACCACTGCCACTGCATTTATCATTGGTACGACAACTCATCTCCAACATATCAAATGGGCTCTGCCATGCCAGTCTCACACAGATTGAGATTGACATTCGTATCTGGCGGGGTAAAAAAACACTTCGATGTAACTCTGGATATTGCGGCGCTGCGACCTTTGTTATCATTTTCCAAATTGAAAAGCGTGTATCTTGACGGTCTTTGTTCCTTCAATTTGAACGATGACACTTTACTGGAGTTAGCGAATGCTTGGCCGCAACTTGAAAAGCTAGCACTCAATCAGTACACCGGGTGGAAACGGAGGTCGGGAATTACATTCAAAGGGCTCGCGTTACTCCTTCGCGCCTGTCCCTTGCTGGATACTCTGGCCTTGTCATTGGACGCAATACAGCTCAGCTCCATCTCTCTGACTAGGCCAGGGGAGGGTATCCACAACCAAAAAATTAAGGTGATCAATTTGGGAGATTCGATCATCGAGAACCCAGCTGCTGTCGCTCTGATCCTCCGTGATCTCTTTTCCTCGCTAAAATATGTTGACGCTTGGTGCTCGGTGTATGGCCGGGAGGAGGTGAAATCGCGATATAAGCCGTTATGGGACGATGTTGGCTCGCATCTGCGCATCGGACAA
This sequence comes from Hygrophoropsis aurantiaca, assembly GCA_021014935.1. NCBI lineage: Eukaryota > Fungi > Basidiomycota > Agaricomycetes > Boletales > Hygrophoropsidaceae > Hygrophoropsis > Hygrophoropsis aurantiaca. Next base: position 119,342 of record MU267623.1, read on the forward strand.
AACTACGAGAGGGGAAAACATGGGACGGCAGTCAATAGATAAACCGGCCCGTCGTGATTTTCTGAACAGCTCAAGCGGGCTTAATGACTCGCCTTGGCCTCTATCTTTCGGTTTTTACCAGCTTCCCTTTTGCCTCCGTAATACTATACATGTCAGTTGTAATCAAGGAAAAACAGCGGCGAGGCATCTTTCCCATCCTTCCCATCATTTGTTCCCCAACTTGCAGAGTTTGATTTCGACCGGCCGGGATGCAACTTGCCAGGAATCGACCAAGTTGCTTCATGTCCACCTCTTCTTGCCTCCCTCGCTAACTTGAGGTTACCTCAAAATTGAGTTCCAAGGTTGAGTCCCAGCAATAGTTTTGTTCCTCGAATTTTAAATTACAATGGTCACGCGACTCCGCACCAGAGGCTTACATTTGGAAGGCAGGCAATGGGGCTCTGGCTGCCGTCCTATGAGCATTAAAATCGTGTTCTTCTCAACAACGATCACTTTTGGACTGCAGCCTTATCGATGCGTCCACTGTTTTGCACCTCGCCGGCAGTTGCCGACATTCTGCCTTCCTGCTTCGATCCCTACCACCATCGTTTTCAACGAAGCCTACTCAAGAAAGACTCGCCAATGTTCAAACATTAAACCTTCGCGTGGGACTGCGACATTTATGCTATCATCTCGTTCCCCCGGTCCGTACAGCTATCGCTCAAAACCATCACAATCTCGCTCTAATTAGCCACACTGGCAACACCAAACTTACTGACTGTGTAGATAAAGCAACTTCTTTCGAACATATCAAACGGGCTTCGCCATATCAATCTCTCACACATTGAAAGCAAAACTCAGGAGGATGATCATGGGAATCACAATCACACCAATGTGATTTTGGATATTGCTGCGCTGCGACCTTTACTCTTTATTGGATTTGAAGCGACACCTTATTGGGAGTTGGTAAATGCTTGCCCACCTTTTGAAAAGCTAGCTTTCAAGCACGTTCACAGATGGCAACGCACAGCGGGAAGCACATTCAAAGGGCTCGCGCCGTTCCTTCGCCCATGTCTCCTTGCTGGACACTCTAGCCTTATCAGTGGATGCAACACAGCTCAGCTCCATCTCTTTGATTGGACCAGGAGAGGGTACTCACAACGACAGAATCAAGAAATTTAATTCAATCGTCAAGAACCCAGCTGCTGTAGCTCTGATGCTCCGACATTTTTTCTGGTCGCTCAAGGAAGTTACCGTTTACCTCAAACCTAATTCGATTGATGAAAGACGTTATGGGCCGTTATGGAAAGAGGTCAACTCACATCTGCTTCTCGGACGGACCAAAGATATCAGACTTCGTAGACGAAACCACATCACGATGCCCAACTTTCAGTGCCTTGGCATCCGCATTGATGATTACGAATACAATAGTCTTCCCTTTCCTCCTCTTCTCCCCCCGTCAAATGTCAGCTGGCCGCATAAACACTTGTCATTTTTGTTCATATTCCACGTCGCTGATACATCTTGAATTTATTTACATATCTGAGATTTGTCTGGTACGGAGAACCCATTCACATGTATTAATACGAGAACGGGAATCAGCGCATGCACCAGACTGGTCAACAGTCGCCAAGAACTGTATCAAGCTGCAATAGCTCATGTATCGAATCGATAATATGCTCGTGTTTTCAGTCACTACTACAAGGTGGCTTTGACTAGGATCACAGTTACAGCGGCTGGCTTCTCGACGATTGAATATTCCAGATAGAGGCATTTAATCCTGTCGTTGTGAATACCTCCTCCTGGGCTACTAGCAACAGAGACTGGGTTGCGTCTATTACTAAAGCTAGATCCTGCAGCAATGGACAAACACGAAGAAGCGACCCCAGGCTATGGCCTTTCAACGAGATTCCCGAGTGGCGCTGCCACTCACTGTGGAGATTTAGAACGAGCTCTTTGAGAAGTGGCCACACAGTAGCTAGCTGCATCAAGCCGTCATCGGCCAGATCAAATGCGCAGAGCCTGTCTATATGGAGGCGAGTTAATTTAGAAAAGACGAGCAGAGGTCGCAGCGGCGCGATATCCAGCTTTGTCGGGAAGAAATTTGTTTCCAAGCCTCTGGGAACCGTGACTCGGATTGAGATATCTACAAGTCTTCTATGATTAATTATCATCATGTTGTATGGATGGTTGCAGTTGGGTTTTGTCTATTAAGAAGACCCTAATTGATTCGAGCGACGGCAGTGCAATTTGAGGGAACCAGATGAGGGCATCAGTGTCCCCGACGAGGCTTGATGTTTGTAGCTTGACAAAGCCTTTCTTAAAATCAAGAGTGGTGATTATCGAAGCGGAGGGATGGATGGATGGATCCCTGAGTCGGTAACTGTGCAGGATTCCAAAGAGCAGTTTCGTCGATCGGACTGCGTTTCAAAGAATCTATCCGCCAACACGAATATGACTCCAGGGCTCTCGACAAGTTAGTGATAGCACTCCTATGGTAGAAGGTCTTGAATAATTCAGTAATAGTTAATTGTGTGAGTATTGGACATTCGTTCCGGAAGAACAATCGCAACAATGAGGCGTTGGCAACAGACCCGTAGTTCGATCATTTGGGGGTTGAAATGCAATTGCAAGCAGCGCAGCGAAGGGGGAAAGGAGAGAAACACAAAGGGCAACAGGGAACCCCGGAGACTGAGGAACATGAGGGACTGGCGAGATACCTCGCCGCGGTGAGGGTAGCCAAGAAACTGTCAAGGTCTCGAAAGGCTGGAGACGCTACTTCAATCTCACGAACACGCGCTGGATAGTTTTCAAAGCGAATCTAATCTTCTCTGACGGTAGCTTGCCGAATTTCTGTGGACGAAATAGTTTTCTTTATGTAAAAAAAAAATCAGCTGATTCCAGATACCGGAAAGTACATATACATACTGATACTCGAACTATCTGAGGAGTGATCGATCGTTGTTGTCTTTTTTCTCCATAAATCCACAGGAAACAATGGAATTAGCGATTTTACACAACACATTCTTGACCTATTCAATATTCAACCGCACTGCAAGGGCAGGATGTTTGAAGGCCCGACATGTGGATGCGAACACAGTCGGTGTCAATATCTGCATCGATCGGACGAGACGTCCTTTCAACGATATCGACTCTGATGTAGGAGAAGATCTCGTGAAGGAGATCATAATATAAAGCAAAGGCGCGATACACGCTGATACACGGCCCTTGAGTGCAAAGCTGGAAGAATGCACCCCCGGCTGGTAAGTATGTATTAGCTTGTATGCAAACTCCAAATACCCTAGCCTTGTGCGACCCTGTGCGGTATCCAAAATGGTCGCCGACTGTTGACCCCGAGCAGAGTAGGCTTTTCCCTCAGCCCTGGGCTTCCATGCCAGGATTCATGAAATATTTTTATAGGTAACTTGCGTGTGGTCATGCCGCATTGACAACGTCAATGACAAGTGACAGCTGTGTGTTCTTCAACTTGAAAAGACGCCCGAGAACAGCATACTCCATGCGGAATTTCCAGTAAAAAGGAAGATGCGGCACTTAGCAGCAAATTGTCGTGCCAATCAGCACCCATGATGTGGCTTGTTTTCGAGCGTATTCGAGACAATCTAGGTAACGGCATGGAGAGAGCTTCGATATCGACTTAAACGGACCCGAAAGAACCAAAACCCACCAGCAAGAGGGATTTGTTTACTTGGAAGCATTGGAGCTCCGGGTGGAAAATTCGCGCATGGTGACCTCGGAACCAAAGTTCTCCACAATCGAATGGAACTAGGCTATTTTTATGGCAAACGTAGTGTGATGCGCCGATTTCGTTGGCCATGGTTCGAATTCGATTCACTGCAAGGGATGTCGTTGAGGTATCTTCTCTTAGAATTCGTCAGATTTTGCGTTGTATATGTGCACTATACAGGCGACCTCGTCACTTACTATACCGATTTGAATGATGCGAGCTTGAATGTGATTCGCTGGAGCCCTGATCGGCGACCAGCCAGCCAATGAAGCTGCGGCTATACTAGTGACCAGTGCTTTGTAAATCTATGATGCAATAATCACTAACCTTTCTCGAACCTTGACTTATCTCGCTTTCGAAAATTGAGCATATGATCCCGCTGTCCCGCATATGTACGGGTGTTCCAATTGTCGAACACGAAAGAATACGAACTAATACGAACCGAACGTGCACTAGGGTGCGCTCAGTGTCGAAGCCTCGTCTTCGCTGTTAAGAATGGTGATGAATGATGATGAATGATGCGTATGCAAACCTGAGTCTTGAGATGCGTTGGTCCACATTGGAATCCGTTGAAATGAGTACATATGCGTACATACATACTCCGAATTCATCTTCCGAAAAGTGGATCATGATGCACGATATGATGGTTACTCTCCGAAGGAGCATGCACTGTCCGCGCGACTTGCTTGTCTATGCCTGCCGGATCTGACAGGACTCCAGTATAATCTTGGACGATTGACAATCTAGGTAAGTAAACAGTTGCATAGTCCTCGGATACCGGCGAGAGCAGCCAAACTTCTCCTCATCTTATCGGAACTTGCTCGCGACCCACTCCAACGGAAAAGCCAGCGATTGCGCCAGACATGAAGCTCCACTTGAACAGTTCATATCAGCTTAGCCAAATAACTTGAGTAATCATTATCGCTCATGTCGCACAATAATAAACGATAACGCCAACGCTACCAATTCTGCGTGCGACTCTAATAGAGATGATAGAGCACTTAGCACATAGATAAACTACTTACACACCTATCAAACGCAAATTCAATTTCCTGGGAGATCGAAGCACGCGAGGGAACAAAGTACTTTCCCTTCCCAACTCCTGTCTTGTTTGTCGTCACCGCGTGAGTGAATCCGCACGAACCATACCTTGTTCAAGTTGTTGGCCCATGGCTGCGAGGTCGACATCAAAGGCTGTTCGGGCCGGGGACTTGGTTCTCCGGGTCCCAACCTGGTTAGAAGCTCGCGTCAGCCAATGAGATACACTTTTCCCATCAAATCAGTGTCGTTCCGCGGGACCATTAAACTTGCTTCGATCGAGAGCGAGATTATCGCGGGTCAAGGGGAGGCCGTTCATTATGGTTAGATATTAGCTCCTTTACTTGTGCCGTGGTTCTGCCGCGAAGGCACAAGGGGACAGTGTAGATACAACTTGAATACCAGTGTTAATCTTTGTCAACATTCGTCCGGTCTGCATATCGTTGTCGTTCCGGGGGAGATCGCGCGGCGAAGGCGGGTTAACGGGTATTTCGAAGGCCAGGATGGTGGAAAGAAATTTGATGCATTGCGGTTGTGACTTGCTAAGAATATTCCAGTTAGATTGATAGTGTTCATGAGCGTTGATTAATTGGCACTAAATTTGCTTCCGCAGTGTCTTCCAGAAGCCCACAAACAAGGACCAATGTTTGGTGTTGTTTAACTCGGAAGCCGTTGCCAAACAAGGCCATACAGATCAAACAACAACTTCCTATCAAGGGAGTCAGGCAACCACTACATGAGCGTTTGAGATATCAAAGCCCAAAACGGTGCAAAAACACTTGATTGACTAAACACCGTATCGAAAAGGCGTGATGGACGGAGAGGTTGAGGAGGAACGAACCTGCATCTAAAATCCCGCCCTGCCCAAAAAGCCCTCTGGAGGGCTTTTGAGGACATCTTTTTTTGGTATAGCTTCGGAAAACCAACGGATTACTGTTTTGGGATGACCATCCACCAATCAGAGCCGTGGATTTGAACGCGAGAGACTGCAAGAGAAGCGCTTCGCTTAGCTACTCTGCAGATGTGGCAGAGATCATTAAGGCTGTTTATTTCCGTCTTTGCTGATACGCCGCGGAGCCAGCTGGTTCTGAAATCGCCATATGCCGGTGGCGATGCCATAACAAAGGTGCGAATCACCATTCCCCGTCCCTTTCGAATTCACCTCGTGAGCAACTCGTGAGTGTTCTGGACTGTTCCGAGAAACATACACGAGATCACAGTGACACTGAGGGGGTTGACAACGGTCAAGTGATCGCGAACCCAACACATCGATGCTGGTGCCAGGTAGCGATTTTGATATTCCGCGCGCCGCATCAGAAATGCATCTTCAACGTTATGTGTATCAATAAAAGCACACAAACAAGACTCACGGATTGAGGTGTTGCAATCAAGATTCTTCTGGAGTGTATCGCTAATAAAATTAGCAAGCGAAGAACGGATACGCTGTCCTGTCAGTGGATACTTGGACCACAGCCTGTCGATGGGCCACGCCATGGTCACAGCAATGAGAAGGGAAAACAAAGACTAACAAAAAAAACCATCCGAGTACCGGAGCCAAGTCAATCAAGAGCAAAATCCAGATCGAATGTAATTTATTGAAGCGAATAGGTAAAGCCACGGCAATGTTTGAATTATGTCGTATTTCGGGTCGGGAACCGAACAATTCCAGAGTGGACTAGCAGTAACAGGGGACGCTCCGAACCCGGCACGGCCGTCCTCTGATAAAATCCTCCTTCCCAGAAAATTTCTGTCAAGGACTCCCATCTTCCTCATCCTACAAAAATGGCCCTCAGCTCAGAGTACAAGGCCGCAGCAACAGCAGCAGCCAATATGTACGATCCAGAGACGCCTTTGCTCTCTGGTGAGCTCAAGGCCGCCACCATTTACGACCGCTATACTCGCGCTCAAAAGCGGGCCATTATTGGCATTATTGCCTGGGCTGGTCTTATACCTTGTAAGTGAAGCAGTAGCTTATCACTTATCAATGACCAACGTGCGGGCAGACTTTCTTCTTGGTTCCCTTATACCCGCGATCCCACAAATCGCAAATGAAATGCAGGCAACGCCTGCTGCCGTTAGGTCAGTCACGACGCGACTATGGACATTGTACGCGTGCTGACGCGTCTCGTGAAGCTTAAGCATTAGCTTCTCAACCATCGCTTCCGCCCTAGGATCCTTGTTCTGGGGCTCATATTCCAGCCACTGTGAGCCACTCCGTACTCTGTAAACCTACTTTATCTAAAACTGCTCCCCCCCCAGATGGTCGCAGACCTATCTACCTCGCCAGTGTGCCCTGCGTCATCTTGGGCTCTCTTGGCTCAGGTCTTGCTGCTGATCTCCCCCAACTTTTCTTCTGGCGTTTCGTCCAGGCATTCGGCGCGGGATCTGCGTTATCTGTGGGCACTGCAGTTGTGGGTGATATCTACACCACCGAAGAACGCGGCACCGCCATGGGAATGTTTCTGGCTGTAATTATCTTATCTTCCCTATATGTCACCAGCACGCGTTTTGACGCACTTTGATATAGGTCCAATTGATCGGCCCTGCCGTTGCCCCGATGGGTGGAGGTGATTTGCGCCTCGTTTTGCAATAGGATCTGTTATTGACCCAATTACATAGGTGCCGCCGCACATTATGCATCGTGGCGCCATATGCAATTTATTCTGTGCTTTGCATCCATCGTAACTCTGATACTCTCTTCTATCCTCCTCCCTGAGACGAGCCATCCCGGCACCAGGGGCATGGACCAGCCATCTGCAAGCAAAAGGCGCTTTGTCTTCATCAATCCGCTCAGGAGCTTGTATTTGCTGCGCAGCCCCGCTATGATGCTTGTGGTGAGTGTCAAAAATAACCAATACATTACTACGCCGCTCACAGATGTAATCCAGTGTGTTGTTGCATCCCTTACCCTCCTATCGGACTTTGGTGAGTTTTGCCGAGTGCCGGGTTTGAATGATACTAATTGAGAACAATTAGTCCTCTGGGTTCCTCTTCCTTACACTGTCGGCGAGCGTTACGGAATCACCAATGAAATACTTGTCGGCGCCTGCTTTTTGCCATGCGGGTTGGGCAACTTGAGTAAGCCGCTACAACCACAGCAGCCCACTGATTCTCATTGTACTCGCCCTATCTTTTAGTCGGTGCTCCTATCGCGGGACGCGTATCTGACAGAATTATGATTACGCTCCGCCTGAAGCGTGGCGGGAAATCGGTGCCAGAGGACAGGATCCGTGGAACTGAATTTGGCTCTTTCTTCCTCGTTCCAGCTTCACTCCTCCTCGCCGGCGTGGCATCGCAATATATCGACGGCCCTTTCGGGATCATCCTAAATCTTGTCGCTCTTTTCATGAACGGACTCGGGGTGAGTGATATACCTCCTACTCTTTGGAACCCCGGTGGCTGATATTCAATTTGATTCAAAGGCAGTTTTCGTCCTGGCCCCCCTATCTGCCTACGTAGTGGACATTCTCCAGGAAAACAGTGCTGAAGCAGCCGCAGCGACCAAGTGAGTTTAGTTATGACTCCTTTGTGCATACCAGCTGATTCGAATCGTATTAGCGGCATGCGTACCTTCCTTTGCGCTCTAATGACCGCAGGCATTATGCCCTGCCTTGACCGTTTTGGTGTCATGTGGACAAACGTCTTGGCCGCGGTGCTCGCTTGGGTTGCCTATGCGTGAGTCTTTCCCTCTTATCACCGCTTTGCGCTTTGTATTGAACATTTTTTCCTTTCTGTCTCTAGACTGTTGTTGTGCATTATTCGGTACGGAGATGCCTTACGTGGTTCCGTCGATGTTGGTTTCTCCAAGGAGGAACATGAATGAAAAATGAAATACGAACTATCACGACCAAAAACCCCACAACCCCCATAATTCAACTGCTTAGTTTTTCACGGACACCGCACATTGACGACTGATGATCGATCAAAGAGCATACCACGGTGACATACACTGGATTAGAGACGCCTGCGTAGATTTTTTTCTCGGGCTTATATCGTTATTGTCTGTTTACCTGTAAAATTCACTGCATAGTACATACGTTGTCTGTGTATAGTAGCTACCATAATATGATCACAGTTCTCGCCTTTCTATCAGTTTTGATATGTCATCCGTTGTACTTGTACCTGTGCGGATCATGCGGCATCAGTATAAATACATAGAGACAACGCAGGTTATCCGCGTCACTCACCAGTTTGTTCTAGGGGTGAGATTCACGAATCAGCGCAAGCGCTATTAGTGAGGGAATCAAGGTTTGCGCTCACCGTGCATTAACGGCCTCTTTTCTCACTGCTCTTTTCGGATCGTCCAACGTCTTTGCAAGTTCCTTGAGTACATTTGCTTTATACGGATGCAGCAAATCGTAGCGCACGGCGCCTGGTAAGAGGCTTAGATAGCGCAAAGCAGCTATCCGAACACGCTGAGGTTGACAAGTAAGCATAGGAAGGTTGGAGCAAAGTGCATTATTATGCAGGATGTAGGGGAACGAAGAGAACACTCACTGGCTCGGGTGTATCTGCGAATATACAGTTCTTCAGCATGGCGAGGACTAATGTCGACGCATATAACGACACGGCAGTGTTATCACTCGTCCCATCCTTCAATGTCGCGGTGAGCGTTGCGATGATGCTCGCGCGTATTGCGGGATCTGGGAGATCCAGACCACGTAGAAGAAGGGGCATGAGCTGAAAAATAAAACTATCTAGCCATGCTGGATGAGACGGGATAATAGAGATCACAAACAGAGGGCATTTGGGTACTGTATGTTGCCTTTGGGACTGCGTTGATGAGAGAGGCGAGGGCGACGAGGTAGGCTGATTCTCGTCGTGATCCTGCGGGAAAAGAAGGAAAGAAATATTTGGATGATATCCTCGATCAAAATTCGGGTCACACACCGTCGCATGCCTTAGCACCTTCCAGGATTCGGGGAAGGATCGAATTAAAGAATTTTTGAGCGTGCAACACCTGGCAGGAATCAGCAGAAGTCGGTCGATTTGTCGCGGCCAGATAACCCAGAACTTTCTTCCTACCTTAATTACAGCGAAATTCCGCTTCGTTAGCACGTCATCCCCACTGCCGAGTTCTCCAAGAGCTTGTGCAGCGTCCCAATCGACTGCGTCGTCGTCGAGGAGCTCGAACAAACAGTTTACGAATTCCAAAGCTATAGGGTGGGTGCGAACCAGCAGGGCTTTCGTTACCTGCCGCACAACGGTCGTTTACAAATAAAGACAGACAAAGACCATGAGATGCGCTTACCCATGTCCATAATTTTATAATAGACCGGCGTGCATCCGCTGGGACATCACAATTGTGCAGCCTGGAAGATCGATATGTGTCAAGTAGTATCGCCAAGAATGAAGCTACGCTTTTCTCTAGTCCGAAAGTCAGGCTTTAGGAAATTGAGATTTTATTCGAAGACGGACCTTCCGTATGCTTGTTCACAATTGATGCAAGTATGTGCCAGGTTGCTTCTCTTTGTATTTGAGTGGAACGTTCGCTATCGGCCCACACTACGATGGACTGCAAGAAACTGCTGAGATCCTTCGCTGGGATAGCGACCTAATGGGATATAAAGTAAATGTTTAGAGAAGACCATATGAGAAACAACCGCACATCTTTGCGCAGAGGCATCACAGCTGCCGCGAAAAGGACTACGGCTTGCCGTTGATCTGCGTTTGCAGCTGGCTGTAAAGATATCAACAGAATGCCGGCTCATATTCCCAAAGCTACCAACATCAAGAGGGGTGAACGCGATATCACCTGACGCATGGAGCAAGCCATCCGTGATTTCCTGTACATTTCCATCCAGGAAAGTCCCAAACAACTTGTCCACAAAACGCTGTTGTCTCCTGCATCGCAAGCTCAAAAACTCCAGGTCACAAAAGAGCGAAATGCTTACTCAAGAACTAGTGTCTCTACTACTAGAGACACTATCCGCCCCGCAACTCGCAATACACGAGAATCTATAAGTACTGATGAACCTTCACTTGTGGACGCCTCAATAAATAATTTAAATAACCACGGCAAAAGGCGGTCGACGTATTTTGGCACATCAGCAGCCTTTTTCTCCACCTTGGAGGAAAGAGTCTTTGAAATGGCGGTGAGAATGGAATGTGCGTAAGCTGCCACCGGTTCCGTGTCGCTGAGGCCGGCCGTGGACCGTGAAACGAGGTCCAGCTTGGTTGTCAGACGTACGACGAGTATTTCGAACAATGTCGGCTGCGAGCAGAGGGTGCTGAGGGCTGAGAGTGCACGCCGATATTTGGCTCGTTCTTCTTGTGCTTCCTTTGCGGGCGCCCGATCAGGCAACTGGGCGAAGAAGAGAGGAAGGGTTTGATCGGCTACGTGGTGCGGCGCATTGACAGATATGTCGGACAGGAGGCTTAGAGCGTTTTCACTCCATAACGAGGACTTTAGCATGTATATGGGAGAGCGGACACATGAATCACCTTATTTCTTCGATGTCGTTCGGTTGGATGAGCTCGTCTACCGCATGCACAATAAAGCCAAGCTCTTCGTCGCTGAATAAGCCAGAAGTTGTGACCATGCCTTGAAGTGCCTGCAGCGCAGGCTCGGCAGTGTTGGACGTCTTGAGGCTCACGGTGAACACGCCAAGAAGATCATCCTTTGCGGGGCCCAAGGGAAGATCACTTTTGGTATCCTCTCCGCTTGGAGAGACTGACACAGAAGTTCGAGATGAGGCACTTCGAGACGCGAAGACTAGATCGGAGAGAAGCAAGACAACTGCGGGGCGAGTAGGGACCTCATCTGGATTGTGGAAGAGACCAACAAGATGCTGAGTAGCTTGGCTGATGGAAAACCGCGATAGCATAGCTGAGATGTGTTGGAATTAGAAATGTGGTTATCAGACACTCGAAGAGATGAAAATGAACAAACGTGAGACGGTTACGAATTCACACAGAACTTTCATGGCGGCTTTTGCTTGCGCTTTCTCTGGCTCACGCAAGACATCGATGCATTCCAGGCATATATCTTTGGCGAGGTCGACGATGTCCTCTGAGGTACCTTGGAGAGTCCGGACGAAAACTTGCAGTGTAGAAAGTGCTTCTGATTCGGTTTGTGGGTCGGTGGGTTGGAGGATCTGTGGATCAGAAGATAAATGGAACTGTCGGCGGGGATGATAAGACAGGAACTGAAATCACTTCAAGTTTCATTGAGCTCCATATTTTGCGTCCCAAATCTCGTGCGACGGAAGCCCCATAGACCGGAAGACATAGAGACATCGTTTGCAGGGTATCCCTCTGGAAGTAACATATTAATTACTTATGAGCTCACCTATATGTCGCGTTGGCAGCCCTACCTTCGTTGTAGGAGATCCAGCAGTCAGTTTTTCAAGGAATACAGGGATGCCGAGTCGTCCAAACGCGTATGTGGCACTCAAGCACGCACTACACCGATGTGCAGCGAGAACTGGGTGAGGACAATAAAACCCAGCTTGGATAAATCACACTCACGCAAGTGCCTTCTTGAGGTCATCTGCGGTAATACCGTACGGATCCCCAGGGGGAGGACGGAAAGTGATCGGGAAATAGCAGAACGTAATGTCAAAGAAATCCTGGCCAGGGTGTAAATTCAAACGGTGGCTTTCGAGAAAGTTTGAAGAGGGAGCATACCTCAATCTTCTCAGATATATCAAACTGGGTAAGGATGGTACGGGCTACTGCGAACGCAACAAGAAGATTTCGAGGATCCTTCTCGCCTTCGGCAAGGTTTACATAGCCTGTCAAAAACTCTTTGCCCATGGTCTGTAAGGCTACATGTCGTTAAGATGTCAATCAACTCGTCAGAAAGTTATCTGAGCACTTACCTTTCAAATGTTTGCCTAGCAATGTATCGACAATCGCAAAGACGTAAAATCGCGTCGATTGAACTAAAGCTTTCATTCTAATATGCTTGAAGAGGCTGATGCTAATCAATGCAGCGAATTGGACTATGGTGACAGATATTTACGCGGATAATATGTCTGTCGCATCCGAGGAATCCACCGGGGGAAATTTGACAAGAAAGGAGAGGCCTTTGAGAACAGGAGTAGTAGTTTCGATGTCTTCCAGCTTGCTGCAGTAAAATACAGCGAGAACGCGAACTTTCCTTTGGCAGGTAAAAGAAGATGGTCACACTGAAGGCATCGGACTCACCAGCTTGTCGATTCAGCTTTTCCGGGGGACATTTCCCGAGGACAGATGACAAGAAATCGACTCCTGATTGGCTGCATCAAGTAAATGTGTGGGTGTTAGAGATATCAGCCCGTACCCTTTGTTCTGATTTCATCTTCCTCGGATGTGAGGTATGGTCCCAGAGCTTTCACGACATCGACCAGGGTTATTTTGCCGTTTGTTACGCCTGATCCAGTACGATGAATGCTTGTTAGGTACGTGCACTGGCATGAGCATACCAGATACAGTTTCTTCCAATTCAGATTCCTTTCCAGATGCCAGCCATGATCGGACACTACGCTCTACTAGTTCCATAGCGGCTGTCCTTTGTTCAACAAAGATGAACCCAACCGTAATATATCCTGGATGAGAAGTAAACAACTGTTGCCAATGAGTGATTCAGAGTCAAGCCTGAGTGAGTGATAAGCTAAGTACTAGAGAGATCGGTCGCACGTGACCTTATAAACTCTTCCCCTCAAATATCCCACTCAAATGTCATGTTCCGTGCATTGGCCACAACTTCGCAACGATGCTGCACGCGCCGTTTACGCCTAAAATCATATTTCAATTCATCTGCAATCTGGTCTAAGCCTCCCAAGCGCGATTCTTCAGAGGAGAAAATTAACTTCAACCCTGAGCTCTCATTCGATGAAACAGTTGGCGAACATGCAGCCTATCCCCAGGTCTCTGCTCGTGAACTGGCCATCAATACCGCGCCACCCAAACGTGTCAAGATGCTTGTGAGAGACTATATCGAGGATTCTCTCTACAACCCACACTATGGCTACTTTTCTCAAAGAGCCAGTATCTTCACTTCGGGCGAACGAACGGGAGACGGAGAAGATGGGTTTGACTTTGGAAGATACAGAGATGCGGCGGAATTTGAGGCAGCCGTTGCTCAGAGATACACCGATTCGGGTGCGGTAGGATCTGATGGGCCTGGCAAGCAGTTATGGCACACGCCCACCGAATTGTTCAAGGTCATTCCATTGCATCCAATCCGTCCCTTACGCTGATGCTGGTGTAGCCATGGTATGGCCAAGCTATTGCACAATGCCTCGTCTCCGAGTACCTCCTCAAATACTTCCCATACGAAGATTTTGTAATCTACGAGATTGGCGCAGGCAACGGAACACTTGCACGAAATATCCTGGATTATATTCGGCTACACTATCCCGACGTGTATGAACGCACCAGATACACCATCATCGAAATTAGCGCAAAGCTTGCTCGAGCCCAAAGACATCGACTGCAAGACCACTCTTGTGTGCGCGTAGTAAATAAGAGCGTGTTTCACTGGGAGGAACGAGAGACAAACCCATGCTACTTTATTGCGATGGAAGTTATTGTAAGCCATAATTCTAGTTGCTCTGCCCCCAATTGACATCCTCCCAGGATAACTTTGCACATGACGTTGTCAGATATGATCTGCGGACAATGGAGCCTTACCAAGGTGTTGTTGCCATTGACCAGAATGGAGAATTTGTCCCCTTTTACTCGCGCATTTCCGACCCACTTGTTTCGTCATTTCTTGCACTCCGTCGCCGTCTCTCTCACCCGCCCACACTCCCTCGCATGCTCGAGATTCCCACCCTGCGCAAATTGTACACAAAATTACCATTCGCAGCAAATCTCTCTCCTCCGGAATACATCCCTACTCGCTTGCTAAGTCTCCTTCAAGTGCTCAGACAATCATTCCCTCGACATCGACTTCTCCTCTCAGACTTTTCATCTCTGCCAGATTCAATACCAGGTGTAAATGCCCCTGTTGTACAGACTCGTGTTGGGGCAACGATGGTACCCTGTTCCACCCTGTTTGTTAGGCAAGGATATTTCGACATCCTTTTCCCCACCAATTTCGAGCGACTGCGGGATATGTACGAAGACACCTTATCGCAGCCGCATTCTGGCGACTCTCAAAGACCATCTCCACTCTCCGGAAGTACGTCACCTCTATCACTCGGTGCTGGATTCTTCTCGTCATTCGTTCCCGATACAAGGCGACATCCACTCGATGGTGTCACGAGTGCAAGCGGATTACCCGTCGGCGAGCGCAAAAGCAGTGTATTCACGCATGCAGAATTTTTGGAGACGTATGCAGATCTTGGACGGACGAGATTGGGTAATGGAGAGAATCCGATGGTGGAGTTTTATAAGAATGTCAAGTTTTTGTTTTAGGCGATAATCACATTTGTCTCCCAATCTTATTTAAATTATGGGTACAGTGCAGCAAATTCAGAAGTCCCTCAGTAAATGATGACTTGGGCCGATCGCATATTTACAAGGGAGCGGAGTTTCAATATCGTGCGTTATTTAGTGGAAGCAAGCGAGCATCCTCGTCCAGACTCCAGAGACTCATTGCCTGCAGGAAAGATCCTGGTTTCCACTTAATTCTCTTATCTGATTTCTGTGTACGAGACTATGTGGGTAAGTTACGATGTTTTAGTATGTGCTGACAATTCGTCAAGCTGAGTTATCCTTGTAGACAGAGCACCGTAATCCAGAGGGACGAACTTATTGGTTCAATACAGGGACCAGAGAGAGCGTTTGGGAAAAGCCAGATGGTAAGAAAACGTGTTTCGGATACCATCCTGTCCTAACACTTTTTCTTTTAGATTTGAAGACTCCGTTTGAGGTATATATCGCCAGCTATCTGCATAGCATCAATGCTGATATCTATCAAAAGCGCGCTTTAGGACAAACAAAATGGAAAGAATATTTCTCCGGCGGTAGGAAATACTATTACAATGTGCGCTCTCTCTACCTCGCGTTGGTGATATGATCCTACCTTTTATCGCACAGACCGACTCTAAAGAATCCAAATGGGACATGCCCGACGAGCTTCTTCTCTTGCTAGAAAAAGTAGAAAAAGAAGGCCCGGGAAATGCACTCGTCCCAGCTTCTGCAGCGTACGCCAACATATATCTCATGAACATTTCTTGTATTATGCTGACAAGTAAACGCATTCCCAGTGTTCCCGCTCCTCTTGCAATTGCAGCTCCCAACCAAGGAGCCTTGGTAGTCGCAGGCACAACCCCTCAGGCAAACGGAACCGACGGGACAGTCGCCCTTCAAGGCAATGGCCTTCCTTTCACCCCCACCAGCGTTCTTCCCGTGCGGCCCAACCTCCCAGAAGATCCCGTAATTCCCCACAACGGATTCCTCACTGTGGAAGAAGGAGAGAAAGCATTCATGCATCTGCTGCGCAAGGCGGGAGTCGATGCTGATTGGACCTGGGATCAAACTATGAGAACTATCATTACCGATCCATTGTATAAAGCACTAAATACACTCGCTGAAAAGAAGGCCGCTTGGCAAAAGGTACAGCAGTATTTCCATTCTTCGTCTTTTATATCCCTGGTATTGACTATCATTTTTCAGTATATAGAGGCACTGCAAGCGAAGGAACATGAAGAGCGCGAAGCACGACTATCCAAGTTGCGTCCTGCTCTTAGAAACATGCTCAAAGGCAATCCAAATGTTTTTCATTACACTACATTTGTCACTGCGGATAAACTCTTTTCTCAGCATCCCATCTGGCAGCAGGGAAAAATTGAAGCTGAGAGAAAGCTGATCTTTGAAGAGTACGTCGCGGAATTGAAGCAGCGAGAAGTGGTGCGTTTTATCTCATTCATCACCGGTATCTTTGATATTCACTTGGTGATAATCTCTTAGCAAGAGACTCGGGCTGCTCGTTCTCGCAGTATCAATAAGGTCGTAGCTCTCTTCAAACAGCTCGACGTAGATGTCTTAACGCGCTGGCGAAAAGCACACGAGCTTGTGCTTGACACAGATGAGTGGCAAAACGATGCTGAGCTCCAAAAACTGCCTACGCTTGATATTCTATTGGCATTTGAGGATTACAGCCGAGTCAAGGAGCGTGAATTCGAGGAGCAGATGAGGCGTGCCCAGGTCGAGAAAACTAGGAAAGAAAGGAAGGCCAGGGAGGGCTTCAGGGTGCGTTTCTTGCGATAGCATTTGCATTTTGGCGTTATTTATTTATCCCTGTCTTGTAGGCTCTACTCCAAGAGCTTGTCGACGCCGGAAAGATCAAAGCGAGGACAAAATGGCGCCAAATATACTCGGCGGTCGCAAATGACGAACGCTACCTATCAATTCTTGGCAATCCAGGTTCAAATCCCTTGGAGCTCTTTTGGGACACTGTTGACCAGCTCGACCAGAAGCTGGACGCTAAAATCGCGCTTGCTGAAGAATCCATTAGGAAGACTGACACTACGACTCCAATGGTGGAAGATGGCGTGCCGGATGCAGCGAAGTCTTCGGTGGTGACTCCGGAGACAACCTTTGAAGATTTCTGCAGCATGGTTCGCCGTGACCCGGATTCTAACATGTCGGATGGAGACTTGCATATGGTCTTTGATTCAGTAAGTCGTTGCGGGCTCTTACATATACGATGCTAAATGATGCCACAGCTACATGAGCAAGCGTTGAAGAAGCAGAGCGACGAAAGACGTCGATTGGAGAGGAAACAGAGACATTTGCAGGACGATTTGAGATATGCTTTGAAAAAGATGCCCGAACCCTTGGACCTCAACATGACCTTTGAATTGGCAAGTGCCAATATCGATCAGTGTGTGATGTCGTAAGCTAACTTCATGTATAGGTGGTCCCTCTCATCGAACATCTCCCAGAGTACAAGGCTATTGAGGAGGAGGAGCACAGACGCGCTGCTTTCGTCAAATTTGTCAAGAGGCAGAAGGTACATACTTCTCGTTTTCGGGTACTCCCTCTGTTGATTATTTTGAACAGGAACGGATGCGTGAGGCGGCGTCAGAGGATGGGGCATCAACCACAAGTAGGAAACGCAAAGAACCTCCTCGCGACGACAAAGAGCGTGATCGTGATCGTGACCGGGATTCGTACCGTGACAAACCCAGAGATTACGACCGAGACAAAGAGAAAGAGAGTCGAAGCTCTCGCCACCACCACCGCGCACAGGATGACGACTCTTATACCCATACATCCCGCGATCATGGGAGGGACAGAGAGAAGGATTATGGTCATTCACGAGGGGATAGAGACCGAGAGCGCGAGCATCGATCGAGACATGGACGTGATGAGAGGGATGAGAGAGATGAGCGCCGGCGAGCACGCAGGAGTCCTCGCCCTGAACACGGACATAGTCGTACCTGGGATGAGGCCCCGCCTCATGATGGTGAAGACGAGCCCACTGAACGCGGTCGTGAAAAGCGGGACAGAAGCCGAGATACTGTGAAGCCCAAAACTCGGGATACTTCAGCACATGCAGATCGTGTCAGAGCAGAGAAGGTGTGTGAGGCAATTGGCAAGTAATTTCAGTGACTGAACTTGTAATTGATAGCGTCCAAGGTATGACCATGAGACGGACGATGTCAAGGAGGAGCGGCGGGTAGAGAAGTCACTTAGAGCTGAGACTCCCGAGGAGGGAGAGATTTGAGCATGTGTGTAACCTTCGAGGTAACATGATCGAGTTGCAAGTATTATGAATAGCAAATGAATAGTCACAAAATTATATATGCTATGAGACGACCTAGTTCACGACTGGGGTATCCGCGATCTGTATGGGACCTATTCGTAGACGAGTATATGGGTGCTTGTTCTTTATGGTTTTCTGATAACCTTTTCTCCGCTTCTTCTTGAATACAACTTCCATTTTTCCTTTTGTATGTTCAACAACAGTAGCCTCTACTTGGACTTGAGTAGTTGGGATCAATGGGCTCCCGCGCAAGGTGTATTCGCGTGAACCCAGCTCGTGAATATCTTGCAGAGCAATGACATCGCCGACGCGTACGTCTTTCAAGTGGGGCACAGTGAGAAGATCTCTAGGTGCAAGGAGATACTTTCGTCCGGCCAAGGAGGCGACTATGTATTGTGAGGGTTGCGCGCGTATGAGGTTAAGTGCGGCAGAGGTCGTGTTCGGAAGACGCGGTTGTGTATGAAGCCCACACGTTGCGGCTAAGTCCCAAATGTCAGAAACAATGCTGAAATATGACACAAGTGTTATTCTTACCACGTCTTATGCCCTGCGAGAGCCAACTGTGAATCTGCCAGCTGGCCATGGCAGATGTTTTGTGAAGTAATAAATGTGATAAATTGTTGCCAGGAATAATCCCCATGTCTGTAATTTTCAGTCGGCGACTGAAAAGTAACTTTATGGGTTGCGTCCCGAGATTTTCCTAACACCGACTCTACCTGTTCATTCTCATCCCACCTTTTCCTGTCGCCTCCATGCACAGAATCGCCCTACACAACTCGGCGCGCAGAGCTGCGCTGGCCGCTGCACCAAGGGTATATCCTCCACCAATTTTTACCGCTAATTTCCATGCTTATACCGGTTTTTCGCGACAGAGCAACGCTGCTGCTGCATCTCTTGCATCCCGGTCCTATGCTACTGCTAAACCCGGTATGTCATTGCCTTTCATGTCCTGCGCGTTACTTGACCAGTCTCCACTTTTTCATTGCATTGCATTGCGTTCATGCCACTGCAGCCGCATCGGAGGTCTCCTCGATATTAGAGTCTCGCATTTCTGGCTCTGCTGTCGGTTCAAACGTAGAGGAAACTGGACGTGTTCTCAGTGGGTGTCCTCTTTATAGTATATGTTTATACACCAATATGGTCCACAGGCGTTGGTGATGGTATTGGCCGTGTATGGGGCTTGAAAAACGTCCAAGGTAAGCAAGCTGGCCGACACTTGCGAAAATTTCTCAACCGCGTTATGCAGCCGAGGAGATGGTGGAATTCTCTTCTGGTGTACGCGGCATGTGCTTGAACTTGGAAGCGGACAACGTCGGTGTTTCCATCTTCGGTAACGATCGTCTCATCAAGGAAGGTGACACTGTCAAACGCACTGGCCAAATTGTCGATGTACCGGTCGGCCCTGGACTTCTTGGACGTGTTGTTGACGCACTCGGAAACCCAATTGATGGTAAGGGTCCCGTTGACGCTGCTGAGCGTCGTCGTGCTTCCCTCAAGGCACCTGGTATCCTGCCCCGTCGCTCCGTCAACCAGCCCATGATGACTGGCTTGAAGCCCATTGATGCAATGGTGCCCATTGGCCGTGGTCAGCGTGAGCTTATCATTGGTGACCGTCAAACTGGTAAAACTGCCGTTGCCATCGACACCATCCTCAACCAAAAGCGATGGAACGACGGCAAGGACGAAGACAAGAAGCTGTACTGCGTGTACGTTGCCGTCGGCCAGAAGCGGTCAACTGTTGCTCAGCTCGTCAAGACCCTTGAGGAAAACGATGCCATGAAATATACCATCATCGTTGCTGCCACTGCGTCTGAGGCCGCACCTTTGCAATATTTGGCTCCCTTCTCTGGCTGTGCCATGGGAGAGTGGTTCCGTGATAACGGCAAGCACGGTAAGCTTTTATATCCGTGTGTAAAACCACAATTTAACACGACTCACGTATCTTGCATACAGCCTTGATTATTTATGATGATTTGTCGAAACAGGCCGTGGCCTACCGTCAAATGTCCCTCTTGCTTCGTCGTCCTCCCGGTCGTGAAGCCTACCCTGGTGATGTCTTCTACCTCCACTCCCGTCTTTTGGAGCGTGCTGCCAAGATGAGCGACAAATTCGGCGGTGGATCTTTGACTGCCTTGCCTATCATTGAGACCCAGGGTGGTGATGTGTCTGCTTACATTCCTACCAACGTATGTTTCCATGGTCTTGTGATGCCATATTATCATTAAGAGGGATCCTCTAGGTCATTTCCATTACCGATGGTCAAATCTTCTTGGAAGCTGAACTCTTCTTCCGTGGTGTGCGTCCTGCCATCAATGTCGGTCTTTCCGTGTCCCGTGTCGGTTCCGCTGCCCAGACGTTGGTTGAATCCTCAGCTGTTTACTACTCTACCTAATCGTTTTCATTTACAGCAAGATCATGAAGAAGTTCGCTGGTTCGCTCAAGCTCTACCTCGCTCAATACCGTGAAGTCGCTGCATTCGCTCAGTTCGGTTCTGACCTCGATGCATCAACTCGCTTCCTCCTTTCACGTGGTGCCCGTCTCACTGAGCTCTTGAGTACGTACCAGATATTCTGGGTATTTAACTTTCCCTAATTGCCCTCAACAGAGCAAGGTCAATATCAACCCTTGCCCACCGAGATTCAAGTACCCATCATCTACGCTGGTGTCAACGGTCTCGTAAGCAAACACCTCTTTATTTCCCCTTAGCCTCTCTCACTCTCCATCTGTAGCTCGACTCCATCCCCGTTGAACAGATCACCAAGTGGGAAGCTGAGTTCCGTTCGCACCTGACCGCCACGCAAGGCCCACTCCTCGAGGAGATCTCGGCTGGCAACGTCACTCCTGAAATGGAGGCTAAAATCAAGAAGGTCGTAGAGGACCACGTTTCGTCATTTACCTCGTAGACATTTTTTGCGTCGTCGGTGGAGTAGATAAAATATTCCTACGTACTGCTGCGAATACCATCCTTTTTACACGCATAATAGATTTCTTTGAGGACTTGAACTCTATGCTTGCGATCGATGTGATGTTATATTTGAGTGTAAGGACACTGTATGTGGGATTCCTTTGAGCGGTGGGGTCAATGCTTTGTGCACAAACAAATCTGGTGAATAAGTGTGTTGCTTGATGTTGTCAACGAGCCTTTGCTTCCGTGTGGCTTCAGCTGGTGTTGCATCTCCTAACACTCTGTGACCTCTCGTCCTTTCACGCCACACCGACACGATGAACAAAGGCAAAGTGCCCGAGTACATCGACGTCGACGATCTCGATATTGAAATAATTGCCATCAAACGGCCGTGTTACACGCTGGATGACTCGGATTCGGACGGCAAACCGTCTGTTGGAGTTAGTGCAGTTACACTCGTCAAGGCACCCCATGCCCATCCTATCAAGTGGGCATTTTTGCTTGATATCTGCGCTGTCCTGTGCTTATGAGCCACGCATTCACTAGGACAGAGACCGCGCTATCACAAGCGCTGAGAGGGGCGATACAAAAGGTGCACATATCCGTCAATATCTGCCAATATCATATCTGGTGTTCATTCAAACACGACAGAGTCCCAGAATGGAGCCCGCTCGGAAGAGACGCACGACAGACGCGACGCTCGCGCTAGTCAACCAGCCCCCGAAAGCGAGCGCGAAGAGAAAGGCGTCTGCAGCTTTGCAACCGACTCACACTTGGCATCTACAATCCCGCGCTGGTTCTGCGCCTAACGACGCCATTGAGATCAGCAGCGACGAGGAGGCCCCGCCACCTAAGGTGCGTATCGATATACGCCTTTCGGTGCCTTCCCTTGACGGTCTATCATCAATATCCTACCCTATCGTTTCAGAAAACCAAAATTAGCTCGGACGACTCCCCCGATCCGATCCTGCTTCAAGACTCGCCGCTCGAGGACTACATGTCGCCGGATCCGATACTGCTTCGGCCACAAGAAGCACACAATGCGTCCACGTCCACGTCCACTACCACTACCACTACCACTACCACTACCACTGCCCCGACCCCGTCCACGTCTGCGTCCACACTCGCGTCCACATCCGCTCTGACACACCCTGACAACCCTTATGACGACGAGGAGGAGTACAGCAATTACATGGCTTCGCTGGACCTCCGAGACGAATCAAATGTGCGTATCTACATGTACATTCCAATATCTCGTCTGTTCCTATTCAGCTTCACATGCTATGCTAACCGTGACCTTCCTCTCTTTTCCGCTTTTCCAGTGGACTCCATGTCCGGTGCGCGACAAGGACGACACGCCGAACTTCGCCTTCGAGCATATGTCCATATCTGCCTCTGTGCCTAACGTATTACGCCCGCACCGCACAGAGTACATCAACTGCCGATACCCACCCCCAAAACCGATCGCCATTGGCGACGAATGCGATGATTGCCCCTGGGTCAAGGTGCGTCCCGCAGCCCCCGCTGGTTTTCATTTTGTTTTCTGCTCTCCAATGGTTTGGTTTGGTAACAATGGGTTATTTTTATGTAGCTGGCCAAGTACAGGAGCAAGAACAAGCGTCCCCACCGGTACCGGTTGCCACAGATGTTGCAGAGTACGCTGCAGCGACCCCGCGCGATACAGCCATTGTTCAAGGATATGGGATACCACATGTTGGGCTTGGCCCGGTCATATCGACGAGTTGCCGCGGGGTGTAAGCGATATTTTCATGCTGTTTTTGCCAAGATTCATACTGATTTTTGGTTGGTTCGGGCTCGTCCTTTCTGTAGCTATCACGAAAATAGTCCAGACTCCTGGCAACGTGGTGGTCGGTTCCACAGTATGGCAAGGTCATGCGAATTACCCCGGCGATGAGGAAGGTACGCCGTAGATATGAAATAAGCGCGATATTACATTGATATTGTATATGTAGAATCGCTGGGCAACGAAAACATGCAAGGGAACTTGCTCTTGTGGAATGGCGGCAAAAGTAAGCGTTTTACCGTCATTACATGTCTATCGCGCTCACTGGGTGATTTGGTGCAGTACACGCCGCTGATGCTCATTATAGAACGAGGTCCTCGATTAATGGTACACTTTCACTTGATTCCTATTCAGATGATAAGCTTGCACTCAACAATGTCACATAGGGGTTGGCGTGCAAAAGTACTACACTGTGAATGATGTCGCATTCGATCCGACAAGGTATGGCCCTCCCCCTATGGCTATCGCAATGTTGCTGACTCAATCCTCGACCCAGAGCCGACCGTTTTGCATCATCCGGCAATGATTTTACGGTGCAATTGTGGGATATCGTGGATGCCTCTTCAGACAGCACGAACAAAATTCCGAAGCTTGCGAACACCAGTAGGTAACATATCTCCACTCACGATGAGCGGGCTTCTCAGCCAAGGTTTTATTTATTTCCAGTTCGTCTTCCGGACGTCGCGCAAGATCTGCACTTTAAACCTAACGAATCGACGCTCGTAGTGTCTTGCAGAAACGGGCAAGTATATCCCATCAGATTACTTCCCGCTCAGATACTCACTCTCAAATTCAATCCCCATCCATTCAATAGAACTGTATTGCTGTTCTCGTCGCTAGACGAATCAACACAAGCTAGCAGTACAACCTTCCACGTCGCACCTGCCAGCCCGAGGGACCCAACTCTGCGCCACGCTGCGGGCGCAATGACATGGGGCACCGGACCCACGTCCCACAACATATTCACCTCGTCGGAACCGCTTGATCCGGCGTCCGATATCGGATACCACAAGGTGTTCGATGTCGTCAAGCAGATGTGTGTGAATCCACTCAGCGCGGCCGAGTCTGGAGATGCGATGGCGCTCCATCCGGATGGTGAGTGGCGTCTCATTTTCTTTTGGCACTGGGTGGATTCCTTTTGTTATCGTTGCGTATTAACGCCACCCACGCCAGGACGAACGCTCGCGCTGATGACAGCCACCTCCTCATCGCACCACCTCCGCCTGTACGATGTCCGCCGCACTGGCCCGCAACCCTCCTCCAGCGTCCCACTCCCCCCAACCCTCACAATCCACCCAACTGCCCAAATTCCGCTCGTCCCGTACGCAAAATACCAATCCTACGAGGTGAACTGTGCGTCATTCAGCCCGGACGGGCTCTTCCTCGCCGTAGCGCGGAACGACAACATCACGCATGTGTATGACACGCGGAATATCGGGCGGGACGTGCTTTATGGATTCCCGCATCAGGATCCGCATCGGGGAGTGCCCGGGACGGAGAGTTATGGGGTCGTGGAGGCGCAGTGGGTCACCGGGAGGGGTGGGCGGGGGATGGGGCTCGTTACTGGCGGAAACGATGGTATGTGTTGATGCTGCTCTGGTGGTGTCTAATGTTTATTACTACGTTTTGTTGACTGTGATACATCGTCTAGGTTGTGTCCGGTTTTGGGACTGTGGTATATCTGCTTCGGACAATTCGAAGGGGAAGGCGATCGCAAAGACTGATTTTGATGTGGCGCATTTTTCGCTAGGGGATCAGCATAAAGGCGAAAAGGCCCTTGTGGTGTGAGTTTTTAGATTCCTTTTTGTTTGTTTGAGCATGCTCATGGTGTGTGACGATGTGTTTTTACGTGTAGGGGTCACTGTGGTGGGGGCGTTTATATTTTCGATAAATTGACTGGGGACATGATGGTGGAGGGGGACGGATCTGGACGTTGACGTTGATGTTGATTTTGGTTGATTTCAGTTATGTCTTCGTGAGGACAAGTAACTTATTGCATATACTTTTCGTGCTTTTTATCTTTGTCTATGGCCTGCGCCTCTGCCGCTACGAGATCAAAGCGCCCGTCACTGTCGGTTCTTTTTATCTACAATTTATAGTCTTCGCGCCGGTACCTCTACTGCTCGAAATCAAAATGAAATTCGTGTACTTGTATCGTCGTTTCTTGGCTGAACACATCTACAAGCCTGAGTTCAGCTGTCCGTTAAGTTTAACAAGACAAAGCCGTCCCCGTTGACAAATGACAGTGGAAGTTTTTCCAATGGAAGGTCCAGCTTCTCAGATCTAACATATGGATATCGGACGAGGCGTTGTGGTCGTATTGCAATCCAAGCAAACTGATATTCCCTATATCTATGGGACGAGTGATATGTAATGCAGACATGCGAGTGAGACGAGTGGAGTGCTAGCCGGTGCTCAGGGGGAGGCGTACTTGAAGAATCTGAATCTGACGAGTGCAAACGGCAGTGGGGTTTGGTAGAGGCACAGGTGGTGTTTGTGATCGAAAGCGAGGGCGAATGGAGGTAACGATATAGATATGTATAGCGCTGCATCGTGATCGTACTGCACATGGATGAGCCTGCGGGTGATATGGGGACGGCGCCTCGCGTAGATATACTCCCGTGGACTTAAAGATCAGCGCGCCGCAATCTGTTTGTACTCGTACCACAAGATAGCCCACCACAACGAGAGCACAAATGGAAACAACTGAGTGTGTCAGTGATATAGAACTTTGTCAAACCCTAAACCCACTCAGGTATAACAGCGAACTCTACGCCGAAGGTGACATAGAAAAACGCGGAACTCAAGATGTGGTGTAAGTACACTGGGACTCGATATCAGAAAGGTCACACACTTGTCACACACAGTCACACACTCGTGAGTAGTGACACTCCCTCTCACGTGACTTTCACCAATAATTTTCGAGACCATACTTAGGTCCGACTGACTCTGTGGTGTAATTACTAACTTACTTGGAATCTGTCTGCGGTGTTTGAGTCTCGATCTTGCCATGTTACCCCGTCATATTCGCAGTTTCATCGTATCCCAGCGGTCCCGCTCAGCGTCAGCATCAGCCCTTTCATTCTCATCATCCCCGTCGTTCCGGATACAACAACTTCAAAAATCCCAGCTTCAGTTGGCCTCCTCCCCCCACTCGTCCGCACGCAGATCTTTCCACTCGTCCTCGCCCAGGCACGATGAGCTGCCCAAGTCCCCCTTCCAGACGTTCGTCGAGGTCCTGCGTGAGGAGTTGCGCAAGAACAGGGAGCTGCAGGATAATGTCAAGCAGCTGCAGGGCGACGTCGATAAGCTGCAGGACTCGGAGGCCATGAAACGCGCCAGGGCGGCGTATGAACGTGCTAGAGTCAGTCCGCTTCCGTGTTTTTTGATCAGTGTGAAACTGATTTGGAACTCGTGTGTATTGTGTGCTATAGCTGACGTCGAGCATAAAAGAAAACCCAAGGCTGAGGGCTGCCGCGGAGGACCTGCGCAAGACGGGAGTCAAAGTCGGTGATGCAGTCGGCGAGGCCCTCAAAACGATGGAAGAGAGCGAGGTCATGCGCGCCGTAAGTACACAAAACTGAAACTTGAGACAAACCCAGCCCAACCCAACACATTTCCAGATCTCACGCGCAACCAGCGCCGTCTCCTCAACCATCGCGCACACCACAGAGCCCATCCGCAACACCGCCGCCTATAAAACCCTCTCCGACACGCTCATCGACGCCCTCGACGACTCCGGTTCCGCAAAACACGCCGGCTTCGAAGAAAAAGAGGCCCGCCGGCGGCGACGGCAACTACGCCTCGCCAAGGCAGGAAAAGGCGGCGG
The DNA here is from genome assembly GCA_021014935.1 of Hygrophoropsis aurantiaca. Classification (NCBI taxonomy): domain Eukaryota; kingdom Fungi; phylum Basidiomycota; class Agaricomycetes; order Boletales; family Hygrophoropsidaceae; genus Hygrophoropsis; species Hygrophoropsis aurantiaca. The sequence goes on from MU267623.1 coordinate 146,287, forward strand.
GCTCGGAAAGTATACCCCTGAGGACCCAGAGTGAGTGCCCTCCATCCATTTATTTCATCCGCTGACCACCTGGGTTGGGCCGGGTAGAGCCGGCTCAGCGATGGTGCTGCACAAAGACTCCCCGCGGCAAGAAGCCTGGGCGGCGCTCAAAGCGTCCAACCCCATTCTCAAACGCCTCGTCGATCTGCGCACGGCGTACGACGAGTCCGAGAACCCGGTCGTCTCCGGCGTGCGCGGCGTGACGGAAACCATCGGATCATGGTTCGACGAGAACGAGACCGCGCAGGTGACGCGGCTCATGCGCGCGCTCGACCCGACGTTTAATCGTGAGAGCTTCGAGCGCGAGCTCAGGGAGTATATCGTGCCCGAGGTGGTAGACGCGTATTTGAGCGCGGACCAGGAGGCGTTGAAGGCGTGGTGCGGGGAGGCGGTGAGTGGCCGTTGTTCTCGTGACCGAGGGGGAAACTGAAACTGAGGGTGCGGTGGGGGTAGACGTATAATGTCCTGTGGGCGACTATGGAGCAATACCTCAAGCAAGGACTCATCAGCGACAGCAAGGTCCTTGATATCCGCCAAGTCGATGTAAGCATCCCCGTCCCCACACTAACTCTAACGCACTTGACTAAATTAACCTCCCCAGGTCTCAGATGGCAAGATCCTGGAGCACGACGTCCCCGTCTTCGTCATAACATTCGCCACGCAGGAGGTGCTCCTCTTCCGGAGTGCGAAGACGCGCGAGATCGTCGTCGGCGCGGAGAACAAGGTCGAGCAGTGCATGTATGCGGCGGTCGTCACGCGCGTCGCGGAGGAGATGGGCAACGAGCTGACGGGCGGGTGGAAGGTCATCGAGGTGAGCACAGTTTATTTTAATTTTTCGGAAGGGGGCGCTTTGCTTGGGGTGGGGCTTGATGCTGACAACGCAACAGATGGCGCGCAGATCCGCGCGGGCGTATCTCTAGGCAAGGCGACGTCCCCTGTATCGCACCCCGCACGCAGACTCATACATACGCATCACGACCACGGTTCAACGCAATACATATTTTATTACTCACACTTGCTTTCGAACCCGCTGCCACTACCGCTGCCAAGCATCTTTCGGGTCATTAGATCCTGCCAAGTACTGGACACTAGCTAGTACTATTACTAACCACCCCCACCCCACTCAACCCCACTCTCACGTCTGCATTACCTTATTATCTTCGTCCTATAGATAGATGAAATATTAGCTTGCTTAGGATTGCAACATGATCGCAATTCGCCGTCCATGGTGTGATACGTCGTCGAAGACCAAGGTTTGACATGCGAGAAGCTGACCTTTCCCTTACGTTGTCAATGGGGATGTGGGGATCTGTCCTCGTTGCTTACAGTAATATGTAGGCGGTTCAATTCGAAGGCCCGAACATTTATATTATAAACCCAAAGATGACCACGTGTCAAGCTGAGATACATCTACATGTATGTTGATTTTGATTTTGATTTTGATTTTGATTTTGATTTCGCAGCGGTAAAGAGTGCAAAGACCATGCATAGACAAAGCCGGATGGCAACGTGCAGCTCGAACCGAGCGACAAGTACATGTACATCCATAGGTTCGGCATGCGTCATCCTGGACCGGGACGCGCTACCCAACTCAAGCCTCAGGAATAGCCGCTTGAGGGAGTACGGGCAAGAGATCTATAAGCAAAGTAATATTTGATCTATCCGTAGGACCAGGACCGGTGATCACAGGTATATCTACATATCATCCGTCTCCGAGTCATCGTATGCGTATCCGAATCCAATCCGTATCCGTGTTCCAAAAGACTCGAAATTATACATTAAATCACGGTCCGCCGGACCTGTAGGTTGCTCTGGTTCTTCTGCGGCTTGAGGTGGATGGGCTACGAGAATACACAGTAAGTATTTGGCAATGTCATTTCTCAAGAAATAACTCACTGCGCTGAAACTCAAGCCGCCGCTGTTCCTTAGCAAGCTGCTTCTGTTTCTTAACCGCTTCCTTCTTCTCTTTGGCAAGCTTCCTCCGTTTAGCATCGTGTATTTTTCTCTTCTGCAGTAAATGAGCCTTGATTATGAACAGTCATTGCATAAGGGTTTAACGACATACACTTCGCCGCGGTGGCTCGACAATCTCTCCGTCCTCAAGGGCAGCAACACCATCGTTATGCACTCTTTGGGCTTGAGTGCCCAGGGTAGTGCCGGGTACAGGCGCCTGGTTCGGAGTACTGGTAGACATGATTAAAACGACTGAAGCAGGGGGTAGAACTTTGTTGATTGAACGCGCAGTAAAAGGTCGTCTCGGAGATCAGAACTTCAAACAGACACAAAATTGAGCTTGAGTTTGAAGAAATCCGAGTCGATAGCGTGAAACTTGAAAGTAAGAGTGGTTCGGAGACTTTCAAGCAGGGCGAAAATTATGTAAAGGGTAAAGGGAATGCAGGGAAGGCTGCCTGGATCCGAGGGTCAGCGTACTAAGTATGCTTGAAGGTTCAACAGAATATTCCTTTGTGAAATTCGGCCGCGGTGAGCACTTCCCCGTTAAAGTTGATGAGTTCACGCCAGGCATTGCGCAGAAGACAACTTGAAGTTTGAAGGCAAATCAGTCGACTTCCCATGCATGACCCGTTTGCAGTCATATACAGGCTCGCCCGTCGTCATAGGATGCGATTTCAAGTTACACCAATGTATGTCGATCCGGACATAGAGTGCTCCCATAGTCCAGTGCCCATGACCTTCGAATTCAAGCTCACACCACGTTCAATACCATACCTATAGTTTGCTATCCTAGCAGGACATATAACGGAGTGTAGGACTGGATGTGAGTGGGAATGGCGAGGTGGGCGGTCTGACTCTTAGACTGGGGGCGGAAAAAACGTGGCGGAAAAACATCGGAGTAAATGATGACAGAGACGCCAATATTTTAAAAGAAGTCTCCTTGTGGCGTGGTAAATAACTTCTTCAAATAGCAAGTGTTTGTTCGTGTAGACGTTTGACAGTTTTCGAGACATAGCATATGACCTTGCTGTCGCAAGGTGAAGTCTGACAAGCTCTGCAGTGGGGACTTCAAGTTTTGTCGCACGCATCCTCGTCTCCTGTAGACAGACCAGAAGGAAGATAGTCGTTACTCTCATCCATACTTCAATTCCGACCAGCAAGCCTTGCCGGATCCTCCCGTGTCAGATCCGGGTACTACTCACCTCACAAACAAGAAAATCGATCAAAGATCTGAAGCTATTCATTGCGTGGTAAGCGACAGACGCACCGTTACTATTACTGACTAAATCTCTCAGGCTGGATCCGATACTATGCATATCCGATATCGAAGGCAGACATTGTGTGCCGCATCAGCGCTCACTGGCAGCAATGATATCCAT
>MU267624.1:0-86069 GCA_021014935.1 Hygrophoropsis aurantiaca
CGCTCATTGCGCACGTGGTATTGTTTGGCGAAAGCTTCGGAAATAAACAAACGCCTTTGGAACTTCTCTTTTGAATAGGCTACTTAATCGCCGGTATGGTCAATCTACAAAACTAGACAAACCTTTACATCAATATCCTGGTATTATTAAACTGATGAGACACAGAATTTCTCACTAACCACTCTCATAACGAAGATGCAATATCCAATTGGGGACACCAAAGAAGGAGTTGAGGCACTTACCAGCCCGAAGAAGGACGTTGCCAGCCCCACATTAGCTCTCACACCTCTGTCAATGCTTGATTATCGACCTGGAGAGGATCCCTGCCCTATTTCACGTCTTCCCAATGAAATGCTGTTATCAATCTTCCAAAGCATGGTCAAGTTCTGGAATGGCTCCGATAGCGGGGTCAAAAGTCCTGGCGCTATCACATTATCGCATGTGTCATGTCACTGGCGGCGCCTTTCGACCACCACCCCTACACTTTGGACCATTGTTCCTATCGCGCCGAGCAAAGTCTCCAACCTCGATTTTTTCCAAGAGTACCTCCGCAGATCTGCCGATTTACCCATTTCTATATACTTAATGCCTAAGACACCTTCATGGTCTTCTATCTGTTCTGGTCAATCGACTCTAGTGTATGAACCCTTCATCGACGCTCTTCTTCCTGTGTCACATCGCATCACAAGGCTATCTTCTATATTCTCCGGTGGCGCCCTTTCGCGGTTGCTGGATGCAGTTCTAACGAAAAGTGCCTCTTCTGTCCCGACTCACAACATATTTGGCCCCCTAATAACTTTGATCGTGAACGTTGGGAGTCAACTCACAACTGGTCAATTTCACCACTTGTTGGTCGGATCGCCGACACTCGTCTCTCTTATTTTTGATAATCGAGCGGTCGATCTGCGGAACCTCGGTAGACATATGATTTACCTTCCTGTGCTGGAAAACATTACATATATTGGGTCGCCTACAAGACGAAAACCATCCGACTTATTCTCTGTGCTCCACGCCCCGTCCGCTCGGCGTCTTGAACTCAACAGCATAGGGTTGTATCATCACCAAGATGTCATGCAAGCCTTCTTTGAGGATGGCTCCCCCAAATTTCCAGCAGTTCAGACGCTCGTTCTCTACTCATTTTCAAAAGTTGGGACCCAAGCGCGTCAGCAGTTTATCAGCGCATTCCCTCGTGTCAGCCACCTTTCCATAGATTCGGAAACTCTGATTCAGCTAAAACTTCACGAGTTACATCAGCTTCGCAGTGATCCAGCGGGGGTAGCCTGGTCACAAATCACACATTTAACACTGGATTACATCGGCAGCCATTTCCCCGATGACGACGACGACGGGCATCTATACTCAGTAGATGAGATTACCTTCTCCTATGTTGACCTGTGGTTGAGGGCGCGCCAAGCTATTACGAAGAGCTCAATGTGTATACGGGTCACCTGTGCTATCGGAAATGGTGCCACTAGGGAATTCTCAGAACATCTTGCAGACCTCAGATCGTTTGGCGATGTTCGATACGTCGAGCGTCGGCCCAATCATGACGTCGTGGGTTTTGATTGATATAGCAAATTTCTACACCTATCAAGCTCACCTATGGCCCGATAACTGAATCCGGGATCGGCGACCCCGTGCTACGATTCCTGGAGGACACATTCGAGTACCTGTAATTCACCCAAATTTTTCTTCATCAACTTCCAATTCTTTGCACATTAGAGTTAACCATTGATCATTGATCGGTTGTCCTCTGATATAAGATCATGGTATATACGTCGGCTAGAACTCCTACTCCATATGTACCTGGGCTTTGGGTTTACGGACAATTCGTTCCGCGTCGAAGAGCTATCCATGACAACCATGTTACACATCCGAGCGTACCTAGATGGCATTTGATCTGGACTTTGTGATTGCCGCCTATCCTCACTATGCACAACGATAGCTTTAGTAGGATGGATTCATCTGAGCAAGCGGTCGAAGGAATCACATATCAAGCTATTGACTACACTCGAAGGTTCGACTGCACCTTTCCTCCGCATTCAAACGATATACGTGGATAGGGGCGTTAGGAAGGTCCAAATATGCTGCTCACGTCCATCTCGTTGTTGGAGCACAGTGCAGACTACCAGAAAGGCAACCCAACATTTCGCAAAGTCCAGTAGATCATGTGCGATTAAGAGCGTTCATAGCAAGGTCGACACTCAAGAAATGCCAAGAGTGTTCAGCAAGCTTTCGTGATTTTGAACTGCAGATTATGATTGTCAATTGGAACGGATACCATTCAACTTAAAGAAGGGATGGAGAGTTGGATGTATTTTGGTATAAGAAGCCCAACCCCGGTATTGGAACCTCTCTTTGTTGGCTAAAGTAAGCGCGAATTAGTGTTTTGATAATATCGTTTGTTAAGAAAGTTATACTTACAGTTCGCGAACTGAGGCAAAGAGATATCCAGTGAATAATTTAATACTATGGCTAGAACACCGAACCAAACACTCACCTCGAAAGAGGAAATTGGCCAAAATTGCGAAGAAAAGTAATGCGCTGATTATTACAGGTCCGATGATTTGATCTGAAGGCATAATTTGTATTTCAGTGTGTCAATCACCATTAGCACTTTGAATCCTACCATAATGACCAGGATCTCGCTTTCGGATCATGGATATGCGGGATTGGTAAAGATAAAACCCATATATCTGAGAATAGAGAGATGAGTGGGAATATCTTCTAGAAAGTAAAACACGCGAACCAATACTCCAATACTTATCAAGGCATAAGTATACGCGAAGCCGCGAGCAATGACTTCATCCGATGAATTGAATAGGGCTAGAGCCAAGGTTCCCAATAATACAGATAAATTGACCCATGATACCCAAGCTAAATAAACGTTAATTCGGTAGAAAAGAGCAGCGGTAGATGATCATTCTGACTGCGTTCATTTGCAAACCAGACTTTCCCTTCCACTTTCAAGGAAGTTGCAATTTTCTTTGGTACTCTGACTTGTGAAGGAACGGAGTTGATCGCGTGGTAGTCGCGCACTGTCGGCCTTTGACCATCCACATCTTGATCCGCTTCAGGAATGTCGTCCTCTCTGGTATACCGCAAAGGTCGCTGAGTCTTGTCTGGTAACGAAGCAAGTGCTGACGAGGAGAAAGGGGAAAATAAATGCCATGATCTCCTCATAAGCCCAGGATTATCAATTTTGTCGCCATTTTTCTGGGGTTGATTAGAGTCATTCGCCATGTTGGTTGAAATGCAACGGTAGGAAAGCAGGTCTATGGATGGAACACTTATCATGGTCCTGTGGACCAGAGTGGTCCATGGACCCCAGCTGTGATTCCCACTCTAATTTCCCACACGTGCTTCATGTCTGACGTCAGTCAACCATATATTACTTCTGGGATGTTCTGGTCAAGTCTATAACACACAAGTGAGAGCGGGTTGGTTCTCGCCACTCATTCACCATACTTAAAACCCGAGTCATACAGCTCTGTTCGTAACTTAATCATGGGTGCAGACTATTACAAACTGCTTGGAATCGACCGCAGTGCTGGCGAAGATGAAATCAAGAAGGCCTATAAGAAAATGGTATGTAAATTCAATATCTCTCCTTGCCCGCTAAACAATGTGGTGGACATCCAGGCTCTGAAATGGCATCCTGACCGCAATTCAGGGTCAGAAGAAGCTTCTAAGAAATTCAAGGAGGTGAGTGTCATCTAACAAACACCTGGTTGCACTGATTGAGATGTGCTATTAATCAGATATCCGAAGCTTTCGAAGTCTTGAATGACAAAAACAAGCGAGCTATATACGATCAATTTGGGGAGGAAGGACTGAAAGGAGGAGGGCCCTCACCTGGCGCTGGTCCAGCTCCAGGAGGTGGCGGCGCAGGAGGATTCTCGAACTTTGGTGGTTTCCCAGGAGGTACCACTTTCAGTTTCTCGTCAGGAGCAGGAGGCGGTTTCTCACCCACTGATCCACAAAAGATATTTGAGTAAGCAATAATACCTTGTATCAAGTAGTCACTCAATTTAGGTTCTTCGGCAGGCAGATGTTCACTGGCGGTTTGGGAGGGTTTGGTGGGTTTGGTGGAAGGGGAGGTAGTGGCGGTCGATCTGGAATGCATAGCCCACTTGACAGCGATGACCTCGGGGGATTTTCCTTCGGTGGAATGCCAGGAAGCATGCCACGCCGCTCAACGCGTGGGTCCCAACGTCCAACTTCCCCCAGTGGACCATCACAATCATCAGAAATTAGTCGGCCCCTCAAAGTTTCGCTAGAAGATCTTTATTCTGGGGCAACAAAGCACCTCAAAGTTGGTCGCCGACTATTAGATGGATCTACCGAAGACAAAGTCCTCGAGATACAAGTTCTGCCTGGCTGGAAAAGCGGGACAAAAATCCGATTCCCTAAAGCTGGTAATGAGCAGCGAGGAGGGGAAGCTCAAGACCTCGTTTTTGTGGTGGAGGAGAAGCCCGATCCATCATTTACGCGAGAGGGAGACAATTTGATTCACCATCTCAAAATACCCCTATTAGATGCTTTGACGAGCGGTAGTGGGAAACAGACAGTTACGACACTTGATGGACGCAAACTGCAAGTCCCTTTCCCAGCATCAGGCATCGTCAAGCCTGGTCAAGAGACGAGGATACCGAACGAAGGCATGCCGATCAGGAAAGCGGGCAGTACGAAGAAGAAAGGGGACATAATCGTGAAATGGGATGTCGTGTTTCCGGATCGGCTGACAGCATCACAGAAAGAAGGCATTCGGAAGGTGTTAGGATGATGCCCCAGGGACCGTCTTTCTTTACGTCGCGACGTTGTATCTTTCCTCATCTTTAATTTAACATTACACTGTATTAGACTTACGCACACATACATTTTACTTTGGTGGATAATCTCATAAACCATTCACATCTTCGCCTTTGGTCCAAGGTGCGACTAGTTTGTATATTTTATGTATAATTCGAGTGTTCACGATGAGCTGACATTTATGGCCCACTGACGGCGGCCACAGCTTTCTGTCCATGATGGTTCCATGAGGAAAAAAGCCAGTGTATCTACGAGGAAATGGATATCCAAGGCCGCGGCCGATACGGCGGCATCGATGAGGACAGCGTCGCATAAATCAAGACGTATCACAGGTCACTTTTAATTCTTATTCCGTCGGGTTCAGACCATAAGTAAGTAATACGATTAGCGTTCACAGACTTTTCGGGTCTTCCACGTTCTCCAAGGCACGCAATCTTGTTACGAGAACACAAATTGCAAGCAAGAGATTCAGTGTCAAGCAAAGGTTAGACAGAGATGATCATTTTCCAAACACCCCAATTGATGGAAGTACAACCGGAAATGAAAGTTAAGATGATCCCTGGTAGGGCATGTGAGTTGCCCAAGGAAGGATAGATCTTTCGGCGTCCGCGCCCCAGCTCTAGACAGCGAGTAGAAGAAGAGATATTTTAAACGAAGGAGACCCTTGAAAACATGGGTTAGGCGTATATTTGAAGATGAACCGAAACGGAGCTTGACGAGCGTGCATGATGCACAGTAAATTCCCAGAGGATGAATGTCATTCGATTCTTACTGTAATCTCATGTAAGTCTTTCACAGAGATGAATCAGGTCCATAGCCAAAGATAGTTTGTAGACTCCTCATGCAAGGTGGGATGGTCTTAAAGATTGTCCCGCGTGATGTGGTAAACTGGTAAAAATGATGGTCACGGTGAATACTCCTTGAGAGCTCTATTAGTATAGCAAACTTAACCTTGGACAAGATGAGCAAAGCCCATCAGAAGAAATGGTATCCTAAAGGAAAGTGTAGTGAGATACACCGGAATAGTGGCATACAAATGAAAGAGTTGTTGGAATTGATTAGATCGATATGAGCTTCAAACCCACTTATCGGGAAGACACCTGTCATTATCTGGTAATCGTTATCGATTACCTGGCTAATGGCATAGATGTAAGTGGTACTGGCAACTCTCCGTCTCCAGTATAAGGTTGAAACAAGAAGTAAAAGGATACGACCTTGAGGACAACTTGAACAATGCTCGGGAACAATCGGAACCACTATCAAATGTTATGGTGCCAAGAAAGGAAATTTATGTATGTTCGTTGCTTTGGACCCTCAGTTGATTTGCGAATTCGCAGCAATTGTGCGTAACTGTCTATAAAGCAGTGAATAATCACAATACTATGGTCATAATATCTCAGGGGACTGCATACGCTAAACAGGCAGGCTATGGTGTTTGATAGCCTAACGAGTCTTCGAAGAGATAATTACCCATGACTGCATGTACAACGTGCTAAACATGAGGACTCCATGAATCGAGAAGAGCCTGCAAGCAATCTGCATTGTGATCGCTTCCGAATCCCATCAAGTGCGAAGTAAGTTAATCGCCCGTGGCGCTTGGAGCTCTTTCTCATAAATACTTTCCACTCAGGTCACTCGACTGTCGATTACTGGCACAAACATATAGTTAGGGAGGCATCGCACAACTTGCATTGTCCCAACTTCGCGTCGTCATCATGGCTACAGCTTCTGAAAGAATGTCTTATTACAAAGTGCTCGGGCTCTCTAGCAAGGATGCTAACGATGACACTATCAAAGCAGCTTACAAGAAGCTGGTTCGCACCCTCTGAGATTAGCATATGTCATGATGCTCACCATGGAATTTTACAGGCCTTACAATGGCACCCAGATCGTCATGTGGATGGGAAAGAACACGCCGCTCAAATGTTCATCAAGGTAAAGCCCTCCATCCGCTCCATTAAATGACTATTCATCATCAAGCTATCAGGTGAACGTAGCATATCATGCTCTGATGGATGGGAGAGAGAGCACTCACTCCTCGTCTGCCGAAACGTCCAAACCAACCACTCCTACCGATGCTCAAAGCCATGCTGCTGGGCCTAAACCGAACGCCTTTCCTCAATCAACCTCTGCGAATCGATCTATGCCTGACAGAGAGAAGAAACCGGACGCCTCGAAGTCCTCTCCGCCGTCTTCGCATCCGTCCCCTTCAGAATCACATGCTCCTGGTTCACCGGCGTCTGAGACGTTCTCGACCTCTCCAAAAACTTCCTCTCATCGCTCTTCGCATGATAGGGGGTCGCACACACGGAGAGACCATTCATCCCATCACACCCCCGGTACTGATACTCGCAGCATGAATTCAAGCCACAAGAGCGAGACACGCTCATCAAGATCCCGTGACAATTTGCGTGACCCCGCAAATGCGTTCTCCAAGTCTGCGAATCCTAGCTCCGAGGTTCCGAAGTCGACGGGTTTCCGCCAGGCTCCAGACGAGAAGGCCCACAAACCATCTACCAGATCAGGGCCTCCTTCTGATCATCCCTCGAGATCCAAGATGCCGCGCGATTCTGAGAGCCTGCGTCCTTCGCATAATCGCCGACCCAGTCTTTCTCATTTCTCTAGACCCGTAATCCCTCCGGCTTCCTCGAGACTTCACAAGCTGTCGCGTTTGGGCCTCGGAGAGTGAGTTCCCATGATTAAAATCCAGGTTTCATGCTTATGGCGCGTTTCAGTGAATTCGTTCAGAAGCTTTCCAAAAACACTTCTCGAGGGAGGAAACCCGGCGAAGCAGCGCATTTACCCGGAGAAGATGACATTCCTACATTTGGTTCGCCACTTCGCCCTCTCACTGCTCCTCGGGGCCACTCCAAAGAATGGCTTTTCCCTTTGCCCTTGACTCTGAAAGAGATGTATTATGGAACCAGCTTTAGCTTCCGCGTCACCCGAGAACTGCTTTCTCGAAAGAAGAAGCAGGTGGACATTGAGATCGATATTCCTGCGGGGATGCGGAGCGGGACTAGGATTGTTTGTCCGGGTACTGGGCACGAACGCAAGGATGGATCGCTACAAGATGTTGTCTTTCTGGTCGAGGAAGTCCCTGATGATCGGTTTTCGCGGGTGAAGGACGACCTTTATATGGATGTTTGCGTGCCGTGGGTTGATTCGCTGGTCGATCAAGGGGGAGACCTATGCATAGAAGGGCTAGATGGAGAACAGATCACCTTCGCTCTGCCCTATCCGATATACGACAAAGCCACCGAAGGGCAAGTTATGATCAGGGGCGCTGGAATGCCGATATGTGAAGGTCGTAAGACTGTCGGTCGAGGCGATCTTATCGTTAGGTGAGTTTCGGGATTTGAGTGTTCCAAAGACAGATTTTTGACAAATGAACGTTTGAAGATGGCAGGTCGTGTTTTCAAACACATCCAAGTGGCAGACCTTCAAAAAGGTACTCCGTATCAAAGTCTAATCGATGAGGGGAAGATAAAAGGACTTGTTTCGGAAGCGGACTTACTTTGACTATGTGATTTTCTAAGTACGGTTATCTACCTGGGCTAACATTGGCTGCTGGCCACGTTGTGTATCTTTATCAATGATTGCGAGAGTCGCTCGACGACCAAAACCTCATGTATTCTACTATATAATTTTCATCGCAGCGTCCTCGCTATCACACTCTTTCTGCTCCCTATGGTACAATGCAATATTTCATTCGCACACAAAACATCATCTTGGATCATGTGCGTGATATGAATCCACCAAAACGAGCCAGAAAACCCAATTCAAAACGGTAAGTTGAGCGACGATGCAGGCACTCAGCTCCAACTGTTATTATGTTTTCTTCAGACTCGGAGATAAACTCGAATAAGGCCACAATGTGTTGATGAAGTCAGTTGACCGAGGAATCAGATAAGTAGACCGATGCTCCGAGGTAAATCAGAGGATCTAGCCACGGAACCCCTTTGATTGCTGGGGGGGATTAGACGGAGCCCTTCGGTCGCCATGTATCATAAGTTCAGACCTTACCTATAATCCCGACGTTGACTATAATAGGTTCGCATCTCTGCCCGAATACTTCAGATCAGTTCTCAATGGCAAAGATTCGGAAAATCTACCCCCACGCAGAGATCCCAAATGGGATCCCATTGAAGGCTAACGCAAGACACTTCCTGTCTTTGGGATGTCGACAACAGTTCTCCCTCGGGATGGTAGCGATCCGAAACATTCGCCTTGGGCCGCCGAAATTTGGCCGTAATACTTGAATCTGGTATTTATCGGAGCGTTACGGGAGAAAGTTTGGGTGGCCGCAGCAAAGGTCGACCATTGGATAGTCTTTTGCATTTGAAAAGATTGTGACGCAATGAGAAACACGGAAGCGATCTCTTCACACTTAAGAGATTCCAGTACAGAGGCGCTTCCGACAGGTGCAGAGGAGCCCTGTGCATGTTCGACGCACTGAATATCGGAAATTACACGCTGTGATCGACAGAAGATGAAACGGCGAGGTGGCTGATGAGGCATTTCCAGGGTCCTCAACATCCATTAGGGGGGCAGGATGAAGGTCACCACAAAAATTTGAAAAAGAGATCAAGCGGACTGACTATATGCGCTTGATTTTCGTTTTGGATACACCCGAGAACTAGGTGTGATCATGACAGATCAGAGACATACCCAATGCATGTGTACAAGATCGAAGTACACGAGGCGTTTCCTATGCTGACAGTAGACAGCATTCTCCCAGTAGAAGTGAGAATGAAGTTCTGGGGCGGTATGCATCGGCATGTTCAATACATGCTGTGGCAGATCTAGAAAGAGCAGTGCGCCTGAGGTGTGAATCATCAGTGAATGGGTCGCTATCATCACACCATTATTCCTTGGTAAATTCGGCCCTCCGGTGTTGATCACGAGAGAGATCATCCAGTCATTCTCCCTTGTCCTTCAGAGTCTGCGCTTGAGCGCTTGAGCAATCGAGAGAAACATAATTGATGAACCAGATAAAGACTCATCAGTACCTTGATCACAGGGAGTCACAAAGAGACACAGGATAAAGAACCGTCGTTTCACAGAATTTCCGCCTTAACATGCGGTTACCTTTGGTTGCAGATCATAAGAATCCTACGGCTGACCGGAAAAGACGGAAGTACCAAAGGTAAGCGTTAGTTTTGTGTGCCGCTGTGTATCACGGTGCACCGGAGCCTCATTCATATTCTCAGCTATTCTCAGTCTCAAGCTTTTAGCTCCAACATCGATTTTTCACCGTTGTGATATGCACAAGGGTTTCTATGCAGCACAGCGGCTGGATAAAAGGAAAGATGAAGCACAGTATTACTGTGATCGTTCTTTCATCAAGTCAACAACCTGGAATTCCACTGCCAAGTGGCAACACGCGTTTTACGCGCCTCTCTTGAAACCTTCACCTATATAAAAACTTCGAACTCACCAACACCATGACTCCAAGCCCACTTCAGTTGTTACTGCTGACCATACAGGTTCAAATTTCCACAGTATGCCTTTCGAGCTACCTTTCTTCACGAGATCGCCCTCGGAATCATGGACTGATCGCATCGTGCTCAAGGCAAGTCGAATGTTAACCAGCGTTTTCGCCAAAATCTGACGTCGAGGGCGGTTTCTTAGCTTGCGAACATCGTGACACTTGTCCTTGCTGCTGGATCAAATATCTACACGGTAGTGTCTCCGGCTGACATTTACTACACTGGCAAGGAGACGTACTTCACCCCTGCGCCATGGGTCTATGTTATGTGGTGCGAATGGCTGTATTGTATAATTTGGATCTTGATGCTAATTTGTTTTTACTTGCTATGCAGGCCCCTTATTCACTTCTTGCTTTTGGGAACGATCATCTACCAATTTACAAAACCGGGAAAGAAAGTCATCATCGATCGCTTAGGATGGCATCTGCCTTTCCTGAATATCCTTACAACCATCTACATGTATTCTTGGATAAACTCTGAATATCGCTATGGTATGCTTAAAATCTTTCTCATATCTTCGCCATTGCCAACTCCGTTTGTCATCTGTATAGCCCTGGTCTTCATGATCTTTGCTGGTTCCACTGTAACTGTAAGAATCCGATTAGCATTTGTGGCGAGGCTCAGACTGATTGTTCATGCAGCAAGTTTATGGGGTCATCAAACAAACGTCTCTGCGAAACGTATCCGATGAAGTATTCCTTCACCTTCCGTTCTCCCTCTACCATGGCTGGACGATCGTCCTCATCGTCGTTGCCGCATTCGAGGCTTTCGGAGTCAACGCTTTGCAACAGAGTGCTGGTGGCTGGACAAAAGCATTCGTTTTCCTCGGGTTGTAAGTTAACATCACACATATCTTATTTCCCCTCATCGTGCTCATGAACATATGCAGCTTCTTCATCGAATGTGCATCTATGGCATACGCCTATTCAGCCGCTGAAGGCGACCTTCCTGCCTGTGTCGCAATCTCCTGGTCCATGTGGGCAATCTACGCCCAACAAAAGCCTAACCACTCTGAATTTGTCCACTGGACTGCCTTCGCTTTCGCCGTCGTATCTCTCATGTGGGTCATGAAGAGCGCTGCAGGATTGGCTCGGAAGATCTGGGGACGAAGAGGTATATGGTATGGTGATGAAGAGACGACTCGTCTTTTAGTAGGCCGTTGATTTCAAATAGCTTCTCCTTCTCCTTTGCTTGCCATTTGTTGCTGGTTTCCCGTTTGTCCTGCTGATCTGATTGTACTTATACCATAGGGACGCTGTAGATTATTGATAGTATGCAATCAACCTCTTTCAGTTGAAACTCTAGAGTCAGCAGCATCCATTGCAGCCAAGCATGAATAATATGATCATCGATATATACTCAATCGAAAAATTTGACTTGGCTCTCCATTTCATCACACAGAGCAGTCGGGAACGAAAGCACAGGTTACTGTTTGCAAGAACGATGAAAGAGAGGGCATACGTGCAGAAATACCGACGGCCATAGCACAACATATAAGTAAAAAATCGAATGTAAATCAAAACAAAAACGACACTGACACCGACAACTCGCATCGCCCGCTCAGTCAAATTTGATAGGTTCTACCTTCTTAGGAGATGGTAGGAAGGCGGGAGGGCCTCTCTTTGTCGGCGAGCCGTGAGGGCTTTGGCCTTGAGGTGGTCTTGATGGCCTAGCAGATCCAGGTTTACACATCGCGGTTGGAGGTGGGCCTATGAGCCTCGAAACAGTCCATGGGATCTCATATCTCGCGAATCCAGTCCACGAAATATATCGCGCGAGCTCAAGGTGCAAAGTTGGGTAATATGCTGCTGATGCTTTCCGAGATATCTAGACATTTTGAAGTCAACCACCAGGCAAAGATATTTAGAGATGGAGCTTACGAGGATAATGCGCTCAAACCCAGAGGCAAAAAGGTCTGCATGGAAGCGATATGCGGACATGTCATGCTCTTTAGGTAGATTTAGCTCATGGACCGCCTTTGCAATTGCATTGATCAGCTTCAAGTGAGTGGTCTGCGTATATAAAATCGTCAGCACATTGACCGGTTACCAATCTACTCAGTCCACTTACAAAGTAAGCCATAGCCTCGAATTCAACTCCGCCTGTCATACCGCCTGGGGCTTTCGGTTTCTCGACTTTGTCTTCGTCAGTCTCACCGAGGTTCCATATAGTATTGTTCGGATGGCAGAAAACCCAAAAGTAGTCTCGGCAAACATCAGATAGCTCTTGGAGGTAAGTCTTGTATATCCTCGGCCGATGCAGGGATTCGATAAACGCATGGGGTGAAATAGGTGATGCGGGCGATTCAGACGGTGGTGGGGCGGGGGTAAGCAGGAGCGCGCGAATCAATGAGTAGAAAGTTTTGTGTGGGGCGGGTAAGGTGATCAGGCTGCTTGAGGGCTGCTTCGACTCGTCCGTTTCCCAGACTTCTCTGCGCTGCCGTCCATTCGATGATGGCAACGAAGACGACGGGTAAAGCTCGAACAAAATCAACAGCAGGTCGACAATAAGTTGGCGGGTTGCGACATCGCCGGGTTTCTTATCGGAGTATAACAGCGCAATAAGCTGGACGAATGGTGTGGGGCAGGAACTACGGAGAGCAAAACACCCTATTGAAGAGGTGGACAGAGCCTTGAAGCATCGCAAAAGCTCGTGCAGTATGTGGTCATCGTGTTGCTCTTCACTAAATGGGATTCTCAGACACAGGCAATTCGCAGAAAGACGAGGGCAACTAACCGCCATTCTACCTCTAAGATTTCGTTTAATCTGGTGAGAAGTGCATTGTAACCGCCAAGACGCAAGAAATCTTCTGACCAACTGAAATTCGGTATGTCAGCCGACTATACTGTGAAACCAGTCAGGCTAGATATATACCTAGCTGATTCATTTCGAAGTAGCAGTCGAAGCTTTTTCACGGTTTCGATTTCAAGCTGAGTGCTAGATGTTCCTGATAAAATGCTGCAGAATTTCACGGGAGTGATGCTCTTGACAAATCCCTTGTCTTTCGATTTGCTAGTAATAAGATCACCAGGAATCACAGGTGGCGTTTGAGAGTAAGATAACGTTCTTGGAGCATCAAAAGATATTCCGCGTTCGTGCACATTGCGCGTGGGCTGTTGAGCATGCAAATCGGTAGTGCTTTTGCCGGCGGGGGCTGGACCCCACATGGGATTAGGTCGGCTATTATATTCGAGAGAAGGAAGAGGAAGATGGGGCGATGCCAAAGATTCGCTGCTGCGGGCCTTGCGAACTGTGCGAGGTGTAAGTGGCGGGGATACAGGTGGATTCGATGTGAGGACATGAGAGGATTTTAGCATGGCGGCTTTGACAGTTGCATCCATGTTTACGAGCTTTGGCCGGAGCGTTGAAGGTATCTGGAGATCATCCTTACGACACAATACACCATCAGTGCCAGTCGGTGAGATATAACATCTGCTTACGAGTAATTTATCGAATGCGTGGTTCATCATGGCTGGTTCGTCTTGCAAAGCCTTGGTAGGTTTTGACTTCTCATAAACTTTTCCAGCATTTTTCTGCTGAGAAGATTTGTTGGGCTTGGGTAGAGGACCTGGCTGGTTGGAATCGGGTACATTCTCCTTGCCATTCAGGCCACTTTCCCCGAGGTTAGTCACCATAGTAAATTCAGAGGAGGATATCCTCTTGGAAGGCAATATTCCTTTGAACATATGAAGTGTTTTATTTCGTGACTGTCGTAAATATTCGCCTTGTGTTGCAGTTGGATGAGGTTAAGAAGATTGCGGCAAGCGCCGACACGGTTCGAGTTTCTCGGACGCGTCGGTCACGTGCTTTTGCTCTCCCTTCCCGATCGGGCATTTTCGAGAATTGTGGACCCGGAAGAGTGAAACTCCCGAAATCACAAGTCAAGCAGCGCCTTGCAATTTATGGAATTATGAACCACAGACTGACAGAAAGAAAATTCAGAAAGTGGGTGGTTTGCTTCTTGTCTCAAACATCCATGTACGTTTTTTCTACTGGAGCGGTGCATTATTTTTGTCTATGGCCGTGCGGCGCCTCTATGTAAATTTGTGCTTTACTCCATCACAATGGGTCCGGCGGTCCTTCCTCGTGTCGTGATTGGTGTTTTCCTAACGCCCAAATCCCCAAAAGGAGTGGCCTAATTCCCGGTCGCTCGGTATATAACCATCCTCTTATGCCTTTTCGCAGGCATTCTGCATGTCTTGATTTTCATCCCCAGTGCCATCGGCATATACACAGTCCTCAGCCGTTCCAATTTCAATCCAAGGTGTGTATTTCTTCAATAGATCGCGGAGACCGCGCATAGATTTATGAGAATTTAACTAGGCTAGACATTTTTTGTAGAAGCTATCGATATATGCCGGTACAACATGGATAAAACTAATAGACCATGATAATATAACTAGGTGCGTTGGGTATACTTCGTTAAATTAATGCGTTAAAGGCGTAAATAGTTGGCATTGGTCGCTTAGACCAGCAGCAAGTTCTGCTCTCGAAGCAGTTGCCGCCAGTCAATGGCAGCGCCAGTCATGTCACGGTGATGCCAAGCCGCCTGCATGACTCCTTGAATTTGATGGATGTTGTCAAAGTGTTCGTGTTGTGAGTCCAGCCTTCCCTTCAACACTTGTCGTCTGACAGGATCATCCGTCAGGCACCCCGCTATGCAAATCGGGAATAATAGCGAGTGATCGAGACCCGACGCAGGAATCCGGCCCAATGTCTGTATGATCACGTCTATTGAAGTGATGATCTCTGGAACACCTGAAGAAAAGGCTATTCGTCAGTATCTTGGGCATCGTGGCGCAGAGCAAAGACGTACCTGGGTTGGCGTCGCTGAGGACAGTATGCAAGTACAAGACTGCAGCTTCGCGGAAGAGTGCGGCCACCAATTGGCGCACATCCTCTGTCGGGAACGTTATGCCAGCCAATCCACTCGCTGTCGCCAGCGAGGTGTCGTGTAGCAAGCCGATCGAGGATAGATGTTGGTGAAGTTCCACTTGATCTTTGTCCATGGACTGCACTACGTCGGGATACGATCGAATGTGCTGCTCGATGGCATCTCCGCGCCGGATCAGTTCGCGCATGCTTAATGCGCCCTTTCGGATCTCCTGTGCTTTCCATTGTGCCAATGTCGATATTTCGGCGATTCCCAATAAGACTTCGTCGGGACATCCAGTCAGGCATTCCATTCGTAAATTCAAGTCATCGTTCATCATGGGGGAAGAATTAGCCCAGTATCCGCTTCCACCGCGATATAGACGACGATAGAAAAGCAAATGCTTTGGGGCCATTCCACAAGTCAACGAGGACATGATGTCTACCCACTGGAGAGAGCACGATAGGTATCAGCGTCATCTTCCTGTGTCAACAACTGCTACGACTGACCATAGTTTTTTTCAAAGCAAGACGTCCTATACTGCTCATGCTCATCATCGCCAACTTCGGGTTCTCGTTGGCGGTAATCCCCGTTTGTGAGAGCCAGATGCTCGCCATGTTATTCATTAGTCGCCAGTCGGTCACACCACCGGAAAGAATAGAGAAAGTGAGGAGATGCAAGGCTGCTATTGCATCAGAATCACTAATATGTCCCTGCCTCCGACTCAGCTCCGCTACCGTGCTATTATGGAACAACATCGTTTGCGAGTTATCTAGGCTTGTGTTTGCAATCTCTGCTCCCAGTGCCGCAGGTGACCGGGTATAATGCAAACTGGCCAACGCGCAAATCGAGTTCGCAACTGGACCCTGTGGATCATCAAGGACAAGCTGAAGCAAACACAAGAGATTAGAAACCCATTCGGATAGTCCTCTGAATGCATCAGCCTGCGGAAACTAAACTCACCGAATACGTTAAATTGGCTAACGAATTCCCCGCAAAGGCATATTGGAGTTTGCAGACGTGTGCAAAATAATAGGACACGTGTTCTCGTTGAATGCCCTGATCTGATATCGGTGATCCTTCGAGACTCTGCGGATCATATTGAGGCCCTGCTTCGAATGGAGAGTCAAAATGCGGCGCGTCATGTTGGGAGGATAGTGGAAGGGGGGAGAACGTAAGGGTGGGATCCAAGTGTTGGAAAGAGGAGTCGTGGTAGATTGGGATATGTGATGGTGAGTCCATGGTCGCATCTGTGAAACCACTGTTAGATAACGTTGGCACAGAGAGGTGTACATGCACGAACTGAACATAGGCATAATCGAAGCGTTGTCTACCATACCTCTCAATGGATCAGCGAAAGTGTAGTCGGTGACTCTGTTGATACGAGGCACCCGTGGTTCTGCTATTGGTCTTTGGTATGTATGAGATGAGAACACGGATGATGATGATGTTGTGGCTGCTGATGTTGTCTGTAATATCGATGATCGAGGTTGACCCCGAATGAGGCCCGCTCTTGTCAGTTGGGCCTTGATGTCAGCCTTGTAGGCCTCGACAGCTTGTTTATCCTGGATGATCATCAGTAAGTGGCGCGATTGGATCACTGTTGCACTAACGCGCATCCAGTCCGGACGTCTTGTCCCCCATCCCAGACACTTGATCCGCAGTCGGTTGCATGTGTGACACGAATCGCCCTCACGTTGTTCGTCGCATTTCTGTTTTGAATCTGTCAAGGTACGTTCTGTTGAATTTCATTGATGCAGGCACACACCTTTCTCCGCAATCTGCATGTCCTATCATGGAGAAAGGGATCAGAGAGAGCAAAAGTTGTTTGATGTGGTAAAAACTAACCAGCATCCGCCTCTTCCGACAGATGTTGAGCGAGGTAAGTCGACTGGCATTCTGTTTGGTGTCCCGCGAGAGTGGTTACTTTGTGAGTCGGTTTCATCCGACGCCCGAGATGTTGACAGAGGAGTAGTTAGAAGCGCAGGGGACGCGTTGTTTGATGGTATTTCGGAGGCAGGTGATTGGCTCCCACTAGCTGATGAATTATAGTATCTGGAAGACATCCGCGCTGCGTCACTTGAACGTACGAAGCACTAAGATTGCTGAAGATGGGTGTATGTCGAAGGGACTTATAGTGTATTAATCGTGCAATGCGGAGTATATTGCGATGTGAGTCGGTGTAGGGGAACACCGACAGAACTTATGGGCACAGAAGTCGGAGGATCGCAAAAGAAAAGACGGCGTGATGACGATTAGGATTTTTGGAACACGGTGAGCTAAAAGAAGCTGATTCATCCACCCCCAAGTGCTGGGTCACCAAGGAGGTATAGACTCCTGTGCATGAAACCATTCTCGTCTCGTGGGTGGGTGTTGTAATTTGGAACACTTCTCGGGTACTAACTCCGCACTGCAGAGTTCATCATCCGATCGGTACAGGTTACGAAGCGACGTGAAGTTGAAGGAATTCTCCGTTTTGCTCATTACTGTAGGTAAACAATCTACGGAAAAGGTACATAACAGGCAACTTTCCCTCAAAATAACGTCTTCTGTCCACCGTTTTGCTGCAGGGTAAATGGTTGGTGAAAGGCAGAAAGTTATTACGTAATTCTCCGATCCCGTAGGCAATGCATGGATGCTGTGAAATCTACAAGCCTCGAGGCACAGAGAAGAGCCAAACCGGTCACGGTTATCACTGTTATGCGGGTTCACAACCAACATTCTGAGTACAGTTTATTGGCCGTCCTGCTCGTATTGGTCACAACCGCTTGAGGATCCTCGCCTGTGTCCTTTGTTCCTGATCAGTGATTGGCAATTGGTTTTATCAGCCCGTGGCTGTTGGACAATAAGTCTTTTTTGATGGGAGCCATTAGCATCCAAAGAATGGCAACTAGCGGGGCTACCTTGCATGACAAAAAGTAAATATCAGCTTGAATCAATCACAGATTCTGACTCAACGGAAAATAGGCGGGGATTTTCGATAATCAGCAGATAGAATCGTGTTGGCTTGTAAGAGGACTAATGGTAGTGACGTCTAAGCGTGGAGGATACGGCAAGATTTACCTTGCCATGGCCATATAATGAATGGTTTTATATGCTGATAATCGGCGCCTGGATGATCGAGGCCGTCCGATCACCTCGCAGCATTTGCCGATCGGTGGGGGAGCCTGGGAGGAATCCTGGCTGGATGAGCATATTGGCTTACTACACGTATGTAACTATTGAATGCTCAATAATCAGCAATCTTGAAGGGACTTCAATTGGCAGGGATCATATCCGCGGTTGAAGATAATGATGTCGTCAGCTCATACAGATCATCAACAAAGGTTACCTCTAGTTACCGGTGCCGATTTTCGGTTCTTGTTTTCGTCCATCGAACTCGGAAAAAGCTTGGATGACAAGTTCAACCCCGCCGCCGACCCGTGTTATCGTGGACCTGGAATCCGGGTAATTTCAAGCGGTTTGAGGTAGCATCGCACTTGCCAGATATCGTATACCGAGACAAGCCCATAAAACAAAGTGTGGAATGGTGCATGGAATCGCTGTCTGGTTGGTTGTGGAGGTGACAGTTGCATGGAAAACACCATTAGTGTTTGCCACTGCTTTCGCTGGCGATGAGAGAGGCAGTCCCAATTCTGGTATGCTTGAGGCTGAGCTCTAGCTCACACTTCAGCCTCCGATCCAGTTGAAAATCCGGAGTAACACTGTAACCTGCCCACTGGCATCGCGTTGCTCGTCAAGGGAATGCGGAGAGAGCGACAGATAAGGCAGTGGAACAGCATGCGGTAATTTACATCTTGTAAGTTATATGTTGGGTATCCAGAAACTGCCAGCCAGTGTAAAGCGATACGAAATGGAGGGGAGTTCAGTGAGTTGGTATTTTGGAACACCTTTAAGTGTGTGGAGAAACTTGAAAAAAGCAGAGCAAAACATCCCAAGACGAACGATGAGCGATGTGATAACGGGTGATTTCTATACGAGAAGCATCTCTGACTCGCGCATGACTTGCCGCCAGTCAACGGGCTGCCCCTTCGCCCGTTTATTCCAAACCTCAGACATAAGGTGCATCACTTGCTGGCAATTGCCTGCCGGCTCCAACAGCTGGTCTTGAAGTCGGCGCATTAAATAATCTCGGTATTGGGGCACGTCGGTGAGGCAGCCGCATATACATATGCTGAATACTGCACTCCGCACGACCGAACGAGACATGGGTCCAGAGGGCACTTGCTTTAAACAAGTAACGGTGTCATGAACGCCCTGGATGATCTCCGGACACTGTGGGTAGTCTCCGGAGATGACTGTGTGGAGGTAGACCCGAGCGGAAGCGCGGAAGACTTCAGAAGTAAGCTGACGCCGTCTCTGCATGTCAAAGTCTGGCCCATCGTGCGCCATGCTCGGCTGCTGCAATATCTCCTCTATTGCTGCCCCTCGGTCAACGAGCTGCGGAACGCTGAGGGTTCCGGTCTTTTTTCTGTCTTCTTTCCATACAGCCAAGTCGGCTGTTTTAGCGAGGGCGAGCACAATATGATTGTCGCATCCCATGACGGACAACATCGAAAGCTGAGGTGGGGGGGCAAGGGGGGCACCATCAATGGTAGCGGAAGTTGTTGAGAATATTTCGTTGAACACTTGCATAAAATACGGCCGTCGGACAAGAGTAGCTGATGCGAGGACATCAAACCACATCGACGTCTTGATGATGAACCGTACGCTCTCGCTGCAGCGCATGAGCGCGTCTCCCGGCGAGCGGTACTTGGGATCTAACAACATCCGTAGAGAAAACGCGCACGCGACGTCGAGGAACATATGCCATTGCCCCTTTCCCCCGACGAAAAGGAAGTACGAAACAATCCACAACCCAGCGAGCGCCTCTCCCTCTCCGAATTGCCCGAGTTCCCTGCTCTGTGTGACCACGGCTTGGACACGAGATAGGGATTGCTGATCATTCCAATCAAGATGTCCCATGAATCCCGTACGTACACCCCTGCGATGAAGGTCCGATAGTAAGCAAGCAGCTTCTCGCGCGGTTGGACTGGAGTTAATCAGGCCCCATATGACGCCCTCTAATGACTTATCGGCATGACAGTATTGCAGGCCAAGTACATGCTGCATATAGTGTTGCAGTGATTCAGATTGGCGCGCGTCTAAACCGCAAGTATTGAATGGGGTAAAGCTGGGCGGAATATGAAACTCGGGACTGATATTAGATGAAAATTCGTCTTCATCCGGAAATTGCAGGGTGTAGCTGTGCCCGAAATTGCTTGCCAGAGGCGCCGGAAAAGATGTTCTCGATTGTAACGCCCCTGCCAACAAAGGAGGGCATTGAGTGCTATTATACATACAAATACTTAGTAGCGATACGATGTCTTACATGAGGGATCTAAGCTAGGGGATGACAAAATAGGAGGATTGGGGTAGGGAAGAACGATATCTTGGGGGTAAAGATGCCCTCGAGGAGCTTCGAGGGGTGAGTCAGGGGTCAGCTCTTGCATTGTAGGGAGGCCTATATACAGTAAATCCATGTTCAAATTAATAACAGGCAACAACGTACGAGTGTCGTGAGATGAATAGGATATATTACGCATCGGATAGTTTGAAGGTATAGTATGCTGATCGTCACTTGACGAGATCGAGAGCGTTGGCGTCTGAGGGCTGTTGCTCGGTGATGCGTAGTCCGACGAAAGTGATAATATGTGTGGCTCCTGTTCCACAGAGCGAGGCCCCGACCCCGAATGACCTTTGATCATGCCCTGGGCAGCCAAAAATCCCTTGATTTTCTCTCTCATTTCAACAACATTGCGGTTTTCCTGTGTGGCGTCGCGTTTAAGAGTCGCGAAAAAAATGCAATCAACCAGGAAATGCTCACCCTCAGCCATTCCGGACGTTTGGCACCAAAACCGAGACATTGCAGACGAAGGCGGACACAAGTTTGACAACTCCCATCATCGTTGGGTTGTTCGTCACATTTCTGTCATATGTGCCACACGTCAGCAGCGCGTCCGCGATAAGGTCGAGAATGAAATGAAAAAAAAAAGTTCTCGGCAGAGAGAAAAAGATCGAGCCTACCTTTCGACGTATTCTGCATGTGTAACATCCCGACTTAGCGCGGACCGCGCCTTTTGCCTTGGGCGCTCCGGCTTTTCGAGCCTGAGGAGATTTAGGTGCGGGTCCCATGTGGATTAGAGTGATCGGAGAGTATGAAACAACAAAAGAGGTTTGTACTACAGACAAGACGTGAAGGTATATGAAGGGATTATACAAGGATGGGGTCAGATAGGGAGAAGGAACGAAAACACAGGACGCGTTCGAGCCATAGGGCCAAGTATAAGTAACGTTCGACGAGAAGGGGAAAGACTGCAAGTGGTGATTTCAACAAACAAAATATTTAATTAATCACCTTAGAATGGACAGCAGTGGCCAGGGTCCCACCCCATTTTTGGATGAATACCTGGGAAATTCAAGGGGCGACATTTGCCTCCGTTTACGGCACAAGCATCGCGGCCTTCCAATCCTGGCGCTAGACTGATCATCATTTTCTCAGTTTGACCACTTGGGATCATTGACCTGATGCGTGGTTGGTTTTGCATCTTGGGCCAAAAACCATATCCTTGTATGGAACTATGTCGCCATCCTTGACCCGCTCCACACCTAGTGTTCCGCGGTCAGTGGGCTGTCAGGAATGTTGCCTTTCAACGAGTGATAGTGATTGGTTGTAAATGATCCTGATGCCACTGATCACTATTGTCCCAAGTGTTTCACCCAATCTCGCGGGGGATTCTCGTCAGCACAACGGTAACATAAAACCGTCGTGACCTCACCGCCACACCACTTTTCAGGGTCGAACCTCTTGTGGCTGTAAGGTGGAACCAAGGCGCCCAGTGGCGGTGCGGCAACAGCTTTGGCCAACTTCATAACATTGCATGGTCCTCACCTTCTTTGTCTGGGTTAGAGGTTGCGTGGGTGCTTTCCTCATCCAGGGTGTTTGCCGCTGGGGTCGGAGTCCATCACGGTTCGGAGAAATCGACATGGAAAGACTTGTCCGACTCACTTGCGGTTTCTAAAATAGTCACCGTTCAAGACCCCAGCCGCATTAGCAAAACCAATCAATAAGCCTCGAAATGGTTCCGCTTTTCCTCCAAGTGTCACTCCCTCCGCGCTTGTCGCACAAGGATCCAAATGCCGAAGCGCCACTTATCAAACACCATCGAGACAGTCGGCTTCGCAGTCTTCGCTGCGCTTCAGAACAAGACATACCCAATGAAGAAACTGTCATTATCGCGAGCAGTAGCGAAATTGAACCGAATAAACATTACATATCCACCTCACAACCACACATGATAAGAGAAAGATGACGTCGACCCCAAAAGAACCAGAGTGGACGCAGGTAGATATTGTTCAAGACGGATAGCCAAGAGGAGATGATGGCGACGAGGACCGAGCTGTTACAAAGCAGCCAGACAAAGACAGATCGAGGTGACGTGAGAACAAATGGTACAATTACAGCGAGTCTGGAGAATTGGTAGGATGCCGTTATCTGGGTTTTTGAATCACCTAGTCCTCCGATATGGGCGCTGCGGGAATAGCGGTCGGCCCGCTAATGCTCAAGTTCCTGACCTTATGTCTCAACCCGCTGCTCGAGGTAGATCCTGCCACAAGATTGCCCTGACCAACATCTGCGCCGCCGGAAATAGATGCCTTCGAGCTGATGGCAACTCCGCCTCCAGAGTCTCCGGGTACAATACCACTACCTGTTCGCCGAGCTATAAGAGCACGGATAGCACTTAACCATTTGATTTCTTCTTCTTCGCTAGGTGCGCACAATGTAAGAGTTTTTTTCGTGGTGACGATTTTGAAAGTATGGGTGCCATGGGAAGCTTTTGAGTCGTCTGGCGAGATTGTCGATGGAATGGGGGAGGTCGTGGGGGGAGGAATAGCTGTACCATGCTTGTGCGAACGCATATCAAATTCGAGAGCATCCACTATTTCTGAGAACGAGAACTGCCGGTGTGGTTTCGTGTCCTAGAACACGGTACCGTGTAAGTTTGCGAAATGGGTTATAATGAATTCTTATTTTGAACTCGCCATGTGACTGCCAGAGTATACCAATTTTTCGCCGTTCAGAACGAACCACCGCTTGCGCCAATTATGTCGTTTTGACCCACACTTCATCAAGTAGCCGGAGAGTACTATCTTTGCGGTATCCTTCGAACCAGTTGGTGCCCTAGAAGGTGAAGAAGTGATGATTGGCCTATTCTGAGACGAGCTCGAATAAGTGCGTTGCGCGCTTGGCGAGGCATCTTCCGAGTCAGACGAAGTGACGTTGTGGACATGAGATGGATGAGAAGGCGGCGAAGGCGTCACCGTTATCTGCCGTGGACGAGGCTGCGCACCTGGGATTGGTATTGGCGGCGTGGCGATCGAAGTTTGTGTTGACGTAGTCATGAGAGCCTCGCGGGTTTGTTGGATGGCCCTAACCCATTGCTGCACCTCTTCGGTACTTTGCGCTTGCAAGTAAAACGTTCTGGCGGCTGATACGACGCCAAAGGTGTTCGCATGCTTCTTTAGGGTGACGGGGGTACACGAATGCACGTCAGAAAGGTCGAGAAGCCGATGCAGCTGGTATTCCGCCGAAGTTTTGTAATATGCCAAATGCGCAGGTCGTAGGACAAACCATCTCTTCTTCCATGTCTGTAGATAAATCCGTCCACACCGAGTGCGAACAAGAGATTATCCGTAGATGACGAACCTTGCGTCGTTCACCCTTCTTCCGCAAATAGCCAGCCTTGATTACTTTCTCATCGACTGAGTCCTCTCCATTTCCTGCGGCTCCTGCGATCCTCCAACCCCCTTCCCCGTCGTCGTCTTCATCCGACTCTTCACCGCTTCCAGATCGGCGTTCTGCAATCGATGAGAGCGGGAGCTGTGGACTACCCACGAGTAATGCGCCACTTGAGCCCAGTGATGGTGGTACGGGTGGAGATAGCTCTGGCGATTGCGCAGAATCAGAATCAGATTCTGTCCCAGATATATGTGCTGGCTGGACAGAAGGTATCTGCAAATGTCGATATCAAGATGGTTAGTAAACGAAGGGAAATATAGAGGTACCTTTTTGGGTTTTGCCGCTGAATGAACTGAGAGCTTGCGCTGAACTTCTTGTGCAGATGGTGGAGGCGCTGAAGCAGCCATTTCTGCTTTGGATTCTGGTCTCGAGGATGATTGTGAACGAAACAGCCTCCGTCCAATTAGCCGCTTCGTGGCGCAGTCACGGATTGTCACGCGTGTGACACATCCTTGTGACGGACGTTGTCACAGTCCTTGATCTCACCCACCCAACGCTTGTGAGGTTGCTTTAATGAAGCCTGAAAACGATAAAGAGACGGGGTAAAAAATATTTTGTTCTCCTCCCAGAGCTTCAATACCTCCAGTCAAGGAATTGGTGAAACTGTTTCTGTGCAGAGATGTTTTTCTCTGAGCGCGCCCTGAAGTTCATCCATTTAAATTTCTTATCATCCTTGGATCGAGATATTTGGACCACTCACCGATCTTCTGCATAAAATGATTATGTTCTGTCCCCCACTAATCGGATGGTAATGCAATGAATCCAACATTCACCTTTCGGCTGAAAGACACGCGTGATTTTCTCCGTGGTACGCGATCGGCGAGCTCCAAATCCGGCAATGGTGATCAGATTGAGATTCCTGTAGCCAGCAGAGAGATCATCTTATCTTTCATCCAGTTACCACCAGCCAGCCATGACCGACTCGTTTAAAAAAGCTGTTGCCTATGTTCAAGGTTTGCCAAAGGATGGCCCAGTAAAACCCGATCAGAACGAACAACTTGAGGCAAGTGATCAATACAATCAGCATAAATGAATCGGTTTCTGATCTAGTGTCATTGGAACAGTTCTACCAGTGGTACAAACAAGGTTTATGCACCTGGCCTTAGGCTTTCAAAGCACTTTCAGTCTGACACGCCTTTTCCCCAGCTACTATTGGAGATGTCAACGTCCCAAGACCCGGTTTGCTGGATTTCGTTGGCAAGGCCAAGTGGTGCGTTCCTGGATTACAATCATGCGAAGTATACATTAAATTTACAGCGACCAGGGATGCATGGAACAGCGTGAAAGGCACCTCTAAAGAAGTGGCAGAACAGAAGTACGTCGATAAGTTAGTAGAGGTGCGTTTCTAATACCAAAAGCGTTTTCTATGTCTTAATCTTTCGTTGAACCAACAGGTCCTCAAGAAATTCCCCGATAACGAGGATGCGAAGAAACTCATTGCTGAACTTACTGCCCAGTAAAGGGACAGTCCTTTCATGTATAATAATCCCGACAGATACAACCCATTAGCCATAGTATCCCCTTGAATCTTAAGCGATGACTCTTCTCAGCAGAAAGTCAAGATCCGAGACCAGAACGACTTCCTGGCCACAGGAAGCTCCAATTGAATGGGGTGTTTTGTGATTTGCTGACATGAAACTTAAGTATACACGATGACGCATGTGGATGAGAGGATGCTTGTCAGATTCATCAAACGGCTGCAAAGCGGCGTCTATACCATCTTACGGGCGCCTCTAATTAGGCACCTCCATAACATACATACCGATAAGTAGCAAGAAGCGTCTTATTAAATATTCGCCGCAGAAGGGGTGTTCGAGGACTTTTCAATATTCGAATTCAGGTATTATTTGACGACTGCGCGTCTGCCACAACGTACGTAATTCGATATAGCACGACCAGCAAATTCAGAGAAGAAACAATAGCTTCGGTTTGTGACAAGCCACACACAGGAGCCACGAAATGAAATATCTTAGCGATATTGACCGTCGCACCTTCTTCGGGTCGATTTGTGGCTTGAAAGAGGTTTCGACGAACGTACTCCGAGCTACCTGCAAAGGTGAAACAATTAGGTACCGTTCTGGCTTCTAGAATGTGAGTGCTGGGGCCAACATTGAGGTAGCATGTCCGCCGAAGCATACGCGGTGGGTCCCTGTTTGCTGTTGTCTGATTCGTTCATGAATGCCGAGAAAATATTACCCCTTCACCTCCATATGAACTTGCCTTTCAAAGAACCCACAGCTTGCCATTCCTAACAGTTCTCGATCTTCGCTGGTAATTCCGAGTCCGATAAATTCGAGCCCAGCGACATACGTTCTTCTCCAGCGTCTCCTAAACATAACTTAACCCTGGAACAAAGACACCTGTCTCTTCGTCGGGACCGTTCTTTGAACTCAAGGTAAGCAGACGCATTTCTTACGCTCGTTCTAGTAAGGATAAAATCCGACCAGCTGGAATTATCGAACATTCCTTTGGGGCGATACTAATCAGTCAAACTATCTGCGGGCCGTGCTCTCCATCTCACTTTGCGCAATGCATATGAACCAGACACAGCTGAACCTTGCTCGCCCAATCGCCCCAACATGGACACACAACCTAATACAAGTTCTAGAATATCATTATTATTCCACCAATCTAACGTTCTTATTTATGGAAGCCCAGAACCCCATGATTTCTGCGCGATTCGATATCAGAGGGTGAGCACATCCCAACCACTCAAATCCTTCACCGTTTCATTTCGGATTTCGCATCTGATCTGTAACCGTCTCATCCACGGATGTACAAGCGTCCTCGAAATGCTGATATTGATGTTCAGGCTCCTGAAGGTAGGTATAGCAACAGTATATTTCTCCTCTTTCGTCAGTAACCTCTCACCAGGGATTCCGCCGCATCACCTCATGACGTCCGTACGGCACCGGTCGCAATGGGACCCTAAGCTGTCAACATCCCAGAAAGAAACCTTTCAAATCTCGGAGCTTAGGCGCCCCTTTCTGGACATAGCAAAATTACGGTGACAATTCTCATCACGATGCTTACTTATCCAGTGTGGTGAAACGGGGAACATCGCCAATTATAGTCAACACCCTCTTCCGATCGGAAGACCGAGGCTTGCCAGTGCCTGCTTGAGTGGTGCCTTGTACAGGCGGATATCATTTGCCACCTCCTGCCACACGGCCAAATAATTCATTACATGTCGGGAAAGGATTAGACTGCCGCGTTGGTGGTGTAGAAGAAGAATTGGGCAATGAGACCGCAATCCATTTCTACCGAGTTTGGATTTCTTCCTGTGGTGCCAAGACGCGTGTTGGCTTTACGAGTCTGGTGACGCATTTTCAATGGACATTGTTTCTCATGGATAGTCGTCATATTTCTTCTCAGTAACTAGGAAATCTAACAAGGTATTTCATTATCAAGGTAGGATTCTTCGCCAACCTAAAATTGAGTGGGCCCGGGAAAGTGTGCACTCAAAGAGCTTCTCTGCTGCGCCTTCATTGACAGGGAACCAACGCCTGTGCACTGACGCCAATATTCCGTTCTCACCGAATCCCCCAATTTTAGCGCCATCGTTGTCTTGCTATATTCGACTGCACCGCCGGCATATGTGTATGTATATCATGGCCAATCCCAATTGACGCTGATTTTCCAGTTCAATTATTACACGAGAGCCCGTGGCGTCGACTCTCCCATACCATCTACGAACCGTTGATATCGTCGGAATGGACTAAACGAGCAGGTGTATCATGTGCTTCGCGATATCGCAACTGCATCGAGCACATGAACAATCTGTTCTTTCGCCTATGATCGTACTGCTCCCCGCGGCGAAATCGTGGGGACAATTCACGGTCGACTCGGAAGTAAGTAGATCGCGACCCTTATATTTAGGCCAGTGTCCTGTGCTCGATGCTTATCGAGATCGATCGACTCGGGCCGTAAGCCTATGGGCCCATAATTCACTTACTCGTTGCAGCTTTTGTGTTTGCTTAGTTGCGGGGATGAGCGGCTATTAGGTTTGTGCTATCGATCCAGGCTTGAGGCCGGTTGGTCAGGAACTCTCCCCCCTAACTTCACAGGACTACGCTCTCATGATTCCTCGGCTTCATCTATAGTGCATACATTCAACGGGTGCTTGATAGTCAGATTGCTGTGTTACTGATCCGGGATCATCGTATCCAGATGTACACATCACTGGGAAGCATCATGATGGAGGTTAGGAACTCTATTAGACAGTAGTCGTTGATACATGTGTCCATAGCGAGATATAGCAGATGTGAGATAAGCACAAGAAAGCGCTGGTGATATCGAAACAAGCAAGTTGTTAGTACAATAATGAACAACAGGGACAAAAAATCGCCAGATACAATAGCAACGAAGAATATAAGTCCATCCGACCGTAGGTAATAATGATAACTGTTCACTGCGGCTTCACGAGATTCCTCCATCATCTGGATTTGCAACATACAATGAAGCTCGAGGAGCAAGCCCATATTTTATACTGACCCGGTTTCGTGAAGGGGCTTCGTCAAATTTTCGCGTATTTCGAGGCTGTGGCGACGTTTGTCCATCCTTACAATCCTGCGACATACGGCGCTCGTAAGCTTGTACACGCGAAGAGACTACCCCACCACCGCTTGTATGTCTACGGGTATTGAGTGGTGGTGTTGGCGGGTGAGGTGGTGTCGCTGATGGAGTTGACATTCCAGTCTGGTGTGGAGGAGTCGAGGGCGATCCTGCAATTTGCGACTTGGATTGTGCACTGGAGATCGAAGAACCGACGGTCAAAACACCATGCACACCCGTATCCGCGGAGCCGAAAGACGCAGTTCGTCGGGACCCAGATCCATCCGAGGCAACCCTTTGCACAACATCGTATTTGCCCCCCAGTCGCTCGGCCACCGCTGTATCAGCTGTACGGCCACTGTGGACAGAGGCGGAAAGCGAATGTCCATGACCACCTGATAGACCGGATTTCGACTCAGGGGATTCTGGGGATTTTTTCGACGCCTCTTCGATAGCAACTAATTTGGGAGCTGGATTTGGATCCCTGAAGTCAAGCACTCGCTCGCTTGCTCCGGACGTTCTACGTTCAAGTAATGGCGACCTCGCAAATCGTGCCCACCAGCTATCAGATCGTCGGATTGGTTGTGACACCGACGGAGGAGAATCCAAGATGGATGAGCGGCGTTGCGTGGGATCTAGTCCGCTACTGGGTGTATAGGATACACGCGATGTTGTGGGACAATAAGATGTTTGCGTAAATGATGCAGGTCGTGCAGAAAAAATGCCCGTGGAGTGATCTTGTGAGGAATGCCCTTGAGAAGATCTAGAACCAGAGACTAATGAACTGGACGGATCTGAGTCGAATGTCCCTGTATCGCGTGAAGTTTCCCGAAGAGGGCTGAGAGCGCGGAGCGGGACAGAGAGTGGTAATAATGTCTTTAGTGGTCGAATTCGCGGCGGATCATCGTCGGAATTCTGTTCATCGAGTCTGTAATGGTCATATTCGTTATCCTCTTCGCCAGGGCGAATGTCAAAATCGGCATAGTCATCATCCGCTGGATCATCGAAAGGATCCACATAAGACCATGAGCTTCCTTCACGTCGGCCAAGGTTTGTCTCAGGTATGCTATGCGTTCCAGACTTATGGACTGGAAGTAATCCGTCTCGGTCGCTTTCCCTCACAACATCCACCTTTTCCCATGCATCCCACTCGTCGCCAGTTCCACTTGGCTCACGTGAGACCACCCCACGTACCATGGCACTCATCGACCGGAATGACCACCCGCTCAATCCTGTTCCAGCGCTCCCTTCTCGACGCATCATGCTTGGGCGGACTCCCCATTCGAATTGACGTGTATCTTCGTCTGCAAGCATGTCCCGACGTTCACGTGGCTGTGCTGGAGACTGACGCGTTCTCCTGAGTCCAATGGCCGCTAATATTCCAGGGCGGAGCCAGGTCGTGCCAGAGTCACCGAACCTTTTTTCCTTACGGCTATCTAGAGCATGATTGCCACTGTGCTCACCTCCTTCATCCAAATCACCGCCAAGTAAGAAGAATCGCCCATCTTGTTGAGAATATCTTCTTCTATGGCGGCGAATACACCACACGGTAATCACCCCACCTGCAACGAGACCCAAGAGACCAAACATAGCGCCCAGCGCGATAGCTGTGGTGTGTTTGGTCGTATTCGATGGACTGGCGGCGCTTGTAGGGGAGACTTTAGGAATTTGGGTTGCTCCGTTTCCTGCACCAGTACTCGCACCCCCGGATTGTGAGGGAAGAGGAAGGGAGTTGATGGCAGGTGTCGACCCCGCTGGAGGAGCACTGTAGGAAGGAACTATGGCTGAGCTCGTGGAATTATAAACTTGCAAAGGCGCCGAGTTTGTTGAGGACGACCTAAAAGGTGATGATGTTCCATAACCTGGATATACTATCAAGTTTTGCGATGACTGGCAGCAGTGTCAACCTACCGAATCCAAATATAACTTGTCCAGCTATTTGAACAGCGAAATGATCTTTCCTTGCACCGATTTGTTCCAAAGCTGCAACAGGCTGCCAGACCATGGGATTCTGGTTCGTGTTAAGAATCCAGCCATCACTAAATGTGTTCTCCAGTTGAGCATCTCCCCCACCCTGAATGAGAACGTTGCCGTTATCCAAGACGACTGCAGCGAAATCGCGGCGGGAACTGGGGAGAGAATTACCATCGATCGAAAGAGGATTCCATATAAGATTTTCCTGAGTAGTATCCAGGGACCATATGGTATTCAACGGGACGAGGTCTCCACCACACGAAGGACAAACTCCTCCAAAAACGACAAGTTTCCCATCAGGCAGGATCAGAGATACATGACCAAAAATGCCGGGAGGGGCATTTACTGAGGGCAAGAGGATAAATTCCAGCGAAAATGGATCAAAGACATAATGATCCGAGAATGCATTGCCCGAACCATCCGCTTCCTCACCACCGATGATCCATATCTTGCCATCTGTGGATGAAGCTGAATATCGCATTCGGCGCATTGGCTGGCTTGCCCAGTTCTGTGGTTCGGTCAAAAACACAGGTTCAGTGCGATCAAAAGCGGATACCAGCATGGCGGAATTATTCAGAGTAGTAAGGACAGTTTGAGAGTTGGGACCTGGCTGGCCGCCAAAAAGAAGTAGGGTGGTCGTGTTAAATGCAGATAGAGAGTGCCAGGCAACCGCAGGCGACGAAGCTGAAGTTGTTGAGTTGGATAAAAGTTGCCATGGAGGAGAATTTGCGTCGAAGGATGTAGATAAATCAAGTGATAAGACTTCCGCAATTGGTGGTGCAGAACTATACGAGTACGTATTAAACGGGTCTGTCAATCCGCCATGCACATAGAGTGTATTCTCTAATAAGGCGGCTGTTTGACCCCATCTGTGCATGGAGTTCAACACAGGACTACGGCGGTGTAGAGGTAGTTACCTTGGAAGAGGGACGTATTGGGCGTTCGCTAGAACAATGATGGAAAAATGGACAAGGTAGGCTCCCAGAAGCATGTCATTCAGCCTACTCCACAGTAATTAGGCTTGGTTTCCTCTGAGGCGTGCCGTGCGAGATAGAATGTGATGGAAAGCAAGAAAGGTTATAAATTATAGAGAGCGTGCAAGGAGCAAATGTTCGTTCGTCACTTATGTGTCGTGAAATGTCGTGAGGAGCTTGGAGCTGGCCAGTGTTGGAATTTGGAAAGCCTCAGTGGATTCCGGACATTGGATATAGATGCACAGCCACAACACCATTCTCGCATGACCAGCTCGAAGCAGGCGGTTATCAGACTGTTGACGGGAGGCGATAAAATGACAGTTGAAACGGTCACGCGCGGAATGGGTATCAAAGGTTGTAAATTGATATAATGTACTAATGAAGGTATCAAACAATTATAATTGTAATCCTCACGATCTGAACATAACTGATTGAAGGAAAACGCTGAACAGTACTTCACGCAGTGGCACGAATAATCTGGGCCAGCATCTCTTTCGTCAAACCTGGAGTGCGAGGTGTAATGGAACAAGGGAAGGGAAGCGGGTGGCTGGAGTAGAAGAATAAGCACGTGCGGCGGGTTTGATGGCAAGACACACTCACATCGCCAGACCGTCACACCATTTTGGTTCGAAATCAATGACATTACCGTCAGTATCCTTGGCTTTGGAGAACTTGAAAGTCGCCAGCATGAGGGTGATGGTAGACCAAAGGGAAATGTCCGCAAAGTGACGCCCAACACAGTCTATCAATCCCGGTTAAGTAGATAAGAGAGGATTTCCGCGACGAATACCTACTACGCCTGCCGAAACCGAAGAGAATGCGACTTGTGTCATCTGGCAATACATTGCCATCTGGTGCCATAAATCGATCTGGATTGAACACGGTAGGATTAGGGAATCTTTCCTCATTACGAGTCATAGCCCTGTTCAATTCTTGTCACCAAAAGGAAGGAAAACTATATCCACTTGTTTAACTGACCATATATTTGGCATGATCATTGCCCCTGAGGTACGATTAGTTTAACACACTGATGATTTAACTCTAGACAACTTACCCTTTGGGATGAAATAACCCTCATAGATATCATCTTCCAAGGTAGCATGAGGGGTAACTGTTCATAGCAATTAGCTGAATTTTCGAATATTCATGCGTGTTCCTCACCCAATGGCAAAATGGGAGCCCAGCGCAGTGTTTCACGGATGATGGCTTCGATGTAAGGGATAGAGGGTCTGTCCTCGAGTGTTGGTAATCTATCCCTTCCCACGACTTCATCAATTAGCGCTTGAGCACGTTCTTGTACTTCGGGGTACAAGACCATGGCCAAAACAAAGTTCATCAACGCGGAACTGGTCTAACCAAACTTAATTCTCAAGCACACAATCACCGAAAATCAAACTTACAGTTTCTGATCCGGCTGCGCAAAGATCAATTTTAATAAAACGAAATATGTCGTTGACAGTCAGCTCACCTGCAAATGCACTGGCAGAAGCTTCTTTGAGTGTTGTGATGAACTGTTCGTCCTCCTCCTCGCCCGCATGTTTGTTCAGAGCATCAGCAACCATAGAAGGAGCGGCAGTCCCTGCTGCCTAAGCAAATGTTAGCCCAAACATTGTACTAAACGAACAATCAAGCTACCATATGCTTTTGAACATGCTGGAAAGGCAGGTCTAACCAGTCCGTAGCGTATTTCTTTGCTTCAGCAGCTCTTCGCTTGATCGTCATTCCCGGTAGCCAGGATGGCAACTTAAGAACTGTAATCAAGAAGTTGCCGAGTCAACAACTAACAATGAGCAAAAGGCAGTCTCAACATACGTCCAGGGAAAGCACTGAATATCGCAGCCACTTCTGGCCTCAAATCTTGGACAACTATGCGCAGAGTCTTTTCAATGACAGAAACGAATGGATCACTGCGAGGTTGTGTATCGTAGTCATAGACAGCCTTCATGATGGACGAACTCGCTAGCCTGTGAAATATTATCAGCTTGACAATACAGGCATTGCTGACATTGATATCACATTTGCATCGCATTTTTCCAATCGTCAGGATCTTCGAGAACATCGAAGAGAAGTTGGTGAGCCCTTTGCATTTGTATGGGACGATAAGAAACCGCGGCATCCGCTCGGAAAGCTTGGTGAAAGAGTCTGCGGTGTTGTAGCCATCTTGGACCATACGGCATAAGCACGGTATTGAAAGCCATTCCCAAACTATTGGCGGGAAAAGGGAATAAGAAGGTGGAAACTATGAATATCGATAAACATACAGGTCATTGGTTGCTATGACTGGTTTATCAGCAAAATTGTGTGAGCGCCGTTCCATAAGAGCGGTCGCAGCCTTCTCGGTATTGATGATGATGATTTCTTGGTGGAATAAACGCGAGTAAACAACATCCCCTGCGTTTAAACTGATCAGCAAAGCGTGAAAGTTCGTAGTGCAGACGACTCACCGTAAATCTTTCCCCACTCAGCGTATGTTGTCCATGGAGCTGCAGGATCGATACCTCGTACATTACCAACCCAGGGCAAAGGAGTGGGACCTGGGGGCAATGGTGGGCCTTCCCTTTTCTTGGTCAGACTCTTACTTATGACCAGCGCGGCCGCAACTAGTACAGCTAGCGTGGTGAAAGGCATGCTCGTCAGCTCGTACATGATAACTGGCAAGGTGAAGAAAAAGCTCACAGAGGACATCCCTGGACGTACATACATATGTATTTCGGAGTGCGAGTGGCGCATGCTAAAGCTACGAAGCCAGGGTCTCTTGCCGTAATAATTCTGCCATATAACCCAACACATAGCGTCCGAGTATCATCGTCGATGACTGGCAGCTGCCGTAACTTACCTATATTATTGGTGTTTTTGTGATAGACCTTGGAAATCCCAGGTGTGCAGGTCCGTTCTGGTCTTCCATATAATCCATATTTTACAAGGTCGTCTGAGCGCAAAACATTGGGTACAAGTTGTTGTTGGATATGATGATCCAATTCGTTTCACAATGACGGATGAGTCAGCGTCAGCGTCAGATCCACTCTGATCCTGGCAGTTGCGGGGATCGGACCCATAAATGTCAAAAATGTCGTTGTTTTAGGCACTGGCAACCTGATGACTTCGTCAGTTTCAACTATTGGGGTAAGGTAAGTATATATATCGCGCCGAGACTGCAATTGCGCAGGCTTTTGGATAAGAAGATTGGCAGCACTTTTCGAAATCTTTATTTCTGTTCTTCAGTGTAGACCAGTCGCCAACTGGTGAAAGTCATCCCTTCGGCTGAAGTTCGGCGCAGTATAACGATTTGGTTGTTCTGAATCTTCTGATGAGGATGAAATAGTTGATATCGGCAAAATGTCATTTCGACCTTGTCAATGTTAATACCGTTGCTAATTAGAATGTATTCACTCACAGGGGTGGGGCTGCCAGGGTGGATCTGTAACTCTGGCCAAGAAATCGTTTTTGCAGTTGCGAGTCCACTCTGCCGATAATCGATAAATATTGATGATTGATACAAACTGTCTATCCGAAAAGTACTCCGCATCTGAGACCAGACTAACTATTAGTACTCCTGCAGTGTAAGCACCTCGGCCTTCACGAGGCGTAGGCCTGTTCAAATCGGTCAGATAGCTTGCAAGTACCTTGATCGGAAGGGCCTGTTTCACTTGCATTCACGTGCACCTTGATCAAGTACCTATAAAATGGTAATAATGATGTGATCAACAGCGCTGAGGCTCAGAGTGCACTTCAAGCATGGCAGAGTTAAAGTTGGCATGATCGAATTGACAGTATTCAAAACTTGGACACAAGCATCATTTAAAAATAATCGACACAACAAAAACTGAATGGATATGGTACTGATGGTGAAAGCATCCGGAATCGCAATGATTATTGCATGGGTGTATAGGTTGCCTCATCACTGGCTTGTATGGATGAGTTGACGAAGCTTGTCTTCGGTCAAGCCCGGATTCCTTGGGGTGATAGAACAAGGGAAAGGCAGAGGGTGGCTGGTAGGTACCATGCGGATCAGTGGCT
This sequence comes from Hygrophoropsis aurantiaca, assembly GCA_021014935.1. Taxonomy (NCBI): domain Eukaryota; kingdom Fungi; phylum Basidiomycota; class Agaricomycetes; order Boletales; family Hygrophoropsidaceae; genus Hygrophoropsis; species Hygrophoropsis aurantiaca. The sequence goes on from MU267624.1 coordinate 35,536, forward strand.
TGTGGTTCCTGGTGTAAAGTAAAAGGCTCACATAGCAACTCCGGTGGACCACTTCACATCAATCTCAATCTCCTTACCGTTAGCATCATTGGTTTTTCCGAAATTGAACGTATGCAACATAAGAGCCATAGCTGACCAGAGAGATGCGTCAGCAAAGTATCGACCTAGCAAAAACAATTCATTATCGGATCAACAATACTTTAACCAGACACTACATACCAACGCAAATCTAACAAATGAGAACATTTAGCTTCGGAAAAATTGAGATCATGATCGAATGCTTACCCGTCTCCCAAATCCGAATGCAAAAGTGACCTGGTCGTCATTCAAAGTTCCATCGGGCTTTATGAAACGTTCAGGAATGAACTCGAAAGAATTCGAGTATTTTGTTTCGTCATGCGCCATCGCCCTGTCCGAAAAAAGTAAAAACGACATTTAGAGTCACACACCCCATTGATCTCACCATGCGTTAGGAATGATTGTTGCCCCTGTAATCATTTTAGAAACCATACTTAATGCAAAGTTCGGCAAAATACCTTTCGGAATGTAATACCCCTCGTAGATGTCATCCTCTGTTGATGCGTGGGGAAGACCTGGAAAAGATTTATAGTCGCATGCTAAGCTCGACTGTGATTGTCTAGTATCTTACCTAACGGGAAGACAGGGTTCCACCGCATTGTTTCACGGAGAATGGCATCAATGTAGAGGAGAGATTCTCTGTCATCGAAGTTCGGGAGTCTGTCCGGGCCAACAACCGAGTCGATCAATGCTTGGGCACGCTTTTGAACCTCGGGATAGAGGACCATCGCAAGGATGAAAACCCGCAAAGTGGATTGAGTCTATTGGGCTATCAAACGTGTTTAGGCATCAGAACTCCAAGTTACTTACCGTCTCCGCACCAGCTGTTGTGCAATATTTTCAGAACTGAGACCTGGACACCCGTGAACGGTAGAGGCTACTCACCTAAGAATGCTGTAGCAGCAATTTCTTTGATAGCCTTCGTCGATTCGTCAGAATCGTCTTTACCTTCGATTTTACGCATGGAATCGGTCACAAGGCAAGATCCCGCAGTTCCATCCTTCTACAGAAGTGTGGCATTAGCGAATGAAGCAGATATCTTTAAGTATACGGGTAGACGTACTATGGCCTTCTGAGTGTATTTGAATGGTTCTTCAACCCAGGCCTTCGTGTATTTCATGGAATCGGCGGTCCTTCCATTGATGCTCATTCCGGGGAACCAGCCAGGGAGGTGCAAAACTGTTTGAACAGAATAAGTACGTGGCAATACCAAAAATCAGCAGCACAAGTCTTACGGAATGGGAAAGCGCTCATTATAGCAGCTACTTCAGGTCTCAATTCGTCTACAATAATCTTGGTTGCCTTCTCAATGACTGTCATATAAGGATCATCTTTGGGCAGGGTGTCATAGTTGTATACGGCCTGCATGATGATGGCTCCGGAATGCCTACATAATTGCAGCTTTTCAGACATGCCGTGACGAGGACAAGGAGGAAATCATACATGACAAGGTGTTGCACGTGATCGTCGGGAGTTGCAAGTAAGTCCAGGAGCAATTGATATCCTTTCTGCATTTGCAGAGGACGATATGCGATGACAGCATCAGGACGAACAGCTTGATGGAAAATCCGTCTAAAAAGTTTCAATTCTCGGTGAGCTGTATCTGTGAAAACGCAGAGAACAAACCTGTGTTGGCGCCATCTTGCACCATACCGGAAGAGTACCATGTTAAAGCCCAGTCCGAGCCTAACACGAATAAAAAAAATCAAAAGGATATCACTATTCGCAATTATAAAACATGACGCACGGTTCTGTAGTAGCGATCACTGGTCTATCGGAGTAGATATGAGACCGGTTTTCCATTAAAGCCTTCGCAATCTTCTCGGAGTTGATGACGATCATTTCCTGCGAAAAAAAGCGCGTGTAGAGGAGAGGGCCTTGGAAAGCCTCAGCAATGCGGGAGTGTCAGGGGCTCTCAAAAGATACTCACCATATTCTTTGCCCCACGTCGCGTATGACAACCATGGACTTGCAGGATCAAGGCCGACAATGTTTCCTACCAAAGGAGTGGGGGGAGGGCCAGGTGGCAACGGAGGCCCTTCCCTCTTTTTCTTGCGGTTGCTGATAACGAACGCGACCGCAAAAACGACAGCAAGCGCCGTCATAGGCATGCTCGTGAGTCCAGCCATGGTGATGAGTGGTGCACAAACGAAAAAGAGTGGTATCCTGGAGTGTACTTATCTATCATTTGTTTTGACACCGCGTGCAACGCCTATTTGTTGGACAGGCGTCAGCAGACGCCACATTCAAAATCAATGTTCGGAATGTTACGTGGGTCTTGGAGTGACGTCTGTGCTCGCTTCTCCATGCAGTCTTTGAGCACTCGATGAGCGGGGAAAGACTACACTGCTCGGAATGCGTGGCGCGCGCGACTTATGTTACCGACACCATTCCTTAGCTAGGGAAGAAGCCCGTCTTTGAGAAGAGTGCCGGAGTTTGTTGTGGGTATACATGTAGCGCTGTTCAGATAAGCGATACTAGGCGCGGCGCAGCGTCGAAATCTGTTGGCCACTTCTGCGAACGCTTGCAGATCAAGTTGAAGTAAAAATTTAATACATCCGGCCACGACTGGAATCCGAGTGTTGGGATGGAAGTGTCCATGGTCCAGGTCAATGATCAGACCCAAAATCTATCTTCATTATAAGCCTTCTAAGATAAAAACACTACATTGTTGCAAAAGGGAAAGAAGCCGCGCTCGCGTCAAAACCTCTTCACAAGTTAGATAATATAGATCCCCCTACCTGTTATAGTACGAATAACCGTAATATATACTTATATATATTTCCTGGAAGTAAAGCAAGTGAAATAAAAAATCAGCCTATACCAGTCCACTCATTCAACGTTCAGTTCGACGCTCTTTACTCGACTATGTTGCCCATGTGGTTCGGATCTGAGTCTCTCCACAGGAAATCTGTGCAGTCGCGGGGAAATGGAGCAAGGAAACGGAAGTAAATGTCTGACAGAAGTCTGATAAGCGATGGACGGGTGGATAAGCGACAAAACCGTACGAAGCAATTCCGCTTGACCACTTGGGTTCAAAGTTTATCACATTACCCTCGGGATCCTTAGCTTTTGAGAATTTGAAAGTAGCCAATAGGAGAGCCACTGCAGACCAAAGGGATGCATCTGCAAAATACCGTCCGACGCAGCTGGAAACAAATGTGAGCCGAGACGAAAAAAGGAAAAGGCTGAAAGCCACTGACATCTACGCAATCATTTCATTAGATTCGATAATGAAGCGAGAATTCAGGAGCTAGATAAACATACTCTTCGTCCAAACCCGAACGCCATGCTCATAGTATCGTCGTTAAGTTCCCCGTTGGCATCAAAGAAACGCTCGGGTCTAAATTCCGAAGGATTCGGATATTTGGCCTCATTGTGAGACATTGCCCTGTAGAGTGTCAATCAGCACTCAAGCATCCAGACTATACTACGTTAACCAACCAAACATTCGGTATGATAGTAGCTCCTATAAGAACATTCAGAAAGAAAAAATGGCGCTGTATCGCAAGCAAGTACCTGCTGGTATGTGATACCCTTGGTAAGTATCGCTTTCGATGGCAGCATGAGGAATTGCTAATAAAGAAATTCGGATGAATGCGCCATATGAAGGAAAACGAATAGAACCATACCTAAAGGAAGCACAGGATGCCAACGAAGGGTTTCGCGAAGAACAGCATCTATGTACGGAAGAGATGATCTGTCATCAAAGTTAGGAAGGCGTTCGGTTCCCACTACAGCGTCTATCGCCGCTTGAGCTCGAGCTTGGACTTCCGGATAAAGTACCATGGCAAGCACAAAGGTGAGCAACGAAGAAGACGTCTATGGCTGATTAGGACCGTAAAATACGAAACAACACAATTCCTACGCACTGTTTCGGATGCGGCTGAAGACAGTCATCATGAGGAAAGTTCATTGAAGTAGGGAAGCGTTTATTACATACCTCCTAATGCAGTAGCAGCTGATTCTTTGATAGCGTTGATCATATGGGTGGTTTCACCTCCATCTGTTACCTTACTAAACGAATTAGACACCATCGATGGACCTGCCGTGCCTGCCGCCTGAGAACGAGTTTAGAATAACTTCAACAAACGATTAAAACACATACTCTGTGTCGTTGCACGTGCTGAAAGGGTCGTTCAACCCACTCATTGACCCATTTTGTGGTCATTACGGCCGTCTTCTTGATCGCCATGCCAGGGAAGCACGCTGGGAGCTTCAAGACTGACGGAAACGCTCGATGATTAGAAAGGGTACAAGAACACGGCGAAAGATACTCACGACAAGGAAACGCGTTAAACACTGCAGTGACCTCTGGTCTTACCTCTGCCACTACAGTTTTCATCGCCTTTTCTACGAGGGCTATCAAAGAGTCACCGCGGGGTGCACTTTCATAGTCATAGACCGCTGACATCATAATTGCACTGGAATGAGTTTGGATATGGGCGAAGAAATTGTTTGGTTCCTCCGCGATATTCACAAGGAGTTGACGAGCTTTCCGCAGCTGCATGGATCGCCAATGTACAGCAGCTTCTGGTCTGAAGGCTTGGTGAAAAAGACGACGATGAAGCCTCCACCGTGGCCCATATCGCATAAGAACTGTGTTGAACCCAACACCACATCTATTGGAAAAAACATCGTGAGTGAAGTAGACTTTACTGTCAGCACAGTTGCCATACAGGTCACTTGTAACAATTTCTGGTCGATCAGAATAATTGCTAGAGCGGTGCTCCAGTAGATCCTTTGCTATTGTCTCAGAGTTGACAACGACAATCTCTTGGTTGAGCATACGCGAATAGACGAGATCACCTGAACAAAGAGAACACGATCAGTTTAGTGAAGGGGATGATGATGGTCCTTATACCATATCGATCCCCCCAGTCTTTATATGTTAGCCAGGGTGCATTCTTGTTTATACCGCGCACATTGCCTACGATTGGGAGCGGGGCAGGCCCTGGTGGAAGTGGCAGGCGATGTCTCTTCTTTGTGAAGTGTTTAACGAGACACAACACAACTACGAACAGAAGGACGGGTCGAATAGATACATCCATGATCATAGTAGAAGGACAAGGAAGAAGAAAACATAGCAATGTAAGTTCTTGTCAGGGAGGATCCCCGTTTTCAATAAGCAACAGAGCCCGCGAAAATTAATCGGTTCCAATAGATGTACGCAAGGGGGTTAGCGTTCGATCTGAGTAACTAGAGGTTACTAGGTGGGACAAAATTTATCGGGCGCAGGAACAAATACTAAAGTTGATCATGAAAGAAATGACTGAGTCGCGGTTTCATCTTGGCTTGTCTTGATGTGAGTCCGACCGATCGAAAGACTCCGGTTCCGGCGGAGTGCAATGGGTGTTGTGGGTCCAAAAATGCAGCGGCCCAAGTACAAAAGGTCCGACTGTCGGCGTCGGCGTCAGAAGGCGGCGACATTCCAGTCATGTTTTTGTACACCGTTTTACTTCGTCCATTATGAAACCACGTTTAAGAATTCATCCATGCGCGCGATGATCGCTTTCAGTCACCTTCAATCGTGAAAGCTTCAAGTCTCAAGCATGCTTTCAACATGCCTCTTCAGCATGGCATTGAGTTCAAGACTCAAAGTTTGTAGCGTGCGGTAAATATCTACTTTTCTCTCTTCTTCCTATCTTGTCGCAGTGTTACCGGCAGTCAATGCATCGGCAAAAAGAATACATTGCGGTACGTGTATTGTCCAAAACCAGAAGATGAGACATATGTTAAACAAACCCCCATCAAGATGGTCGACATGTTACCGGTTGCTTCGTTGTTATGCGGTATCCTGGCCTGGAGCACAGGGGCCCTGGCATTACAGAGTGATGCTACCACAGGTACCACACAAACCGACAACAAAGCAAGGATGTATTCCAGTGCAATCACGAGCGTGATCGCTGCGGTCACTCCAATGCTGGCCTTGATATACTTTTGTCCACTGTATTTGCTATATCGGCATTCGAAAAGGAATCCGCGACCAATCAACAAGGTCTCAGGTATCCGCCTACAGCAATATGGACCACGTATGTAAACGCTGCGCATTCCGTCGGGCCACGTTGAACTGACTGTTCCCGTACAGTTGTGTACATCTTTTTATTATTTAGTAGCTTGGCGGAGGTGAACATACCGTTTCCGGATGGAATGGCTCTGACCCATGATGTCCTCGATAGATTGCAACGGCAAGCTGGTTATTGCTGGAATATCGCTTCAATGCCAATGCCTTTGATCCGGTACTTCGCACTGCTGTGCGATTTCTGCTGTAAATAATTTTTTGAAAACTGGTGCGACAGACCTCGAGGCTCACACTGATGTCCCAGATTCTCGGGTTGTTGGACAACCGTGACAGCTGGAACATATACTCTCTTCTTTTTAGATCCTTTGTGGTCCAGGAGGCCAATTGCATCCATCGGTACTCAGACGCTTTGGATATTGTTTACGTGGGGGTTTTGGGTCGCAGGAGCAGGGCTTCTCAACAAAGCACTTCCTCGACTCTTCATGAGTGGATCATGTGACGGAGTCATATACTGTGGTCAAACACAAGCACTCTTCGGTACGCACTTGATTGCTCGGTCATTTCTCTTTACTGAGAATTAGCCCCGAAGCTCTGTCCGTTCTTGAGATGTAAGCAGTCCTGCATTATCCAACTATACCACAGGGACTTAACCTTGCCCTGCCAGCTTGACTTTGACTTTTGGGATGATGGTTGTAGTATGGCTGGTGTTACAGTCGGCTCGTACTTTAACGAAATCCTGATTGATGTAGTATGGGTATCAAGCGATGGTCTTTATTTATGTTTCGATATCTTGTCGTAGAGACTGCGATAAATCCGCATTTCTCGCGGGTTTTAGCTGTAAATCGAGTTCAACACTATGGTTTATTCCACACTTACCGAGACACCAGTCCGCATTAGCTCCCTTCCGAGAGCAATTCAGCGACTCAGATATTAGTGCCAACGATGACTATCATCGATGTTTGAGCCATCAGGAAGTCAAAAATCAAGATAGGTCAAGCTTTTGACAATTTTTGTGAATACGCCTTGCATTGATTCGGGCTCAAGGAACGCTTGTCCGTTCCGTTCGAGCATCGGCAGACTCCGATTGGCTTGGATGCGACGGAGAAAACCGGCATCCTAATCCGGCAGGACCGGAAACCGAAATCATTTTTGAAGGCAAAAAGTTCCAAACACAAGCATCATCCTTTTACTCCATCTTCACGTCTGCCACTAAAGGCTTAGGCTTCTACTCCTGTATAATTTCTCTATTCCTTTCTTCTCATAGACTTTGAAAATGCCTTTCGCTCAAGGTATGCTTGGTTCCAATGGGTATGGAATGAAGCTGACCAGGATTTATAGGTGATGCTGGCAAGGGTGCTGGTCTTTTCAAGACGCGATGCGCGCAATGTCATACCGTCGCTGCAGGCGAACCTAATAAGGTTGGACCCAACCTTCATGGGTAAGTATCATGTGCGGAATCATTGACTCTCTTGCTCAATATCGCGTAGTCTTTTTGGTCGTAAGACTGGTCAGGTTGAGGGCTTCTCGTACACCGCTGCCAACGTGAACAAGGGTGTTATATGGGGGGAGGAGACTCTTTTCGAGTACCTTGAGAACCCTAAGAAGGTTCGTTCTACATTATTGCTACATTTCGCGTGTTGACCAGACTTGGGTTCCCTTAGTACATCCCTGGTACCAAAATGGCGTTCGCTGGCCTCAAGAAAGAGAAAGACAGGAATGATTTGATTACATGGTTGAAGCAGGAGGTAAGTTGACCGTTTTTATAACGTGTTTCAGCTAATGGTAGCTCTTTGATACCAGACTGCCTAATTCTGAACCATTCTCTTGGATTGCTCGCCCACTTATATTTGGACTACATTACGATTATTGCCCCGGTCTTAGTAAAATAGACGACCAAGCACTTGCATCTGCATACTCTCCTCTCCGCTCATCCACAATATATATCTTTCACTATTGTGCGCGATATCTATGCATCGTCGGTACCACGCGTTGTCCTTGGTATTTAGACGATTTTTGTTGACCTGGAGCAATACACATCTTCACTTCAGTCTAAAATGTCTGTTCTCCTGGAGTGATCAAGTGGTGGCCTGCAATGAGTGTAAAGTCCCATTTAAATATTCTAAGACTACAAGTCTCGTAAAAGGGCAAGTGGTATATACGATGCTACAGGGTTTACAATCCAACATCTAACTCCTTCAGAGTGAGATGATGCAACAGTGATGCTACAATGCCGGATAAATATGTAATATTAGGGCGCTGCGATGTATCATGCATCATACATGACCAAGTAAGACGGACGGATGGCATCATTGGTGTAGCAGATGAGTTCGTCATAGTTGAGCGAACCTCCATTGGCAACCTCCGCAAGAACCTTAGTGAGTGGTCAGCCTTAATCGGTGAGGGAATGTATAAAAGCCCTACCGAATCATATCCGGCTGGAGCAGCCGTCAGCTTTGTGCTATCTTGGGTCATCTTGTATCCTTTCCCGACGACTACCTTATTGAGAAGGATCGCCTTCAAGTTGGAAGACTTGGTGTTGTTGGAATAGTCGTTGGACCTATCAATGGAACGTATGTTAGCACATGTGGCTCGCGTGTGGCTGGTGGTAATCATACTTGGACGATGTCGACGAAGTATATATCCCCGCGCCGAATCTAGGCAAGTGTCTCAGAACTTTTGACTCTATCCCAAAAGAAACTAAGGATTTACCTTCCCCATCCAGTCTTCTTTCCGAAAAGATTGAGATTGTACGAGGTACGAAGGATAGAACATAGTGAACACGTCGTGGAAGAACACATCGTACAGTTCCCATTATCCCCCAAAGTGCACTCGCGGGTCGTACCATGCCAGCGACGGTTCTCGTTGCCAGCCGATCGACCAGACGCAACAAAATTGCCACGCGCTTCAACTGCCGAGCTGTTAAACGCGCTAGTATTAGCACAGACACTGTTCACAACATGTTCACCACGAACCGATAGGCTTCGTATTTTGCGACAGAGCTGGGAAGGCCGACAACCTTGTATACTCTTCGAACAGTGGGACACGCAGTTTGATGTCTCCATGATGATTTGAATTGATCCGCCACTAAACTACATTCAAGTTTCATGTAGAACCAAAAGAATTACAACTCACCGCTTGTAAAAGTCTTGTGGGCAGGGGGTACTTCTAGCACCATAGGGGCCGCTTTCTCAGCCTTGGTTGTGCACACCTGACTGCAGAAATGTCCATGGCTCTTGACGGCTTTCCCGCACATCAAACATCCATTCTTCACCGATACCGGGCTGGATCGCAGGGTAATAAGTACCGTTGATATTAGACCGAGAATTTGTGTTACGAACTTGGGGGTTGCACCTCCTTGCGCCTTCGCCTTCTGTGCGCATGATTTACCACAGAAGGAGTGTGTAGTGGTCCCATCAAAGTATTTAGGCTGCTTATGGCAGTACTGATGGATATCCGTCAATTGTTGGGCAGCGACTTATCAGGGATAAGAACGCACGTCACACATAGCACGAGCAGCTTTACTGGGGCTTCTTTTCACGTTGCTCTTGCCGGATCCGCTGGCTTTCTGCAGCATGGCTGCACAGCGTTTGCTGCAGTAATTGTGGGTTTTGACACCATCGTTGTACTTGGGTTTGGCGTGACAGGCCTTCAGAGATATCAGTATTTTGCGAATCAGAACTTCTGAGAATCAGTAACGCACATCACACAGATTGGCTGTTGTTGGCGCAGCAGGTGGGGCGGTAAAGAGACTGGCCACATTGCCAGGCTGTTTTGCGGGTGCCTGCTGCGCTTGAGCGCTTTGAGCTGCCAGATATTGTCCAGCCATAGTTCCGAGAACAGAGAGTGCGGCATGCATTGGGGGAACTGCGGTAGCCATCTTGATTCAGGGCGCCTGGCTCGTCTGAGGAAAGATGTAGAATATGCTCGCCGGGAGCGTATATGCGGAATGAGTTGATGATAGATGGACTGATTGGTGTCGACCAATATATAAACCAATTGCGATGTCTTGCATGCCTCGAAGGCACCTTGCACTTTGCGAAACAACGTGTTTGGTGCATGTTTATCAGAAGAGGGGGCCATCTTCTGTGATATGCAGCTTTTGGTCTGACGCTGTGCTGCTCGAGCACGGCGGCTTATAGATCCGGACAGAAGATGCTCATAGTCGACGGTACACGAGTAGATTTAATCCATGCCCACGCGACGGAAATGCGATGAATAAACGTGTTTGGATGACTTTGTGGGTGGTGATGGGTCCTCTGCTCTTGCACAGGTTTACCTTATTTTGTAATTGTTGGCTCCGTCTTGGGGTACAACGAGGGGATGATCATACGTGCCTCGTCGTCTTGAATACAACCACAGGATATCTCCCAGTACCTGTATTTGAATTTATCGAGATCATTGATATAGGTTGATACATATTACTACCAGCGCATACCAATGATGGAACTCTCGACTTCAGTTGGCGGTAATTTTGAGCTGTAGAAAAACTCCTTATAAATAGACGAATTCTGGTTTCACGAGGACCGTGGTACTACTGGTCGCAGCAGCGTTACAGGTAATTGGAACTCTTTCAAGGTTGTCACAAGCCCTTTACGGAATTTCCGCCCTCGTGATAATTTACAAGAACGATTTGAGAAAGGTCCGTCGACATGTAGGAGACTAATAATTTACATGCACGCCAGAACACACACGAACCCATTGTGAACCCACGTTGATTTATTCGTGTGCCGATCGTCATTTGGTTGTTTAAGGTCACGGTTGTCAGCCTGCGATTGGCCTCTGAAAATGATCTGACTCGATGGATGAATGAGTGCGGTGCGACCGCTACACGTTGAATGATGGTGAAATAATAATATAATAATGATAGTAATAAATGTAGAGCGTCAAAGAGAAATCCAGCATCGGTACGAGGGACTCTGCTATGAAGCCAATGGAGTCTTGAACATGGTTGAGATAAAAGCCTTGAAGTTCATGGCAACGAGGGGCTCTTCGCCATACACCACTAGATAGGCGGGCCTGATTGCATCGTTATCATAGCAAACAGTTTCTGAAAATGATGCAAGTATACTTTATGTAAATAAACATAATTTAGATCGCCAATCAATTACCTTCGTAGTTCAAATCCCAACCGGTTTCACCAGCAACCTTTTCAAGATTTAGCATGACTACTAAAACCTAGCCTCTGAATAAACTTGACTCACCGAATGGTAACCTGACGGTGGTTTGATTAGATCAGGGGCATTTCTGTACCGTCGGTACGCTTTTCCAAGTACGACTCGACTGACAAGCATCACCCGAAAATTCACATTCTCAGCGCCACTATGGGAGTAGTCGTCGGCCTCTAATGAAGGAGAGGTTAACACAGCATCAAATGCAACATATAACGGGTGGCGCACTTGAAGAGCACACTGTAGTGTAGATTCCGTGACCAAATCTAGAAAAGCCAGTTCGTAAACAGAGCTGACATCGTACAAAAAAATACCACACCGTTTAAATGTGTTCTTAGCACCTAAAAAGAAAAATACACCGAATTAACACAAAAAAACAATGTGCAGAGTGAGCATGGCGCACCACATTTCGTGATATCAAAAGACGTTCTTAGGATGGAGCATAAATAACATTCCCGAAGGCCACACAACAGTACGTTATTAGGCTTCTCTCCCAAGAGACAAGCCCTGTTTGTGCCATGAAATAACAACTTCTCGTTGCCAGACCTATCTCTTGCTCTCACGGTTGATTCGACTTCTGATCTGTCGAGCAATCAATTTCGAGATCCAGGATCAACCGCAAACCAATACCTATACTGAAGATACGGCTCTAGAACAGTATTTGGCCATAATACCTTGAACACGGTTTGAACATAAGGCCTGTCTTTCTTACGGTGACGCCAGCCTTTATTGAATAACTGTTGCACTATCATAAATATCAGTACAATCTAGTGGTATATATAACTTTGCAGGTCACCTTCTGCGAATTGGGGGTCTTCTCGTTCGATATGAACCAAGCGGCTCCGCTTGCCACTGCGGCTATTGATTGGGTTGTCGAGGGAGAATGAGTCTAAAGACGATTTCAATGATGATGTAGACATGGCTATAGATTAGACGGACTGGAAATACAGAGCTATGTAGTCCCAATGATATACTTCCCAGTGACAAGGACAGACCGGCTATGTGCCGCATGTAAACGGCATTGAAGAGTAGTAATATTGCTCCATTCCATTCTATTCATACCAGATTACGCATCGTATAAGCCAACGAGGGAGGGCGCGTACGCACGTGGCAGATACAAGGCCATGTCATTGTCAAGCAAAAACAATACCATTGTTGTCCAAGTGTTTTGGCAAATCTAGCCAGTGTGTGGCGGTGTGAGGAACGTGATTTCGAGCTTAATCAGAGCCACGATGCTCCAGCATGCTTGGATAGTCAGAACTGTGTAGTCGCTGATTTGTCAAGCTCAGCCAGTGAAATGGTAAATATTTCAAAGAGATCTTGTGCGTGCCTTTTGCGCGTTGTATGCGAATTCGTTGAAACGATGACATATGATATCTTAGTTCAGTACCTAAATGATACTGGTTATTGGGCACAACTATTGACACAGGCATACCTATTTGCAGCGGGTCCGACATGCTGCTCAAGTGAGGCAGCAGTCGAGGTTCAAGAGAGGAAAGTACGCGAAAGTGGCGCGTCTGGTTCCGCACAGCAAAATGCATGCCTGCCTCCATTTCTCTGATTCCTCATGGCATCCGATATCATTCACGTTTCTGTCTTTGAACTCTTGGATCCGTTCTAGGTGTATTGGAGTAGAAATCTACTTAAAGAGATAAACCTTTTGTGGAGTATTTCCACGTACCGCCTCTAGCGCAAGGCGTATATATAAGAACACTTGAGATCCTGGTGCGTTTGCCACATACCTCCTGACAAAAGTCTTATTCACCATTCTTTATATACTCATTTCCATTGCTATTGTATTTCTGGGAATGCTCGATTCACGCTTAGCTTCAAAGGTGGCTAGTATGTTTGGTATTGGGACACCCACCACGCAACGTCCAGCTTCCGGACCACGCAAGAGCAGACCCATCACTCAGTATTACTCACAGCCGCAAAAGTAAGCGAGGATCATTGTGCTCTAACTATTTGAATTTCATCGTTGAAACAGACATGGGCCAAGTCTACAACCTCCGCAGACCAATCCTCAGGGACCAGGTGGTGGGGACGTAAACTATCCTCCTCTTACAGCGCCAACCACTCCAATAGGCGCTTCTGTAGCACCTTTTCATTCTGGAACTCGCGGCCGTATCTTATTTTATGAAAGAGGCCAACCTTTCTATGAATTTACCAACTTCTCTCCACACGACATCGTCTATGACCAGAAGCGATACCCCACTAGCGAGCATCTATTCCAATCATTCAAGGTGATTTTTCCACTTAATGCGCATCCAAATTAATTTTAGCAGATATTAATATAATGCTGATTTTTGGCAAACTTATAGTTCCTCGATGCAAACCCAGAGATAGCAGAGCTAATTCGAAATTCCGGCGAGAACCCGCGCTCGGCCTTTGATCAAGCACATCAGTACCAAAGTTGGGTGCGCTCTGATTGGAGACAGGTGAACGTAGAAAAGGTACACATTTTTGTTACCCATAATCACGAAATCACTCAACGGATCATAGATGGAAGCAACTATTCGACTCAAGTTTGAACAGCATGCGGGCCTAAAAGCAATGCTCCTTGGAACTGGGGACTCCGAGCTGATAGAGGCTAGTGTCGCTCAAGTTTGATGAAAAATTGACACTTAATTTCCTTATATAAATTAGGACTCGCCCAAGGACTACTTTTGGGGAATAGGGGCGGATGGATCTGGGCGGAATGAACTCGGAAAAGCGTTAGAAAGGCTGCGCGACGAAATGCGTGAGTTTATACATTGTACGATTTTTCCTGTCTTCACGCGGACCATGTCCATCTATAGGCCATGAAAATGACCCTGGCCGTCTTCCAAGTGTTAGCCACAATACCAATCGCTTCTCACTACAAGACCTTACATCGCTCGTCTCTGGTGTCAACTCGCCTTTTGCTGCACAGCGCACTTCGATCTACGGATCACCCGCTGCAATGGCTCCTCATCCTGCAGCTTCCCGAGACAAAAGCTTATGTGATGTACGTTTAGATGTGTATACTACCTAATCATTACTAACCTTGCCCTCAGTTCTGTCACCAGAAACCGAGATATCAGACCCACCGATACTGTGGCAGGACTTGCGCTACACAAGCTGCCAAAATCTGTGAAGTGTGTATCAATAATCTACTCATGGATTCAGTGCTGACTCTAATTTCGCATAGCATTGCCGCAGCAAACCGAAATACGGCAATCATCCATATTGCTCCAAAACATGCGCTGCTCTGGCGAAGAAGGCACCGTCTCCCTAAGTACGAAATAGCATCGACGGATGAGGTCTGAAGACATTTGGTTTGTACGAATATAGTATGCGATTGTTTTCTTATTAGCCCATATTTATAATTTGAAAGAATTTTGTTTTTCACATCCGCCGACGCATGAACTCAGCATCTCGACCTCCCTGTTCACAGAAGTACCTTTTAAGTATACCAGATCCAAGGATGACAATTAGCCTAGCGTGACATGTGCATTACTAACAAAACAATCCGCAACGCATCGATTATGAAAAGTTCTCCATCTTTACAAAGCCCTCGTATATGCAACATCCAGTGATCTATCTCCTCGCAACCGCGTCGAATGTAAACAAGAGAGAGAATGTTCAGTCAGCAGTCATGACTGAGAAAAAAACATTTTGGCGCCATGAACAAACTCCAGGCCAAAACATTCGCCAACTGCAAGTGATACTCAGAGGCAGAGCACGGTTGAGACTATGCTTGTCATGATTTGTACCACAAGGCAGTTTTACAAATGATCATGAATCATGGTTTCGTTTAGTGCAATATCTGCGAAGGGTTACTTAAGGTCATCTCCGGAGCCGGATGGAGGTGCACTTAGCATGGAGCTACTTTTCTCCCGTAGTGATTATTCTGGCGTTCATGCAAGGTCCGCAGTCACTGGGAATGAAGCTTAATGAAGGGCAAAAAAAATGGAGTGTGATGATCACAAGCGTGTGGGCACTCAAGGAACCTGAGCGTATCATTTTATTTAATTGCGGTGCGATGATCGTATGACTCCAGCGACATTTAGATACCTAAGCGTTTCAGTATGAAACGCCCAGTAGAATATGTGGGAGCTAAGGAATCAATGGTGACTATAAGTCAGTCAATAGCTTCCGCTGCCATAAGGAAAGTGACAGGCTTACTGCAATATTTATCGCCCAGCCCAAGCAGGTTCGATCCAGCTAGCCCGAATCCGAGGAGAGGAAGGAGAGATAGTAGATCGATGTTTGGCCTATGGTCACAATACACCATAGCGCTCCTTCATGCGCATTGTGAATTGGTCCCTTGTAACAAATGAGAGTAGGGCAAAGTAGCGGTCCTGTGTTTCCTCCCGATAACGTACGACGTCGTCTTGTATGTGGTACGAAATATGTGCCGGAAAATTCGCCGATGTTCATCCTCCCCATTCCATTCCGTCTACACATCTTTCGTTTCCTATCAAGCCCTTGAAGCAGAATGCTTGATATGGAGTTAGAGAATCAACGATCGTGCTGAGGGACAGAGATATTTCTAACGTCACTCCTCTGTATATCTCGGATGACATCTGTCAGAAGATTGTTCATCTACCGATGAGGGTTTCCCATAAGATCGTTTGCTGTGAGCGCAGTAGCTCTTGTGGTCTCTTCTTGCGATCGACGGGCAGGTTCGTCTATGGTTCGTGCGGAAATCTCGGTGAGCTGGATTGTTGTTAATTCTGGCAGTCGAATGGTGCTGTACGGATCTGGATGCCGCCCACTGTGCAGTGATTTCCTTGCATTCAATCTAACAATACGTTACTCATTAGCTTGCACCTTCAAGCTCCTCAAACAAACTTACACTGCGAACACAGAATTAATTTGACCTAGGTCAGTGGGTGAACAAAGCCCAATTTCGAAAGGTATGCATACACAAGAGAAAACTCACATCGCGTCCCAATCATACCGATACCTGGAATAAAAGTATTTAGCTTCGGGACCACAAGCTGCTCTCTATCGTGAGCTTGGTTCTAATATCCATCGAGTAGAAATAACCGTACAATAATGACCGTCATCAATCCCAGCACGCTACCATTCAATAAAAACATAAGCTCCCATGCTAATATCCGTGTTATCCACTTACCAGGTCAGAAAGCCCATGTTAATCGAAACGAAAGTTAAGCGGTGGATACGTTTTTCGGTTCTGTGGATGGTAAGATGGATACGTTGGAAATTTTGTGATATAATGCTCACCTCCTAACGCCAAACCGATTTGGACGTAGGTAAAAATATATTGAAATGGATATAAGCAGATCTGCAATGATGCCTGCGACGGGTGCACAAAGCATCATCTGAAAATGTATCATTACGAGAGTCTCCAGGATATCATGATATTTAGCACTCGCCATAGGGAACCATACCAGACTTGGGAATAGTCTTTAAAAGCCATTTTTTAATCATTTCTTCGATACGATAAATATCGTACTCACAAAAGAATCATGAAAACTGTTTGCATAATGGGACATGATTAAAAGGGCAAATCGATTCTGAAATTCGATGGAACTGACTGACCACATCCTGTAACTAAAATGGACTGTGTAAATAGCTTCTTGTCTTTATAACGCTTTCCCTGACTCACTCATTTGAATAGCAGCTAAAGTATACTGTTCGGATAACATCAGTTTGACCATAGGATCAAGTGAACGCAAGACCCACTATTGCGCCACTGATTATTTTGTTCCTGCCACTGACTTGCATGCGCTATCAATATAGGAAATATAGAAAATACGGTCTCGCTTACTTATCCATATTCGGTACGCATAAAAGCTTCACCATTGCAAGGTCAGTATAAAAACTTCCGCAGGGTTTAAGCGCCATTACCTTTGGACGACAAACGGAACAACGAACTGCAAAAGTAGGACATCAGTACATTGTGGCTCTAAGCTATGAGAAGATAGTCGTACACTGAGGAACAGGGTCATCTGATAATAATAATGATCCCAATGACACTCTGCGTAATAGGAAGCACAAGACAGACTCACATTCGACTGCCTGATGGAAAGGGTCAGAATCCAAATGCGATTCAAAGCAAGCCAGAGATAGCTACCACTGAGACATCTTAAAGCAAGTGGGAGAGGAATTATGATGACATGATATCAGGAGTTCCCACTCATCAGCGATCGAACCATACATATGGAGTGTATTGATTGTACTATCGCAAAATGAGCATGTTAATAGGCGAAAACTCGGATATGGATCAGTTAAAAGAGCACACACAACAAAAACAAAACCTAGTTGGAACACCAGCTATAAGTTTCGAGTTGTTATGGCAAACTCAACACTCACAAAGTATTTTATACGCCCTTTGTCGGAAGGGAAGTTGTGACGGTAGTAGAGGTATTGGCCTAGTGTGATTCCGTACATCCTGATGGGCGCGTTGCTCGTCAAAATTTGCCACATTGAATCCGTTAAGTACGAACATCAGTGAGACGATTAACGCTGGCAAGAATGCGAATTTGTCAATTGTAGTTCGAACGACTTGCTATGCCGATTAAGCTCACCAATCAACGAAGGTACTTCGTGCAGAAGAAATGCACTATTATCCACACCAGAGTCCAAAATGCGCTGTGAAGTCATAGATGGCACTGGCACAGCGCGTGGATGCGAATCGGAATATTCGAATATATAGAGACTCTGGGAGTCATGCTTGACCAACCTCGTCCGACGATGGCTTTTTTTATGTATTGTTCTGTCACTGTTCAGGCGGCCTCACGGAATCAATGACCAATCAATGACTGTAATTCACACAACTCCAAGTGCCAGATTAGGGTTTATTAGTATTACTGCCTCGGCCTTCAAGTTCCTTTTAGGCTTCAAGTTACGGGACAACTGAAAGCAAGCTGGCGGATCGTCCAGGATCGTCCGCCCCGTCTGATTCCGCTCACGGGTTATATAATATACTCAGTGGTAGTATGAGTAACTCAAAACCATCCGGAGAACTTGCACTGGTATAAGTTAACTATGACCATCCCATCAGACGATGCGCAATATCCTACACATCCCATGTGTACACTGGCACTTGTCATGTACACTTGTCACTAGTAAGATGACAATCATACGTTCAAGATGGGTATCATAATTGTATTTTTATCGGCCAAGCTTCAAATTCAATAGTACCATCATGATACGGTCGGGTGAACTATTAGTTGCCAGGTCAGCACATCAAGTTGACATTAGGAACAGTGATGTATTATACTAGTCCTGGTAAAACCAATAAATCCACCAAAACATGAGCAAGAGGCACATCTCGGAGATAGAGTTGACCCTTGCCAATGATTTGAGTAGCCTAGGGCGGTATCGCTTACGCATGAAACTAAAGTACGTCCTCACTCTGTAGTACAAGAGTTGATATTATCTGTGACCTTCTCTACATCGATGTGGAGGCAGGATTGACGTGGCCCTTCTGATGCTATGATGCGTGTGTTGCCTTCTTTGGTAAGTGATTATGTATTCGGAACTCGATTTTGAGAACCTGTAGACATATCTGCAAGTTGCATACTTAGATCAGAGGGAAGCTGAATAGTGCTGAGTGGATCCGGCTGCTTTCCAGGACGACTAGGTTTCCTCGCATTCAAACTATTATACATCCGTTAGCTGATGGATCAGCATCAAACAGTTTACTTACACCGCCAACACCGAATTGATATGACCTGGTTAGGTAAATTTATTCCTTGTGAGTTCAATTTGTACCGTTGGATAGAGGTGACAACTGACATTTTACAATGATCATACCAGCAGCCGAAACATCGTATCCTAGCTCTGGTTTGCTGACCTGTGAAAAACCAAACTTATTAATTAACATGTCGCTTCTTATGCGGCAGCTGATCGACGAACAAAGACAGTTGCCATCAAACCAACGGCACTAGAATGTAACAATGTCATAAATTCTAACAAAGCTCAAATCATCGGCGTATGGGGTGCTTACCAAGTCAGGAACCCCATGTTGATGGAGACAATAGTCAAGTGTCTAAGGCGGGTTTCTGTCCTGAAAGCATACTAGCCTGAACAAAGATCTTGACGAGGTATTCAACAAGATACACACCTTTTGATTCCAAATCTTCCTGGTCTCAGATAGAAATACACACATCCAGATATAATGATGTCCGTAGCGACAGCGCATATCAAAGCAGACAACATGAACTGCAGGATTTCAGCTGTGATAATGCCACGTAATCCCTTAACTTACAGGAGTACTGAAAGTAATCGACACATGCAATGATCTGGTTACGTTCGATTGAGCAACCTCGCGGGATTAGACACGAAATTGACTGACCCGAAGACTACAAGCACTATCAATGGATGTTTGTGAAACGTGGCAATCTTCGATGAAGCTCTATTACACACCTGAACCAAGCACTAGAATGGATCAATAAAGTACACAATCGCTGATGATAATAGAATTACCAAGCTGAACAGCAGATAACAAGTACTTTAGCAAGAAAAAAAGTTCCATTATGATACGTTGGAGAGATTTTTGAGGCACTTACTACCGTGCCTGTCAGGATGGCGTTGTTCCCGCTGACTTCAGCGATATGATTATTCAACACTTTAAGCGAGTTATTCCCGACTTACTTGTCCATAACCGCCGCGCATAAAAGCTTGAGTACGCATATCGAGATGTCAATCGATCTTGGAAGAATGTGATACTCGAGGGTTCTCACCTTTGTACACTGAAGGGAACGAGAAACTGGTCGTACCATCGTGAGTTTGGGATTAGACAGTGAAAACTATGGCGAAAAGGCACGCACAGTGATGAACAACGCCATCTGATAGAACAGAGACCCTTGTCATGAGAAAAAGTCCTATTAATCAGTATAGTGACACGACCTACAATTGATTGCCTGGCCAAAAGTCAGTTGATAGCAAATGCTATGAGAGTGCAAAGTGGTCACCATGGCAAACTAGTAAAACAAGCAATAGATCCATTATGGCGACATGGGACAAAAATCGACCATTCAAAAGCTGATGAACCGTAGACATGAAGGGTATCTAATAAGCTGAGGTCAATTAGGTAGATTAATCACGAATGTCAAAATCCAGGATTAAAAACGTATTGGGACTGACATTAAAAACGAAACCTAGCGAGTCGGTAGGTTACCAATGCCGAAGGCTGTCTTATATTCACAGCATCAACTCACGAAGTACTTTGTAACCTTGGGGTCGTTGGGAAAAGCACGCTGATAGAAAATGTATTGACCCAGTGCGATGCCATACATCCTTGGCTTGCATGTCGTTTCCATATATCAAGGCTATAGAAGATAAACAACATACGCAAGAGAAATCGTGAATCCTGCGATAAGAGACATCAGCCTTTTTGCTGGCGACAAGAGGCTGAGTATGACTGGGCAACTAACCAAATAATCCTGGTGCTAACAATCGTAATATTGCAGAGCTAGAGGTAGGGTTCATGTGGCTGGCTTGTTTCTCCGAGTCGATTCTCGACGCAAAAAATGGATGAAGAAGTTGTTAGACAACAAGGAGTGGTCGACCGATTCTAGCGCACCGATGGCGTTTGTACAATGTACATCACCGTTACTAAGTATCGCTATTTGGAGTAAATGCTGCAACTCTTGCCCTGACCAGTCCGTGGCTCGTGAGACATGAATATATAGAATTAGTAACTTGCGCACTTGGGTAAACGTATGTAACTTACATGAATCCCGATTCCCGACTCGAAGGATTGATGCATGATAATCGCGGACTTTAATGCATTTGTACTGAGTCGAATAAACCAAAATTATATTAGAGCTTCCTCTTCACCAAAGATCACGCTGTATAGCTATCATTATTCTCTCAAGACAGACCAGTGCTCTACTCGTACCGAGTTACATATCATATGTATCCGGAATATATCGGTGATTCTAGAATGAGATAGCCAAACGCATGCACCATCCAAAAACTTACCGGTTACGTCGGGATGATTGCGGCCACAACTTGCAAAGGAACACTGGTAGTTTGAAAGAGAAACGATGGTGAAAAGTCTCTTTCTCTTTTGAGCTCGTGTTAACGCTGACATTCCAAATAGTAGTATAATGCCTGTCCAAGCTCATCGAATAATTGTCAAGTCGCTGAATAGCCGGATCAGCGCAATAAACTTTTGTGCGACCTACTAGGGCTCCTCATTGAGGGTACAATATAGGTATATTGTTTTCCATCATGCGAAGAAAACCCTGGTGATGGCAAAAAAATAATTCAGCAGAGATCATCAATACTGAAGAGGGTTCACTGAATACATTTTTACAACCCGCATCATATCGCGGTAAAATCGAAGGTTGGCGAGTCCGTGCTCGCGCATCAGTATGCTGCTATATGCAATTTATCATTCAGGACATTGCCGTGGTTCATGCAGGGTGCACAGGAAGCAGAGAGTGCCGCTGTTCTACTCGTTTTTCCGTGATGTCATGCTGAGACTTTGCCATCTGAGGAATGCAGATATAGATTGTAAATTTCGGGATATAATATGGCTTTTGATGTCGCCGGCTTGGCTCCAAGGACAAGGAGTATAACAGCACTGAAAGAAAATTGCATTACTGACCAGGGAACATATGTAGGTGAACAGGGCTTTGTGGGTAGTAATGATCCAACATATTTACATCTTGGATACATATGTGTAATCAATACAACAGAGGTGCTTGGCCCTGGAGAAGCTTCTCCGAGTTAGTTGCAAGCTGGAGTCGGGGGTGATAGCATCGGTATCGTGATTGCAGCTACTGGGAGTGTAGTGTAAGTGGGTGCCTTCTTGTGAGAGTCATCGCCAATTATGGTGTGTTCGTTGTGACACTAGTATGGTGACTATGACCCATTGATCTTATGCAAATGATGATGCGGCAGTGCTCAAAGTCGTGGATAGAACGAAAACAATTATGTGAGAATGCAAATGGTATCATCCATGAGAAAAATGTCCAAAATACAAACATGACACGAGTTTACAAAAAACTAAAATCAAAATGGCTACAAAGTAGCTAGCTAAGAGTACACACTGTAGAGTGAGTGGAGTATGTAGATGTAGCAATGTGCGGGCTACAGAACTGCTGATAACATAGCAAAATGAAAAAGAGACCTACTAATACAAAAACCCACTAAGCCCACGCTGAATTATCCCACCATCTTTTCCCCCCACCTCTTATCGCATATTCGGCGATTCCCTCCGTGCTAGCGGCGTATATGAATGCTCCAGAAGGGTCAAAGCATGTTCCGGCGAGATCGAGATCATTATCTGGGGGCGGGGCTGGGATATCGTCCCGAACGGTTGCGCGACGATGGGGGTGATTTAGCTGTCGCTGGCGATTGAACCGTGCATTTCGGCTTGGTGATAGCGCGCGAGAAGGGGACGGTTGGAGTGGAAGATGGACTGAAGGAGGTGGGGAAGAAGAGCGCGATGGAGCACGAGACGAAACACAATAATCGGACTCTATTTCATCCACATCCATATCAGTGTCACCGTTTTCTTGTCGGTCACCGAGGCCCATATCAGATCCACTGTGTAATCCATGTATACTGCCCCCGCGACCAGGCAATGAAGATCTGGATGAATGGTGCATATATCGTGTTCTGACACCGTGGTGACCCAAAACTTCTCTTATGTCGTTCTCGACTGCGAGGTCTCCCATGGGTGGGATGATAACCATATTACCAGGGTCATCATCCTCTCCATGCCGACGATTGATGTTCCATTGGTATCCCCGATTCCTCGGAGTTGAAGGCTCAAAAGAGTTTTCAGTAGATACCCGGAACGCGTCTTCCAAAGTAAGTATAACGCGAGGTGGCTGAGTGACATGCCTTAGCGAGGGCGATGACACTTGCAGTGTGGAGTGTGGTGGATCAGACTGAGATCTTGAAAGAGGTTGGGTACAAATTGGGACGGTGGGCCTGCCTGTTGAAGAAAGACCTCCCACTCGGATAATTTCTTCGGTTTCCAAGGTGCGTGCATCGACAACATGCAGAAGATTTGTGTGCTAATAATGAAAATGTCAGATGTGAACTTCCTACAATACAGGAACCTCCAGCATACCTCTGTAAATGTCATTATTTCGTGTCCAGAGGAACCGGGATATCCACCGGCCCCGAATTTCAGGCTCCGGACACCCCATCCTGGAGCTCTTGAGTGTCCTCTCGTCCAATCCCAAGGAGAATCACTCAACCGACCGCTCCCATGGCCGTTTCCAGGCTGTCCAACTGGCATGCGCATGCGGTCCGTGTGCAATACTTTCAGTGGCTTGCTGCTTCGAACATCCCACACAGCAACGACGCCTTCTTGAGAGGCTACAGCAAATTTCATGCCATCTTTTGAAAAAGCTGTCGAAAACGACGCAGAAGGGGTGCTAGTATGCACAAAGGTGCTGGGAGGAGGGACAGTGAGGGTGGTGATGGGTGTGAATGTGATGCGAGAACCTCCATGAAGTTGATGGAGATAAATCTTTTCGGAATCTCCCACCGATAGTAAAGTCCTCCCATCGGGTGATATCGATGCTTTCACGTACGTGTCAAATTGAAATACTGGTAAATAATTCGGGAATAAACGCACAGTGGTTTACCGGGGCGTCCAGTTTTAGCTGGCCTATTTGGTAGATTCCTTTGGGAGGTGCGTGGCCCCGCACAGGAACATCGTAAAATTTGACTGTGTGGTCATTATTACTTATCATCAGCCTCGGTTCGACGCTGGACTCCTGAGATCGGTTCAGGCTCAATGAGCTCAGTATTACCGAGTTATTTATTGAGCCGGAGAGGATTGCGGAATATTGCCATATCGCATTGTTGCAGCGAAGCCTCGGAGAAGGATCATCCCGTCTGTCTGCCCGAGACGATGGGTCATGCAGGGACAGATGTACTTCGGACTCTTGACCACCTGCAGCGAGCAATGTCTTGTCTGTTCCCGGAACCTCGAGCGATGCAATCGTGTTCGCATTGAAGGGCAAGTCGGCGATACTGCGAGACGGCTGAACAAAACAAAGATAAACGGATATTCAGAAATTCAGTCAGGAGGGGAGGCATACAACATCCGAAGCACGCAGATCATGCTCTATTATCGAGTAGCCCTGAATGTAATTGACGACTCCGGCTTCACGAGGGCATATTATGAGATCGCGCAACTGGCTGAGTTCCGCGTAGATTGTAAGGCTTAGACCCACGAGCCACAATACGATACTTACACATGTCCAATTGTAATCTTCGCAGCGGCGATGTTTGACGGAGTCGATGAGGCCAATAATGTTGGATTGCGACCCATTGCCCAAGATTAGAGCAAGTTGAGATGGTTGTGGTTATGGATAGACCATGGAACTGCAATAGGGAGCTGTTGGGAGCCGACATGCGTGCACAATTTCCGGTTTCAGGTCCACGACCATGTGCTTACAAATATTCGTGCCACATTTAGCTTTCTACTACTTTCACCAAGTTATCAGGCTTTCGATATAACCATGAGCTCGAACGAACTTGAAAGCAATACTGTCGCGGTTGTGAAAGCAAAACCAGCAAAGAAACTCAAGCCCGCACGAAAACAGGTCAAACCAGGAGATGTAGAGAAGAAGGAGACTCCACAGACCGGAAAAGAATACAGTATGTCCAACTTGCATTGCATTGTATCGGTTTACTAATTCAATTATCAGATATATGGTACAACAAATGGGCTGGAGGGGATCGAGAAGACAGTTACTCAAAGTGTGTACTTCTCATATTATCAACTCCCGTTCGCTGATGTCCAATCCAGTAAAGTGAAATCACAGACTCGGTGTAACATCCGCAAGGATTCTGGTCTTACTCGTGCCAACACAACGGGCATCAGATACTGCTGTCTATTTTTCTCTCGTGGCTGTTGTCCATACGGCTGGGAGTGTGAGTACCTGCATGTACTTCCCGATCCGAATAATGCCCTTCCGGACAGCTCCAAAGATTGCTTTGCTCGAGAAAAGTTCTCTGACTACAGAGATGATATGGGAGGCGTTGGAAGTTTTAACCGCCAAAATCGTACCTTATACGTCGGACGAATAAAAGAGACAGGGCCAGGGCCAGAAACCGAGGAGGTCGTCATGAGACATTTCAAGGAATGGGGCGATGTTGAACGAAGTAAGTTGAGCTATCTTTAATTTGACCCTGATCCGTATTTACCCTGCCCTAGTCAGAGTCCTACAATATCGCAGCGTGGCTTTCGTGACGTATGTTTCGGAGCTACATGCTCAGTTTGCTAAAGAGGCCATGGCATGCCAGTCCCTCGATAACGACGAAATTCTAAACGTTCGATGGGCAACAGAGGATCCCAATCCGGTGCAAAAAGTAGCTGAGAAGCGTCGACTGGAGGAGATGGGCCAAGAAGCAATCCAAGCTCGTATGGACCCTCGTATCGTCGATGCGATGCGGGCAGTACGAGCATTGGAAGATGGTGATATGCTCGATCAAGAAGGGGAGTTATTGGAACAAGGGGACCCCAATGGCGATAATGACGTTGATGAACCCAGTACGAAGCGGCAACGAATGGAAGTTCCTCCACAGATTACACCGGAGCAACCCGCGCAACCGTTGGGATTACTTAACGCCGACACCCTAGAGGGTCTGAAATACTTCGCGGAGATCAGGAAACAGAACGGTTTCCCCGTAATATCTTTGAATAAAACAGCGCCTCCTGCCGGACACTTACCGACTGGTCTCGGATTGGCCCAATACGACAGCGATGATGAAGAATGAGGCTGGTAACACACGCACTGTAAAATTTATATAATGTTTCCGTGGTTGTATAATGGTCAGTACCAGGCTATGGCTTTCCTCACCTTCTTATAGAACGTGGCCTATTTTCAGTATCGACAAATGCCATGCATGGCCGTACTATGAGCATCTTAGGACGCGTGCTTTCGAAATATCTGTGCTATGTATTACAAACGCTCTGGTTTCTTGCCATCAAATGACGCATGGTATAACCTTTATGCCTGAGAGACACTGTAATTGACGGTTAATTTAGTTTCTAGCCACCAGCCATATCAGAATAAGATGGAACTTCGGGCATGCACTGAACGCGGGGTATTTTTGCCAGACGTTCCTTTTCTGCTTGGAACATACCTGTGTACCCATCGTTCATTGGATTCAAGCTGTGCTTGGTAGCACTGCTACACTCAAACTGGACCTGAACAGATCCCACGACTCTGTTTTGGCGGTGCAGTATGTACCATGAGGACAACACGAGGCTCAATTACAAGGTAATAGTATCATTGAAACCAGCCGTTTTGTGGGCGCTTCAACTCGCATTCGGCATGGGTGAGATGTGTCTAGGACGTGTTTTTCGCGTATTCTATCTGCTGTAAGCGCTCATCGTGCATAGGATTTTGACCATTTTGTGTCTGACCGGGCGTCAAAAGACCACAAGGTCAGTTCCCATGTGACTTCCATGAGCTTCGGATTTAACCGATTTGGCCACAGATTGTTGGCAAGCACAGCCGCAGAAAGTCGAATCTTTCTTTCCATTCGACGTTCATCCGTTCGATATCGGATTGTATCGACCTGAATATTCCGTTCGAAAGGACATGGCACCGCCATTTATTATCTACCAGGATTTTATCAGTACTGCTTGGCCTGACTTCAATTATAGTCTCTCCAAAAATGCCGTGGCTATCCTTCAGAATTCCTGAAGAGAAATTGGCTGCCTTCGTCTCTCAAATCTGGCTGTCGGCCGTGTCGCTATCGCGTTGCTGATGCCTGGCAAATTGCCTTTTTATTTCTCGAAGTTATCCTTCTTTGGCTTTCGTGCGTCACTCGGTCTCCGTTTGTGCTTCTCGATCTGCCTCGTCCCGCCTCCTCGAGGCTACATGACGGGTACCAGCGTCAATTATATTTTGGAAGTTGTCCCAAGTCCACACGCTTAGCGCTGGCGCCTACAAGTAAATACGGAACAACATTGTGGGCGCCTCTCCTTGTACTTAAACCGTTCTCTTGTGGCGGATACCAATTATCTCTCCCGCAATGGACTCATACTACACCAACATGACTCGCAGACAATCTACAATGACTGTGCCCGCTATCCGGATCGAGTCACCGTGTCCCTCTCATGACTCCTCGAATGCTCTCCTGTATGTCTGACCATCGCGTATGACTGTGATCTCATTAATGACCAACTCATCCTTATGACTTAGCTTCGATGGGAGTTATTTCTCTCCAGACGAGTCATTTGGCTTGAGTTCAATATTCAATGATTTCATTGAGGACTCGAATACGCTGCCCATGACAGGTCCTCTGTCATCAATCGACGACAGTCAGTATCGGCAATCTTTGTACACGATCGCATACTAACGATCATATTAGTATACGGTACTGAGCAATATCTCAGTTCACCTAGTTCCGACTACTTGACTCCCAGCGAGGTAGGACACGACGCCACACAACCAATTTCGCCAGAGATCGGAGCGCTCGCTCCGGATCAATCGGAGTCATATTATCAGCCCAGTCCTAACTTTGCAGGCTTGTCGCTGCTGAGTCTGTCAACCACACCCGACAGATCTGTGTCATCCAGTCCTGCATGGCCTGGAGGATTCTACCTTGACCCTAGTCCTTCACCAACCTCGGAGCCTTACCTTGACCCACCCCCGTCACCGCTGTCGTGGCGTTCTTTATCCATAGAGCCTTCCCCACTGTTGAGCATCGGAAGCCTGAGTCCCAGCCCAACGACTGCAGAACTCGGTTCTCCTTCGTTCCCGCTCTTAGAATCCTCTCCCAGCCCTGCTTCTAGTCGCGTTCGGTTGACTCGTAGCATTTCCGCTCATCGCGCAAGCCCTTATGAGCACCGATCATCTTCTAGCCTGCCCTCCAACGACCCGTTCTTGCCAGCCCCCGAAGCTTCGGGTTCGCGTCGCCGGTCTTTCCCTACCACAGAACGTCCTGCCATTGAGAAGGGCATAGTCGCCACAGAAGCCATGCGTGCCGCCAACGAGCGTCGCAGACGCAACCCGGCTCAGCACCAATGCGATATCTGCGTTCAGACATTCACAACGCAGTTCAGCCTTACCCGTAAGTGCATCCCATTGGTGGCGTTGGATCGTTCTCACCTTCGTTCACAGGGCATAAGCAATCTCACACGGGCGAAAAACCTTATATTTGCAGCCATACTGGGTGTGGCCAAACTTTCTTCAATAGCAGTGATTGCAAACGCCACGAGAGAAGTACACGGAAACATCCAAACTCCAATACGATCGCTTCCGGTCGTCGCGGTGTAGCAGCGCCCCCCGAGTAACGACACGGTAGATTGGCACCCATGGACTTGATGTTATCACGCCAGCGGACCCCACACTTAATTTCTTTTGACATCACGCATCATTTGACTGAGGGGTCGATCCTCCTGAGTCTTTCATGATACCCATACCACAATGATATCCATATTCTATGACGTTTTCGCGCTATGTTTTCTGTTGTGTTAACCTTGTTTAATAGTTTTGACTGGACTGCTTCTATCCCTACGTAGCGAGTTCTTGCCAGCAAAGCCTGACAAGCTGTGAATATCTTGCATATCGTACGTTGACTCGTACAGCCATTATAACTTATACCTTAGTACATACTCGAATGTATCTTCGACAACACAAAGTTGTTCTCATACAATTCTTGAAATCAATCAAATGACTAGTATATTTGCCGGTCGGTCACGGGGCTTTCTATAACTAAGTAGTAGTAGTACCGCTCGTGGCGTGGAATTTGATCAAAACATCTGCCTGGCTTTGGCAGGAGCTAGTTGTAATTTATATACAAGAACGTCTGGTCGATATATAATATACATTGTCAAGGAGGATAACTAACATCACAGAAGAACATGTACAGTCGTATTTTTCATTAGCTAACTTCGGTTTATCGGTAAAACTCTTTTATATGCACACAAAACCATCATTTCCAACAGTCGCGTCTTGTTAATCCAACCACATCATCCTGGAGGCATGCTTAACGGCCAATGGTGAACCCTTTCGCTTCCGACATGTGCGGCGCAAAAGTTCTATCATGAAGCCCAGCCGGGATGCCAACAACGTTGTTAGAAGGGCCGACTGCAGTGCTCGTCAATCTTCCAAGAATAACTACACAGAAAAGTTAGAATAAACTTACAGCTAATCGCACTAGTAGGTGTGCAGTTGTGGGTGGTATACAACGTCACGTATAAATCCTTCTTGGGTGCCGTGACTGTGAACTCGAATGATTGAAGACTTTTTATATAACCAGGGAAGGCTTTGCAGCCCCCTTTTGTGGCTTTAGCAGAGAAATTTTCGTGCCATAGCTTGTTCGAGCCAGCGCATTTTGGAGCTGTGTGGACCCGAAGGCCCCAGTTATCGGGGTGTTTGAGAGATACGTCCTTGCAGGCCGCGCTAGCAAGGCCAGCGGCGCCTAGCACGGCGATAACTGTGTGCAAGTTGACGAACATGATACTGAAAAAATCCATCAATGGACAGGAAAGGTGGCAGAAAATGTAGGACGTACTCAATACAGTGAGAGGTTGCAGAGAATATTTTACGATGGTACTAAAGCTTGTAGATGTTGAGTATACATCGCGGTTTATATAGACAGCTGCAGAGTGCATTTCTATATTACGTTAGTCGAGATATCGATGTCATCCGTGAAATGCCGGCTAGAATTAAGTTGTAGACGCATGGAAAGCAACGGGATGAGGAAAATCTAGAATTGATGGAGGTCATGGAGGCGGATTCAAGAGTGGGTTCTAGCCAAACCTGGTCGAACCACCGTATGGATGACGCAGATCACTGGAATTGATTGGCTTTCGGTTGTGCACCCCCAAAGTTGCCCCAGGGCTCATGGTCAGCCATATGCGCGTACCTTGATACACTGTGGAGTGGTGAGTGGTCGCCGGCCACCGAACAGACCAATGCGATCTGTGAGTGTGCCAGTGGCTACCCTTAGTGCCAAGTTTAGCGCCAGTTCTATGGTGGATTACTTATTACATTTGCTTTATGTCCTGCATTATGATAGAGTTCATGCTTTGCATCTTGAGAAAGAGTTTCGGTAACAACAGGAATCTGTAGGAAGAAAAACAAAGCAACCGCAATACGGACAAGGGGTTATAGTAAGGAAGTAAATACCCAGCGAAGAGCCTGAAGTCGCCGAGCCCCGGTTTAGAGTCA
Source organism: Hygrophoropsis aurantiaca (assembly GCA_021014935.1). NCBI lineage: Eukaryota > Fungi > Basidiomycota > Agaricomycetes > Boletales > Hygrophoropsidaceae > Hygrophoropsis > Hygrophoropsis aurantiaca. The sequence continues at coordinate 65,910 of MU267624.1, forward strand.
CATCCTGTACTAGCCCAAGAATAATCGCCCCATGACGATGAGTACGTGGACCTGCAGATGATGACATACGGAGTCAGATCATCCGTGGGCGGCGCAAAAATCACCACTTGCACGCGGAAGAGGAACTAAATGGAATAGTCCAAGAAAATACCTACAAGTTCAAGGATCGGTATTTGTTCGACGAAGAGAGACACGGAAGCCTGGCGGAGGATCCCATACACCCAATTCACGTTGCAGGCTCTGCAGATCCTGTGCCCACCTCTCTTCCCAATAAACTGTCAGCAAGCATCTCCCATGGGCCCCACAACGCATCGCCCAAGGTACGTACTCCCTCCATAGTCGCTCCCTCTGAGCTGGCTTCAAGCGCACCGAGGCACCGAGGGCGAAAGCGGTCATTGGGAACCCGAGATTCGCGAATTCAAATGCTTTCAGTGCGAGCTCGGGAAGGGCGGATACTCGCAGAGAGAATAGGGCGTGATAAAAATCGTGGGTTTCTCGATAGCGCTGCATAACATAGGCTAATTCGGGATCTGATATGTAGTGCACCTAAGTTGTGGTCAGGTTGGAAACACGAAATGCTCGGATACATGGAACACGAACAGGTTCTCGTGAGTCCGGAGTAACTTTACAGCTATCAAGCCAGTTGATATAGGCCTGTCCGAAAGTACCTTCCGGTAGCGCTCTGAGTTCTTCCATGTCGAGTGTCTTTGAATTGATCCGTGGTCGTTCCTTCAGTATACGCCTGCCTTCTGGAGATTCGAGCATGGTATCACGCAGTTTTGTTAATGTGGAACCGGCTGTGGTTTCTCCAAGTGCTGCAACCATGTCTGCGCGTCCCATGTAAGATCGAAACACACAGTATTAAGACGCTCGAACTTACCGCCACGTCTTGGATCCACAAGAGCCATCACAGCAGAGCCCACAGCCAAAAACGCATTTTCAAAGCTAGTTAGTGGGATGTGCCCTGGGTAGGCCGGTTGTGTGGAGTCTGTGTGTATATAATGCTTGTTTCCTGAATGTGGTGGTCGAATGACTCCAGAATGAGATGACGGAAAGCATCTTGTGCCAACGAAACATCTACTAATTGCAGGGTGCGTGTAGATGGAACGAGCGCCGATATGGTGTACAGGACGGCATGATGGAAAGAGTCTCATATTGTGAGCACTGAGCATGCCAATTCTTGCAAAAGGTGTCGGCAAGGTGTCGGACACGCCAGTCCTACCAAAAAGAGGTGTTGCTATACTTGATTTGGCGATTTCCTGACAACCTGTTCCATTTTATACTCGTTCGTTCTACATATGTAAGATCTGAGCCGTCTATGCTTCTATACGAGAAAGAGGGACAGTGCTAGGTGCCTTCACTCGATTGCACAGGAACGTTGTCGCCAATTGGCCTCAATCGCATCCCACAAACTTGAAGGCATGACATCCCTCGCACTCTTCCCAAGCCGCCCATTCCCCCTTGAAAAACATCCCCAGGCTCTCTGGTGGCATCCAACTTCTATTCCTTGTCCTCCAACTTGGCTTTGGCAGTGGCACAAACTCACTTCTACTCACTGTGAACTCCGCTTCCGCGGGCCCACTCCTCGACTCTATCATATTCGCTAAGGACATCGAATTCAGTGTCGCCCTCACCTGCCTTATGTCTCTGTAGCAGAGGCCATGTGTTTCTCCGCTCGAAAAGTTCGCTCTCAACTCCGATGGCGAGGGCTTGAAGGAAGTTGACGTTTGAATGCTCGTTATCGCGGGTGCAAACAAATACAACGTGACGGACGTTGGGCACGGTGGCGAACAAGTAGCGATACGTCGATAGGTTAAGATCGCTATCCCGAATAATCAATGTGGCCAGTTTCGGGAAGTGATTTCGATATGACGGCGATTGGAATAATAGATGGGGGTGGTAGTCACCTGCCTCAGTGATAGTCAAATGATCCACTTCTGGGCAATCCATTGCCGCCAATGCAATAGACACACAGCTCCCAATTGACACTCGAACTCGTAACCTCCGTAACACTGGAAGTGTAGTTGAATCATAATGGGCTATTTCAGGAATATCCACGAGATGGCGGGTGTAATGCAGAACTTTTCCTAGGTAGCGGCATTATCGCTGAGGGTAGCAAACATGCGATCGAAGTTGCCAGCTTGCTGAGGGAAGCGTGTGATGTACGCTCTTGAGTTTTGATTGGAACCAACTGATCGATACGTAGTCGCTATCAAACTAGAGCGACCCAAGAGCGGGCATCCCCGTATTAGAGGACAGACATAGCATCTGGTCAGTGAGCCTGGGATAGGTGTTTACTTCAATGTCAAGGTGCTCCAGATGAAGGAAGTTGTTGTCTCGCAAAGATTGGAACAACAGAAGTGAGTCCCATCCGCCAAGGCCCTCCATTCGAATCCTCTGAATTCTGTGGCAATGTGCTTTGAACATCAACATCACGATTCACACTATGCATGTCTAGATGCCCAATATGCTACGGAAAAATCTTCAACGAGCTCTCTTTTGATCTCGAGAGATAGGCTAGAGTTCTGTCTTTGGTCAGATTCGGTGATGGATAGAGCTCTGACCACAAAAGGAGGATTGAGATCGACTTTTTATGACCTTGATGTTAGGGGTAAGTAAGGAGTAACAAGTCTCAAGATCTCACATTCCATACTGAATGGATGGTGGGTAGGTATGGGCCTTTATGGTCATCTTGCGATATCATTGATATAATTAGGGTGGATCGAGGTAGGATAATGATCTGCCGTCCTGCGCGTGTTTTGACCGAGTGATCTGTAGGGGAGCCTGAGGGGTCATGCATCATTGGCCAATAATTGAATAAAAGATCCGGAAAGATTTACATCCAAATGCAAATCTTTACATAATTTCTGAACAAAGTCCCTTCAATCGACAATTTGTTCACAAACCGTCATCAGGAGCCTTCTTCGCATTTGTCGACGTTAGTTCCTTTGTTTCTCCTGGAAATGTTGCAGCACAAGCAATTTGCCGCCTGGATTACCACCGACGATACAAAACTTGAACCATACGGAATAGAACACTTTCCAGACACAAACACAGTCACTTGCTGGATCGTCTCGGAGGCGGGAAAGGTAGCATACTTAACCACGATTCAATTCTTCAAACTCATATGGCTACTAGAAATTTTGCGTGAACTGGCAGGATTGCTCTCCTTCGCGTCTGAGTGACTTAGCGGGCTATGTTAGCCTAGATGGTCGCGAGTGTGGTGGGGATACATTACCTCGTGCTCGTCCATCCATTGTGGTTAGGAAGGGTCATGTATGGACATCCCCCACCTCACGACGGGATTTCATCTTTTCAGACATTCAGCTCACTGGTATGGTCCCACCTATCAATCCGCACCGGTTCATCCTCTAATGCATCATCGTGTGTATCTGCAAAAACGCTCAGACGACGATACCTACCTTGGGCATTCCAATCCAGATCTTGGCGAAGTGAAACTGTGCCTTTGGTATGGCACGAAAGCCGAGATTGTGCCATACGGCGGCTTGCAGGTTCCTGACGCGCGAAAAGTGCACGAGCGTACCAAGAAAGCAGGAACGCATTGTGTTGGGTGGGTTATCACGATTATTTCCGTGAAACCTCAATGCATTTACATACCATGAAATAATACTAATTGAGATTTGACAACTTTTATGGGTACAGATTTGGCGAAGCAGTGACCACTCAACCGGTTAATTTTACACGATTTGTGCCTTCGAGTTCACAGCCGATCGCCACTTTTATTTTCAAGTACCGAGGACATGGTGCGAACGAATCTCCAACTGTGATTCACGTGTCGGCTCTCTTATATGTCCTACATAGACCTCCTCCGGGCCAATGGAATCATTCCACCTCCTCATGACTCTACCACTGCGTCGTCCGCGAAAAGCTTATCTGAAGATGCTGACGAAAGTGATGGGGACTCCTCTCCAGTGGAATTTGAGGAAGTCGGCGAAGATACCGAGCGCGAAATTAACTCGCTGAAGAGGAAACTGAAATTGCTCGAGTCAAAACGGAAGGACTCGAAGGGCGACAGAGCTTCAAATTCTCGTGATAGGCCTGCCAAGAAAGTGAAAGTCAAGAAGGAACATTCACGCAAAGTGTTTGTGCCATCTGGCGAGGTCATTGATCTCACATAACCGGTGGCCTTTTTCACACCCATACGCTCAGGCTGTCGCAAACTTCGTGGCATGTTATGGATCAACCCTTTTTCCAGTCAACGTTCTATCAAACGAGCAATTTTTATACGTCTTTATTTTGCAAGTAATTACTTCACCCTGGTTTATAATCACTCTTGCCTGCAGTGTTATCTTCTTCTAGTTACGTTAATGCAATTTGTGTATAACTCTCAATCCAACTTGTTGCACGCCGATTTACTTGGTATCCTTTGCTTGTCCGTAGTCCAGCTAACCACTACCCTCTCACTCATCCGAACCGGTATTTTCTGCTAGTCTCCTGTATGCAGATCAATGTTTCGAACAAAAAACAGTCATTTCTTTTCACATTTTCTGCCATGCAGATGTAATGTTGCAACATTCACCAGGCATTTCTTAGCCATTGGCCAGGGGTTCCTGGCATCGAACTTGCTGTTGACGTTATGAGCAGTATGCGCAAGCTGGATACTGAACTGAAGGGCCATAAGTCGATGCGGAAGAGTGCTTTGTTAATGAGTTATAAATCTATAGACTAGTTGTACAGTAGTGTATTGATGCTGCTACATAGTCCCGTAACATTGACTGGATACATAAGATATTGGCACCATATTTAGCTGAAATTTTACGTTTAGGGATCCAGCCGAAACGCCTTGTGCAATTTAACGTCTAACATTTGAATCCCCATCCGTCATGCGACGAATAAACTTGGCCATGGGTACGTCGCTGAACGTCGATGGAAAGTTGACCATCCGATCCAAAGCGTGCACGAACTGTCGACATGTCGACATCCCCTGGCGAGAACCGTACCTGCCATTCGTAATGCGCTGATAGGGATATATCATTGTAACAGTGTAAAACTGAGGAAGAGACCACGAAACTCACAATTGCTTTCCATATGCCATGCGTCAGCGACGATATCTAATCGGTCCCCCTTTTTTGCGGAGACGGTAACCATCTCGGGTTGTATTGCACGCGGAAGAAGCACGGCAAGGGTGTATGTGGAGGACGTGCTATTAACAGCCATATCAGGGGATAAGCCCGGAGGTGGCGATCGCCGTGAGCGGTCGGTGGGAGAAGGCAAAGATGAATCCGATGACGAGCTGGCACTCGAATTACAGGAAGAAACGGAAGGGCAAGGCAAAATACGCGGTAGGCGGCTCTTTTCTCTCCTGCTCTGAGAAAGGGAATCCTGCTGCGCCTTGGAACGTAAAGCATACGAATGCGATGGAGTGCGAGGTGGGGTGCTACTAGTTGTTGAGTTTGCCATTGTCGAAGAGGGGAAGTTCGTTTTCTGGAGGCCTAAACTTGCTGGAGACAGAGTTGTGGGTATTACTTGACTGATAGCCGGCGCAAGCTCAGGTTTAAGTAGCAAGTCCAAAGCACTAGATGAAATGGATGACGTCGCGGTCATGCCACTTATTGCTGCAACAGAAAACCCTAAATTCGCAGCTTTTCCTCGCGACACCCGCACGGATGGACGGTTAGTGTGTGCATGCGGGGTGGCCCCGTTCAAGGGTAGAGAAGACTCGTGAATACAATTAACGGCATTTTTAGTTGCACCATGAACAGCGAACATGCTGATACTACGGCCGCGGGGTTTTGCTAGAGGAATATGGATCGAGATTAAAATGATAGGAGTACCGGCGGACGATTAGAGAGAAATGTGAGTCATGCGGGGAAATTAAAGAAAAGCAACTGACCAGGCATGGAGTCCATGACGCTATTCGGAATCCCGTGCTCGGGAGACCTAAGATCTACTTTGGTAAGCGTAGCATATTTTCCCCCCTTGCGCTGAGGTGTGGAAGGAGGTTGTATGGTCCGTAAAAGGGATGCCGGAGGGATATTGCCCGCGAGCCCTACATTGTCTACCAGAGACAGGTTAATATGAAGGCAGGGGTTTTCGGTGGAATTCACGTATAAAGACATTGTAGGCGGATGAGCTGTACGATTATGTTTATGGAGTGACGAAAAGAGGGATTAGCACCGACTCACTGAGTCAGGTTATTCATATAGTTTGGGTATTGTGGATCAAACCACGCACCGACCGCGCCATTGATCGCAGTTGTGGTCTATATGGAAATACCGAATTTGGTGGACGCCAAATGATCTTGGGCAGGGTTATGAAGTGAGGCATAAACGGCGAGTCATACCTTTTGCTTGACAGTTGCCCACTTGCTGAGAACTATTCCTGCTTCAACGAATTGTAAGCATGCATGTGCAACATGCATATGCACATTAGTATGGACAAATCTGAGTATGGGGATGAAAAAGGTAAAGAACAGGATGTGAATTCAGTTTCGCGTGGAGTAGACATACACTTCAAGCGATTGCTACGTAGCTACATAATACTCGATCGAATTGAAGTACAGCGTGCGCGCCTTGCGCGCCCTTCGCCCAGCAAAATTGGGTATATGTTTGGACCACATTGAAATTGCGCTCTACGGTTCGGAACTTGTATGTTAAGAAGTAGGAGTGTTTTCGACAGGTAATAACGATGGCCAGATACAATCGGTGATGGTAGGTAAATGCCATGGTTAAGTCGCAGAAAGACTTCGGGGTGACCGGTGACCATTTATGTCGACAATAATATTTGTGCTTTATTTATTTGCTTACAGTAAATAAATAACTGGGAACTGACTAAGCTTAACAGGCTTGTGTCATCATTCAGGAAATTGAAGCTCTCATCCCAATTCCGACTTTCAACATTCTTTCTTTTCTGCAAGATTGTCGTTTCTTCCGCTCTTTCTTAATAAACGAAGGAGGTAACACTTCTGACGAGGGGTACCCTTGGTACAGCTAATGGTTCTCCCAAGCGGTTTTTGTGCCAGCTCAGTTTTCTCTGCTCGGCAATTATGCACAAGACAAGCCCTAGCGTTATATACGAGGTCAATACGCTTTCCAGCAAGTTCAGGATGCATAGGAACACAAACTAGACATCGAATATCTGAGCGAAGAAGCCTTTCGACAACACCTATATCGTATGCTCGATCATCTCCTTCTCTCTACTCCCCTCGATGGTCAAGCGGCAAAACTCCCGCTCCACCTGACTCGGATGTAGGAGAAAATGAAGCAACAGAGTCAAAGGACACTTCCGCGCGTTTGGATGGACCAGAAGATGAAAACTCTTCCAGGTCATCTTCTGAATCTTCCCCGCCATCATCTTCATCTAGCGGAGATAGCAGCGATGGCTCTGACCCTCCGAGTCCACCACCTCCGACTGCCTCTACGCCCAGCTCAATAGCGAAACAATCGGTCCCCGAGTTTTATCCCCAGGTCTTGGCGCTTCCAATCGCTCGAAGGCCACTCTTTCCGGGCTTCTACAAAGCCGTGGTCATTCGCAATCCGGCGGTCGTTGCAGCTATTAAGGAAATGATGAAACGTGGACAACCTTATCTTGGCGCTTTCCTTCTCAAAGATGAGAATACTGACAGCGACGTCATAACGGATATTAACTCGGTACATCCAGTCGGCGTGTTCGCACAAATAACAAGCGTGTTTGCGGCGAACAGTGGATCAGGCGACGGAAAGGAAGAAGGGCTCACCGCAGTTCTCTATCCTCACCGAAGAATTAAGATAACTGAGCTGCTCAAAGCAGGTGAACAACCAGCCACAGCCAAGGTCGTTCCGGAAGAAGCTCAAACAGTCACGCCGCCGCCGTCCCCTGAACCAGTTGAGACCAACGTATCTACAGGTGAATTTGACGCGTCTCGGTCAAACAACTCGTCTTCTAAACATTCCGACAGGTCCTGTGCAAACGTCATTCCTTCATAACCACGCAATATCGATAGTTCAGGTCGATAACCTGGTCACACTACCCTACAACAAAGACGACCAATATATCCGGGCTTTCATGTCCGAAATCGTCTCCGTTTTCAAGGATATTGCTCAACTAAACCCACTGTTCCGCGATCAAATCACCAACTTTTCAATCAACCAAGTTGCATCGAATGTATTCGACGAGCCCGACAAGCTCGCTGATTTTGCAGCTGCGGTTTCTACAGGTGATGTTGGCGAACTTCAGGATGTTCTAGAGAGTCTTGTCGTGGATGACCGGTTGCGGAAAGCATTGCTGGTACTCAAGAAGGAGCTCATCAATGCGCAATTGCAGAGCAAGTTATCCCGCGATGTCGACAGCAAGATTGCAAAGCGTCAGCGCGAGTATTACCTGATGGAGCAACTAAAGGGTATCAAAAAGGAACTTGGCATGGAGTCCGACGGCAAAGATAAGCTCATTGAGAAATTCAAAGAGAGGGCAGCCTCCTTGAACATGCCTGAAGGAGTCAGGAAAGTATTCGACGAGGAACTCAACAAGCTTATGGGTTTGGAACCCGCCGCTTCTGAGGCTAACGTCACTCGAAACTATTTGGAATGGCTCACTCAGGTAAAGTGTCCCATTTTTTGTGTATGAAAACACTGATTTATTGTGAATTAGATACCATGGGGCCAACATTCACCGGAGAACTATTCCATCGCACATGCCCAAACAGTTCTGGATGAAGATCATTACGGTCTCAAAGACGTCAAAGATCGCATCCTCGAATTCCTTGCCGTCGGGAAACTTCGTGGTACCGTTGAAGGCAAGATCATTTGCCTAGTCGGCCCACCAGGGGTCGGTAAAACCTCAATCGGAAAGTCCATTGCGCGTGCTTTACATAGACAGTTCTTCCGGTTCTCTGTTGGAGGCTTGACGGATGTCGCTGAGATTAAAGGCCATAGACGTACATATGTCGGTGCACTTCCGGGAAAGATCATCCAGGCTTTGAAAAGAGTCGGTACCGAAAATCCTTTGGTCTTGATTGACGAAGTGGATAAAATCGGACGTGGCATCAACGGTGACCCAGCCAGCGCACTATTAGAGATGCTCGACCCCGAGCAAAACAATGCTTTCTTAGACCACTAGTAAGTCTCGATCGTCGCCCATTATCTTGTTGTAAATGACGAGCCCGTGTTTTCAGCATGGATGTACCAGTAGATCTCTCCCGAGTCCTTTTCGTATGCACTGGTAAAGTGGTTCTATTGCCTTTACATGAGCAGTATTGATGTGTGGGAATCAGCCAATAACCTCGATACTATACCCGCCCCTCTGCTCGACCGTATGGAGGTCCTCGAAGTTAGCGGCTATGTTTCTGAGGAGAAGTGCGTTATCGCCGAAAAGTATCTCGGACCGCAGGCGAAAGAAGCATCAGGCCTCAAAGAGGCTGATGTTCTCCTTGATTCCACCGCTGTCGATGTCCTCATCAAATACTATTGCCGTGAAAGTGGCGTTCGAAATTTGAAGAAGCACATCGACAAGGTATATTTGCCAACATCTTATCTTCGTTCAGAGATTGACCAATTTGTCCTGTAGATCTACCGAAAGGCTGCATTAAAATTGATCTTGGATCTTGGGGAAACAGTATTCCCTGAACCTCCGCCTTCATCAGCTAGTTCCCCAGATGCATCGGTTTCAGGTTCGAAAGTCAAGTCAGTAGAATCGCAAGAGCCATCCGCCAATGAACCCAATGACGTCTCACCTCAAGAACCAATTAAGCAAGATTCCGGTGATCGCAAACCTGTCACGACACAAGAACGAAAGCCATTGAAAGTTCCCGACAGTGTTCACGTTCGCATCACGCCAGAAAACTTGAAGGATTATGTTGGACCGCCTGTCTATCATAAAGATCGAATGTACGTGGCCGCACCACCAGCTGGTGTGAGCACCGGACTGGGTTACCTCGGCAATGGATCTGGAGCTGTTATGCCCATCGAAGCTACAGTATGTGATTCTGCTTCTCAACGACCTAAAATGTTCTTACCATCCACAGAGCATGCCAGGTAAAGGTGGACTGCAGCTTACCGGAAAACTTGGTGAAGTCATCCGTGAGAGTGCGCAAATCGGGCTGAGCTGGGTGAAGGCCCATGCATATGAGCTCGGCATCACTAAGACTGCCGAAGAACAATTCTTGACTGATCGTGATATTCATGTGCACATGCCCGAAGGGAGCATCGGAAAGGAAGGACCAAGCGCTGGAACTGCCATTCTGTCAGCATTCGTGTCGTTGTTCACAAAAACTAAGATCAATCCCGATATTGGTACGGTCCACCTGTGCGATATTCCAATATGTGCTAATTATGAAATTGGTTTCATAGCGATGACTGGAGAAATATCCCTCGTTGGACAAGTTTTACCTGTCGGAGGACTGAAAGAGAAGATACTTGCTGCTCATCGTGCAGGAATCAAGACTATACTGGCACCGGCGGCTAACCGCGCTGATATAGAGGAGAATGTTCCCGAAAGTGTCAAGACAGGTATACGTTTTGTTTACGTTGAAGACGTCAAGGAGGTCCTTCACGAGGTGTTTCGTGGGGAAGCAGTAGCGGAGCGGTGGAAGGATACGCTTTCGATATAGTCCTGGATCGCTATCTTATATTAATTTGAATGGCTGAGTGGCCTTTGGAGGTTCTGTTACTTTGCATCTGCATAACTAGATTTCATGCACCATCAAACGGTTGTACCATAATCGCATTCTTAAATCCAGCTCACGATCATTACCACTCCACATGTGTAGATGTGAAAGTCCTTCAAATTTTGTGACGTGTGACGTTTGACACTTAGCCAACCGTGACTCACCCGGTGTTCCAGCAATCATGATGGGCTATGAAGCTGCAGTCAGAATTTTTAGTCGCTGAGCACTCCTTTGGCTCTCGCTCCGAGAGTCGGCTAGTCTCAGTCACTTATTCCAACTCGTTCAACACCACATGGCCGTTATGCATCGCGAAAAACTTCAGACGAAGCAACAGTAAATGATATATAAGTCACCATAATTCTTCCGAGCTCGAATGCCGATGTGTTCTTATCTATGTCACGCCGGTATCAGGAGAACAGCAATGTTAACAATAGGTGAGTCGAAAACTCGTTCTCAGGCCCATCTGTCGATGATCACGGGTCACTTGAGTCAAGTGTTACAAGCACGATATTCCGGAGAAGCCACTGTAAGCTTTTCCTTGCATTCAGGGCATACAGTCTTTACGGACCCACTTACAAGGTCGTCTTTTACTCCTAATCCAGAATTTTTAGCTACCCAGATAAGTCATTAGACAAGAGCTATGAACTCATTCAAATCAGAGCAGTAGGCTTATCGAGTTCTGATTCTTGAGTACGGCAAGATCTCATTGGCTTGCTAATTACGCGAATAGCCACCTGTCAGTGTTGGATAGAAGCAAGACTTATCGCGAGCATCAAAGCTAAAGTTGGATCACCTTGCTTATCGTTCATTTCGTCATTTACATAAACATGCGAAGAATTGCTCGTTCGCCGGGCCTTTCTTGGGACCTTCACTTCTCTCAACCTCACCACTGATTTTTTGGTTTCGCCTTCATGGGAGTCACTGACGATTTGGCTATCCCTGGCTCTGTATACCTGGTGGACGTGCAGGAGAAATCGACCGTTGTCCACGCCAAACATGACCATGCCATAGTGCTCAGTCCGACTCCTTCAAACGACATAAATGACCCTTTGAACTGGAGTAAAGGACGTAAATTAATGCAGGCCGTCTGTGTGATGATATGTAGGTATAGTTGTTGCCATTGGCCACCCGATTTGGGCTTAAAGTTATTCTACAGATACGAGCGCCATTGGTATTGGGACGACTGTACTATATTCCATTCTCCAACCAATCACTGACGACACGGGAATCCCTCTATCAACTTTGAATGCTGGAACCGGATATAGTACGTCCATCCAATTTACTGCGTAGTTTGGTACTGACATTGGATTCCTTTTAGTGTTCCTATGTACGCTAATTGATCATTTAGCGCTATCTGATCAGTTAAGCTGACATCACCCTGGTAGTTCTGGGATGGGGGGCACTTATTAATCAACCTCTTGCGCTCACATTTGGAAAACGGGGTATTTATCTCCTCTCGGTAATTGGAAACATAGTCAGTGCAAACATTTCGTATTATGCGGGAGTTATCTAACTATGGGTAGGCGATGTGTTTGTGGACACCTTATGTTAAAACAGAGGGTCAATGGCAAGTTGATCCCCAATTTTTTTTGCTCTTGTCAGCTAAAGGTTAATCCACGCACAGGATAGCGAGTAAGATCATTCAAGGCTATCTCTGCACTCCCGTAGAGAGCTTGTGTGAAGTCAGCATTGCAGACGTTGTAAGTAGAATTCTGTTGCATAGAAACATCACCATATCTTAATGAAAATCTGCTCACAGTTCTTTGCTCATGAGCGAGGGACTTACATTGGAATTTATACGCTCTTTTTATTCGGGTATTTGTGCTGTTCTGTCCAGACGGTCCGATGTTAACATATGAGTCAGGTCCAACTACTTTGCGCCTCTCATTGCAGGGGTAGGTTCTTATACAATGCTCCTCGGCTCTGACAACTTACTCGAAACGTCAGTTTATCTATGATGGACAAGGCTGGCATTGGGGTATTCTTTATTTTGTCGGAGATCACAACCACCTATTGACGCTGCCGTGCAATTATAGTGATGTATTGGGCCGCATTGATCAATGCGGCGGCGCTAGTTTTCCTATTCATCTTTATGGAAGAAGTGAGTGTGATCCTAGCGTTACAATTCACATTGTGACACATTGAACGTTTGGCATAGACAAACTACGTCAGAACTACTAGTGAAGCAACCGAAGGGGCAGCTTTTGACAGTGAAGGGACTTCTGTAAAAGACGAGAAAGACTCTTCCACCACCGTACAAGGTATATCAGGACATCTGATCGGAACGCCAACAACCTTCATACAACGTCTGGCAATCTTCAATAATCGCTACGCATCTAATAAGATGCTTCTTACCATGGCCTATCGACCTGTCGTTCTGCTGCGTTTTCCTGTTGTATTCTGGTGAGTATCGATGCAATTTCATTTAGCATCATTCAGACTTTCGTTTGACAGGGCCGGTTTCCAGTATGGTACCTGCCTGGTTTGGTACAACGTCCTCAATGCCACTTGTTCGTTGATATTCAGTGGTGCACCTTATAATTTCAGAGCAAGTTTTGTTGGCCTAACTTACATTGGACCACTCATTGGCATGTTAATCGGGTATGTTCTTTAATGATATCCCTGTTCATTCTTTTTCGGGTGATTGATTAGTCCAAAAGAACATTCTACAGCGGATGGGTCGGAGATAGATTTGCAGTTCGTTATGCACGTCAAACAGGCGGCATTCGAGAACCTGAACATCGTCTATGGCTTATGGTGGTATCTCTACTCCTATGCCCCAGTTCCCTAATTCTATGGGGTGTAGGAGCTTCGAAGGGCGTGAGTTGGGCAGGATTGGTTGTTGGGATGGGTATGATCTCCTGTTCAACGGGAATCGGTTCGTCGTTGTCGATAGGATACGCCCTCGATTCGTACAAGGATCTGAGTGGTGAAGTGATGATGGCTGTGATCCTGGTCCGAGTGAGCTGCTTTTTCCACTCATCTTTTTCAATTGCTGCATATTAATTCAACCACAGAATACCTTGTCTTTCGCTATCGTGAGTGTCCCTCAGGGATTATGTATTCAGCAATCTAAACCCCTCATTCCAGGGCTATGGAATAACCCCGTGGTTAAACATGGGGTTACAAAATACCTTCATCTCTGCTGCATTCGTGGGGCTCGCCATTACCATGACGTTCTTGTTGGTCATTAAGTGGGGAAAGTCTTGGCGAATCGCGAGTCGCAAGCTCTACTGGGGCTATGTCGCAACCGGCACGTTAGGACATTGATTTTCCTATGGAAAAGCCCGTTTGAAAATAGATTGGATAGAAGATACAAAGCACTTCGAACAGTTGACATTACCTGAAACTATCTGGGGAAATATGATCTCCACTTGATTCTAAACTATTGCTTCGTACCCAAACGTACTGCCTGTTCAATTTAAACTCCGATCCTTCACTCTCGAATTCAATCTCAGCGACAGTGCTTCATTCAACGACTTCGATCCGTACTGTTCGCCACTTCGCAAGTCCGTTCGTCTCGACAACACTATCGTATGGAAGTATAACTGCGGTCTAATAGAACCACGGTCTCGCGCCTCTATCGCTATTTCTCGACATGTTTGAAACCAAGGATAGATCAAAGTAGTCACGCAGAGTCTGAGAGGTACACATGTTGTATTAGCTACTACGCGCAGTGTTGTTGCTGATGCCATCTATATCCGCCTCTTTGAAGCAAATGGTACCGTCATGATTCATATATTCATATCCCAAGCACTTGCGGTGGCTTACGAACTTTGCTACTTGTAGTACAGATATGTTTTTTTTCCGTATTATTGGTGAGTCCCAACATTTTCATTATTCCGAATCATTTACATGCTTTGATAGCGAACCTTCCTTTGTTCTAGGCTGGGAAGTTTCGCGACTCGACATATTTCTCGAGAGCGTGACCGAGCATCCTGCTCCGTAACTCAGTGCTGTCTTGATCGTCGTATAAGAACGGAGTCCACATGCCAGTGATATGACTCAACTTGGCGGATTGACAAACTGAATCAGCCTCATGCTATCCAGCCGTGCGCAATTGTTCCGGATCGTCTGGGTTTCCTTGCGATATATCGCGCGATAGAAAGTGAAGGTAGGTATGTTATTGGCCTCCGATCTCTTGCTTCGTCAGGAATGACGAAAATTCATAATAGGAGATCGGAAAATTTTAGGGGAAAGTGCCAGTAAGGTATATGTTCAGAAAGGGCACTGGAAATGCCCTATATCCATGATGTCGACCAATCAAACCCAACAAAAAGCGCTCTTTCTGCAAACGAAACAAGGAAACCTCATTGTCGGGGATCGTATTATTCCGCATCCCGGCCAAGGCGAGCTTCTTATTCAAGTGTGTGCCGCTGGCTTGAATCCGGTAGATTACAAAAGTATGTCCATAATGCTGTTTGCGACTTTCACTTCTGGTACTAACTTTCCTTCGAGTAAAAGAGCATGGAGTTTTCATCAAGGATTATCCTGCTATCCTCGGTAGCGACGCTTCTGGCGTCGTGGAGGAAGTAGGCCAAGGGGTGCAGGATTTTTCCAAAGGCGACAGAGTGTACTGCCCCTATTCGATGAAGTGGCCTTCAATCTAACCAGATTTTTAGCTTCACCCATGGTTTCTACACCAACGACAAGGCCACGTTCCAGCAACACACTCTGGCAACAGCGAGTTTCACCGACAAGGTTTGTGGCAATTCATTTCTTTATGCACATCGCGGATATCACGACTGGATCCAGATCCCAAGTAAATTATCTTTTGATGAGGCTGCTTCTGTACCGCTTGGTTTTGACACTGCAGTCACTGGTCTTTATGGAAAGTCGAACGGCGCAGGAATCACTCCCCCTTGGGAAGGCGGAAACTACGACGGTAAACCCATCATCATCATGGGTGGATCTGGATCCGTAGGAAATTATGGTATGGTTTGTGTTTCCTCACTCAAGAATATTTTATTGACGAGTCGTGATAGCTATTCAACTGGCGCGCCTGTCTGGATTTTCCAAAATCATCACCACCGCCTCACCTTCTCATACAGCTACAGCTTATCTTAAGTCTCTGGGCGCCACGGATGTACTCGATAGACATCTCTCCAGTGACCAGCTCGAGGATGCAGTGAGAAAAATTGCCGGATCCCCTGTAAAAGTGATTTACGATACGGTGTCGCTTCCCGGGACTCAACGGGCCGCTTGGAATATACTTGCACCTGACGGGACGTTGGTGCTCACCCTTCCCAGCCAGGTCAAAGAAACCGAGGGCAAACAGCGTAAAGTAGTAACCACGTTCGGAAATCCGCACAACAACGAGAACAAGGATCTTGCCATTGGGGCATGGCATTCGTTGGAGGGGTGGTTGGAAAACGGCCAAATCAAGGTATGAACCCGCGTTGATGCTGGATAATATGGATTCAGCTCAAGTAACGGGCAGCCGAACAAAATCGAAGTTCTGGGACATGGATTGGAAGGTATCAAAGGTGGTTTAGAAAGAATGTCGAGAGGACAGGTTAGTGGGGTGAAGTTGATAGCCCACCCTCAGGAAAGCGTTTGAACGGCCTCGAAGAAAAAGTAAGGTGATCATACTTACAGCTATTATAATCATGATGTTGTATATTTGTTGCAATCGTTAGTTCAAGCTTAAGTTGGGATGCATATGAAGATCCTTTGACTGGATCGAGAAGTCGAATTCAAAATCAATATTCATATATGCAGAGTCGGGAAGGTCAGCTACCTTTCTAGAGAGAAGATCGCTAATCCGATCTACAAGTCCATAGACGTCACGGCGCCAAGCTACAGACCGAACTATGAATCCAAGCCAAAATTAATTGCGCCCAACGGACCCGGCGGAGTTTTAGCTGGCCAACGAGTAGTAAATGGACAAGCAGAATGACTGCTCGACTTCGTAATAGTGCTTGAGCCTTAACGTACCCCTCATTGATATTGTGACTATGAACGTGAAAATCCCTCGCGATTATCGTATCGGTGCCCGTGATATGTTATTTCTTGTTCCAGTGTTTGGTGATGAAACCCCGGCCTGTCAGGTGCCACTTGAGTGATGAAAGTTCACCGCACGTCTCAGATCTACAGAGGATGAAATACGTGGTTCTATCATATCGGAAGCAGGACTCGGGACTCAAGATGAGTGGTGAGATGGGGGATTTGAGCGGATGAGCATCGGGTTGGAATCGAGAATGAAATCAAGGCCTAGGATATGATGGAATACATATGCGCCGCGCCTAGAGGAGCTTTCGTGGCTTTGTTTTTGTTCGGTGCGGATGTAACGGCGCTGAGAATATAAAGGGGTACGTTATCTGGTGAGATTGGCGGAATTGGTGCGATAGATGGACATGAAATGAATGATCAATAAATGGTAAAATAGAGAACCGAAGAAGACGGACAGTCGGCTGAACTGAACCTTCGAAAGTGCCCAATGGAGCGCCGCGGTATAGAAAGCAAGCAAGTAACATCAAAACTAAAAACTAACTCACCTTCCTCGCCCCGGCCTTGTCCGCTCGTCAGAGTTACCAAAACACAGCTCCGAATGATCAGCAGTTCCGCAATAATTATCATCATCAAAACTACTGTACTGACTGCAGCAATCATACCAAGTATCTTACCTTTTGTTATAGACAGACATCGCCAAAAACGCAGCCAGCGTATCTGTAGAATATCCCGGACCTGTGTGCCTGGCTAACGACGCATGGTGAATTGGACGTACACGCTAAGGATCCTGCCTTGTTCGATCGGTGAGGATCAGTAGTGTCGATTGATGCGGCTTGCCAGTGATTGTGCGTAATATGTGGGCATTACATGAAGCTAGTATGTAGGTATGCCATGGTCGCCGCCAATCGGTGGATGCGCGATGCGGAAGATGTAAGTATCGAGACGACATGACATATTGCGCTGAGAAAGAGATACCCGCACAGTCTGTAGCCCAGGTTGATCTTGATATACATAAAACTTGTTGGGTGGTGCCAGGGTGCGTACGTGTTGGGCCATCAAGCTGCATCATTTGGGCTCTGCTTCGCATGTGTCGGAGACTCGTGCAAGAGTATCACTTGTGAAACTTCTATCACGATTGTGACCACTCAAAGTGTGACCTTCGTTATCGGCCCCACTTCAAATGGATCAATTTCACTTGCTTTTATATTGCGACCGTATGGATTGATCAGGAAAACAAGCAGACAAGCGGAAGTCGTAGTGATTGAGGTTGCACAGAATTGCTGCACTTTGGCTGCACTCCATTGATCTCAAACTGGACTCACAACAGACGCAATCCAGTGTCAGTCAACTGCCAAGCGATTCGAATTTCGGATGCGCATCCCAAAAATTCTGCTTTTCAGTCACGTGTTCAATTCACGCTGTCACTCGTTCACCAAATCATTCGGATCCTTCTTCGATCGTAACCTTGAAAATTTCCTACTAAGTAATTTCCGCCATTCGTGGTAACATTCCTATTGATTGTTGCAGCTGAGTGACGAAACTAACGCCGAAAGCCTTCAGTATGGCGCGATACTGAATCCCAGAGGAAGTTCTCTCAGCATCGACTGAGACGAGGAAGCCCATTCACAAAGCACGGAGTCAACTTGAATTCAATGCGCCGGCCAATTATCCGACAAAATAATTGGGAAGAATGTGGAAGAAGCGAGGCAAGCCTTCAAATGAGCGCTTGAGCCAAATTGTGGGGCTCTTGTTTTGTTCGAACAAAACGCGCCCAGAAGTCTCTAGTCGTCAATTTACCTCATCTATGCCTGCATCGTGCAGGGTCAGAAATTTTCATCTTCGCTTGCATCCAGACTCCGATGCGGCAAGCCCTATAAAAAAGGTGCCCAATGCCCAGTGTCCCCCATCGACTTCTTGTCATCTTTCTTTTCGCAACCCAGCATCTCAACTCAACCTTTCCGTCCCACCAGACACCACACTCGTTCAAAATGCGTTCCTTCGGCCTTTCCCTCCTCTTCACCGCTGCCTTGAGCGCTTTCACCTTCGCTGCACCTGTTGCACCAGACACATCTGCTCTTACCGGTGGAGTTACTGGTCTTACTGGCACTCTCGGCAAACCTCTCGGTGGTCTGCAAACGCGTGATGAGACTCCCAAGTCTTTGGCTGTGATCCTCGCCGGCGTCACTACTGAGCTCACTCCTCTCACTGCTCAGCTCAGTAAGTCTATCTATCTACGCTGATCAAGGTTCCCTCGGTTGACCAGTGTTATCCAGCCTACATCAACAGTGCCAACGCAACTGTCGCCATTGTCCAGCCCATTGTTGGCCAGATCAGCGACTGTCTCTTGACTGCTACCGCTAGCATTAAGCTCCTTGTTGGCGCCAAGCTCGAAGTCATCTTGGCTCCGATTGAGGGAACCGTCCTTCTCACTGTTGCTGCCGTCCTTCAACTCGTTGCTGGTGTCCTCTGCGTGAGTATAGCCCATAGTCCCTTATTCAATGGAATCCTACTGACGCGATCATAATCAGCTCCTGTTCACCGCTGTCGGTTGCCTCCTGAAAGTTGTCGTCGGTGATGTCCGCGCCGCTCTGCTGCCCATCCTCGTTAACCTCTGGTGAGTTTCAACAAGATTACAATGTCGTATCGCGATGCTTATTTTAATCTACAACAGCGTTGTCGTCGCTGGACTCCTCAAGGTTGTCTTCAGCCTCAACGTCCAGGGCCTCGTCGCCACCGCTCTGTGCGCTCTTCTCCCTGAGGTCGTCATTGCCGTCATCAAGTTGCTCGCTTGCACCGAGCTCTTGCTCTGCCTCGGCATCAAGCTCTA
Organism: Hygrophoropsis aurantiaca; assembly: GCA_021014935.1. NCBI lineage: Eukaryota > Fungi > Basidiomycota > Agaricomycetes > Boletales > Hygrophoropsidaceae > Hygrophoropsis > Hygrophoropsis aurantiaca. The sequence goes on from MU267624.1 coordinate 85,289, forward strand.
ATTGAGCATCGTGGATGGTTGTTGCTTTGCTTCACACTCATCTCCGCTATACCCTGCTTTGAGATTCGCAGTAACTGTGTCGTAGACAGCATTCCTTCAATCAATTTTCATTAACTCTAATTAGTGTGATTGAGGTGCCAAATATCGATTGTGATAGACGGATGAGATGGAAGCCATCTTTACCGCTTATCCCTGTAATAAGTGCGAAAATGGCGAGGCTCCAATTTTTGATGCTTGTTAGTGCGTGTAGCGCAGATCTCCGGAAGATTGTGCCCGAACATTTATTGTACCGTGACATAGCGTGTCATTTGCGGTGGCCATGCTTGTTTGCTTGAGTTGTTGCTTGTCCCGACAATATTAAAATGGACCCATCCCAGAGCTGAGAATGAGCTTAATGTGTAAGGAATTTGTTGGCATTGCTGAGTAGTGCTGTCTTTTCCTTCAGCAAGCAACTATATCAACGCCTCAGGGAAAATACTATCGAATAAAAGTACAAGGTATGGCGGACACCATAGCGAGAAGAACTGCGAAATGGAACAGTGAGCGAGATCGAAAGAGCAACATATATGAGTCTCATTGGAATCACAGCATGTACTCGAAACTGGGATATAGGGTGCACAGATGAAATAATAGTTCATGAAGTCTAAAAGATGCGAGGCAGAGCCCATGCGCTTCCAGAATACAACAATATTCCTATACCGTTTTATTTACTCCCGAATATTCAGCTTTGATCAAGTCCGCGAGTTTCTCAGCTGCTGCAATACACGCTCCAGCCTTCACT
>MU267624.1:86226-147152 GCA_021014935.1 Hygrophoropsis aurantiaca
GTTTCTCAGCTGCTGCAATACACGCTCCAGCCTTCACTGAGCGTCAATATTGTGTCAATCGGAAGCACGGAACCAATACGCACCGTATGTCCAGAAACTAGCTTTGGATAGATCGACGCATCACAAACTCTCAGACCATCAACACCATGTACCTTGAGCTGCGCGTCGACCACCCCGCCCTGCGCGAGAGGTTTCATCGCGCATGTTCCTACGGGGTGATATATCGTTTCAATACGATCCCTGATTTCATCTGCGAGTTCCTCGTCTGACAGGCGCGTAAAGTGGTGGTCTAGCAAGGGATGTGTGGAGTCGACGTCGACTAGGGACGTAAGAGGTGCGGTGTGTGTGATTTTGAGCGCGGCGCGGACTCCGCGCACGAGAACGTCGACGTCGTGCTGGGTTTCGAGATAGCTAAAGCGGGTTGTTAGAGGTTCAAAGCCTTGCTCGTCCTTGCTCGTGATGGAAAGACAGAATGGAGAGGCGCTTACTTGGGGTTGATGAGAGGCGCGTCCCATGGATCATTCGAGTGTAAGCGGAGATCGCCTACGCTCGTAGGTCTGTAATCAAAGATAAATACACAAGACAACACACAGGGTGTTTTACCTGCCTAAGCAATATGACAGCCGTCGTAAACGCATCCAAACCGGGCGCTAGCATACCGTTATGATTCTCAACCGGTACCGGGACCAAGATGAGTTCGATATCAGGACTCTCAGGTCCAGAGTTGCTGTCCTCGATGGTATCACTGTATTCAGCCGGCGGAAACAATACTGGGTCGTCAGAGCGGAAAAACGCGACTGCCTCGCCGACCTAAATTGATCATTGCAAGCGTAAACATCATTCCCTCCAATGGTTTGTTGGCCTATACTAGTATCTACACTTGACTTACATTGCTCGACAAAGGACCTGTCCCGAAAAGTTGATACTGTAATAGGGCCTTGGCGAACCTCAGTGAGCTTTTCAGGTCGTACGGCGTCAGGTAGTGAATCGAGCTTCCGTCCTTTTCTTTCAGGCGTAGGTTAAAGAAGGGATGGTCCATAAGGTTAGAGCCAACCCCGCGGAGGTCATGTACGACCGGGATACGGAGCTGTTTGAGATGTTCGGCTGGTCCAACACCAGAGAGCATAAGAATCTGTGATGGATGAGCCGAAGCACTTCGACCATTTCCAAAAAGCGATGCTGACCTGAGGACTATGGACGGCACCGCCCCTGCGCGATATAAACAAATAGAAGTTTAGAAACAAAACAACTCGGCAGGAGAACAGATAATGTAGACCGAAACGCACGAAATGATCACTTCTTTAAGAGCTCGTGCCCGGAAACGAGGTGCATCTCGTCCATTCTTCGATTTGGCAAATTCGACACCAACAGCGTGCGGGGTCCCGTTGTCAGTTTCGAATAGCACTTTAGTTACTCGAGCGTGTGTGATAACTTTCAAGTTCTGGCGCGCAAGTACTTCGTCCGTGAGGTATGCTGTCTCGGTGGATACACGCTGGCCACGACTGTCCACATAGGTCACTAATAATGCCTAATGAGATACTTGAAACAGCATCTGAAAGGAACGAAAGTCTTACTTATCTATATAAAGCACCAATTCAGTGCGATCGGATCATGACGTCGCAGTGTTAAAATAGAGATTGAAACGTGCCTTGTTGGTGCCCTTTGTTCCCGCAGTAGTACCGAAATCTGGACTGTAAGGCACACCGGCATTCATGCTCGCCTCGATGAACAGTTGACTGCCTTTCCATAGGTGGGTGAAATATCCGATGTCCATAGGTCCACTATTACCGCGTTGTGCTGGGTCGACATGAGGGTAACGTGGATCCGGGTGGAAATTTTCGAATTTTCGAAAGTATCTATTTCGTGAATAATGCGTGATAAGAGCCTCAGAGTGGCGATAACAGAGAGTGGCGACGTACTGGCTGAAGTTTTGCCATGACCAGGAGTCGTCACCGATTATTTGTGCCCATTCGTCAAAATCTGACGGAGCGCCATATTGGGCCCTGCAAAGTTAATGTTCAATGATCTCGCCCGACAGGCACAGCGCTATGGCAGACATTTGGGCGTTTATTGAAGAGCCTGGAGTATTTTTTTTGTGAGATTTCATTGTCAAAAGGCTCGTCATCACTCACATCCTCCAAGAAGTCTAGCTGTTCGGAGGTCAATAGACGAACATTAGTATAGTGTAGGGATAAACTTGCCTCTGGGCCAGAATTTTTTCTTGTTACCTGCGTGTATTTGAGGTTCGGTGTAAAACTGATAATCATTTCCAGTGCGATAGATTTGGCCAAAGGCAGAAGGAACCCTACTCTCGAAAACAGCCTTACCACTGTATATTGGAAAACTTGTCTACGGGCTGTCACGCTAAAGGTGAAATGTGCATACCTTCCCCCAGCCTCTATGAGCAGGACACGCAAAGTAGGGTCCTCAGATAACCGGGAAGCGAGTACGCATCCCGCCGTGCCTGATGAGATCGAAATACTTGCTATGAATGGAGCTCCGAAATGAAGCAGCAATTAAGCTCACCTCCGCCTACTATGATGATATCATACTGGTCGAATTCCCGCCCTTCGTCAATTTTACGCGCGACTTTGGTATAATCTTGAATGAGCTTTGACTCTTTCCGAAAAATATATCGAAAAAAAATGGTGAAGGCTGCCAAACCCGCTGCGGAACTGAATAGCAGTTGTCGCAAAAAAAAATGGGATGAATTTCCCCGCCGCAAGAGGCTGGAGATATACAAGATTTTTTGATACAGATGGTTGTTTTCCATGGTGGACAAAAGCAACGACCATATCACCCACGTCAGGCTGGCATTTCAGTGGCACATTCTGCGATCAATGATCACACGCTCCATCCATCTATAAAGGGAGAAATTAGGGCTGACAAGTGTGGGCATGTGTGGGCATGTGAAAGCTGATAGCCTATCTCGAGTCTGTAGTAAGTCTGATACCAGATGGATAGTGAAGTTCAATTGGAGAAAAAATGCACTAGCCAGGTACTAGTATTGACTTTTGAAGTAGTATACTAGCTAGTAACCATAAGCCGCACCACAAATTAGCTGTGGTGATGTGGCTGTGCACTGGGCCAAGGAGCGTCATGCTAGTGAGGTGTCCTTCTCCTTCACTCAGTCCTTGTACCGTCCTCAATTCTCTTTCTATTGCTGCTACTACAAATAATTCTGCTGGCCTGTGCTGGCCCCGATAGGCGCAATCATCCCTTTGGATTTCGCTAAAAACTATCTCATTGCAAGTCCATCTCAATCACAACCAACGACTATACATAAACACTCTCCATGCCTTCAGACAGCCCTCCTCCAACCAAAGCCAGCCTCATGAAATGGTGGTCCCAGTTTACTGCGGCTCAGAAACTAAAGAAGGACTCCGAAGTTAATAAAGGTTTGCATTCTTTCAGCATCGAAGCACGCGAATAGCCAATTTAATAATCAGCCCCAGTTGCGGCACATGAAGAACATCCGGTGTTTGGCAAACCCCTCAAAGAGAGTTTGAGGCATGCCAGTGTACAAATATCGACGGTGAACGCAAACGGAGATTTGTATGTATGGGGTTATATCCCCGTTGTTGTTGCCAAATGGTATGTGGAACCCCTTGCGTGCTGCGCCCATATGTCCCGATAATTTTGCTCGTAAAGTGGACTGTATCTCAAAGAAAACGGTGTGTGTACTAATCTTACTTCCGCGGGGACGAACGTTGATCATCGAGCGATTTTATAATCAGCCACGGAGGTAGAGGGGACGTTTCGCGTTAATGGATCAACTAAACGTATGCGAGATCTGCAAGCGGCATTTGAGACCCCACCAAGAGTGTGTACAGATGCTTGCCTAACGTTGTCCGTAATGCTCAGGTTCGGTCGTCTAGTACGGGAAATCTTTGGACTGGAAAAAGGAACACTTTACGACGCATGATGTGGCCAGTGTCTTCCGCAGATACTTGACTCAGATGCCTGTTCGTAAACAATGGTCATTTACGCTATTGGACCTGATGGCAAAGCATTACAGGAACCGGTAATACCGCACGATATGTATCATGACGTGAGTCCATCTTTGGTGCTCTCGTTCGCTGTTTCCAATTGACCGCGATCCAAGTTTCGCTCACCTCTAGGTCAGCATGGCGTCGGCCCCCGATGTTTGCCTTGGCTTATAATACATTCTTTGTAGCAAAACAACCCGTCAATCATGACGAGGTGGTCTCCACGTACAAGAAACTAATCCAACGCATGCCACGCGCTAATCAATACCTCCTTCTCTACGTGCTAGACCTCTTATCAGTTTTTGCACGAAAATCGGATAAGAACCTAATGACGGCGACCAGTGCGTACATGTTGGCGATCCGCGTGACTTTCGATAGACTTTTCTAACCTCTCACGATATTCTTCTTCTCTATATCTGCGCGCAGATCTCGCGGTCATTTTTCGGCCCGGCCTTATATCCCATCCTAATCATGAGATGTCGCCAGGAGAACACTCACTGAGCCAGCAGGTCCTGGAGTTCTTAATCGCACAACAGGATTGGTTTCTGTTAGATATCCCTCCGCCTCCACGATCAGAACCTGGTTCATGGAAAGGCAAACCACCCAGGCCGATCGCGGACGAAGAACACGATTTGATGGTGGCTCCCAGCTCGGATGAAGATCACTCAGGGATTAGTGGGGGATGGAAACTCGTCGGGCGGGAACGTCGGATCACTCGACGTCGAACGACATTGGAGCGCGCAGGCAAGTTGCTCGTGTTATATCGGGGTGAGAGCAATACTGAGGGCCTTGTCTTTAGAATCAGCGGATAAAATCACCAGGATACCTGAAGTTAAACTATCGCCTGTGGTAGAGGCACCAGTACCTTCGAGACGAGATAGTGCAGGTGGTGCGAGTGTGAGCCGGAGCCGGACCCTGCCCTCAAGGCGAGACGTGGCTGGGGGTTCGGTGACAGACGATGAGAAGCATCGGGCGAGAGTTCTCAGAAAGCAGAAGAGAGTATCAGCTCATCCCAAGCATGCAGATGCGCCCACCTCAATGGCTGGGTAAACGGGCTCGTCATGAGATATACCTGGAGAGTATCGCCCATCTTGCGACTCTTCACCTCAGGGATGCTGTTCATTGTTCCATCCGCTCTTTTTATATCGTTTTTACTTGACCGTTGTAGCGCCACTGATCTGAACTTTTGGTTCCTATACTTATAATGATCGATGGTTGTATGTTGTCGATGGTGGCATGGCACTGATCCCGCAATCCGCAGCATCAGTGGCTCCCGATGGGCATGGGTTTGAGCATAATTATGGTGAGCTACGTATGTGTGCTATACTTGGGCGCACCCCGAAAATTATCCTCCCAAGAATAAAATGATCTATAATCAAGCCCTCCCAATCCCCACAGGCCAGCGTATACTTCAACTTAAAATATGCTAAGAATAAGTGTCTCGTGGCCCAGCCAAACACAGCTTGAAAAGGACGAAAAAGGTTGGGCTTGCTTCAAGGTGTAATTTCTCCGTGTTCTTGACTTGTTGTTCCTTGATTCTTGACCCCCATTATAATACCCAGTACCCATTAGCTTTCAACGCAACGCGAAACCGGAGGATATTCGATGGAGGAAATCAGGCCGTATCGTGACAACCCTGGTGTTGCTTCGAATTCATACCCAGGAGCCGTAAGTCCAAATTTCGATTTAGCGTATAAATATAGTCCAAGCATGTCAATCGTGACCGACTTGTTTGTTTTCCCTTCTTCCCATTAACTCCTCGTTGCTCCAACGCCTCTTCTCTTATAAACCAAACCACACCTACTGACTGCTGCGCAGCCTACCAGCCCATCTGGCACACACGCTCTTTCCCCGTTCGACTCTACGAACAACGTCACCGACCAAAGAAGCGGTTTACTCGGACAAGCTCCCCAAACACAAGATAACTCGCCCTACATGTCTGCTCCAGCAAGAAACTACGAAAATCTCGATGAGGCTGTACCAAACAGCCGGTGGCTAGAGGAGAAGGCCCAAAAATCAAACAGACGCTCGAAGCTCATCGTGAGTGCCGCTAGCTAGTTCGATTGATGAGTCTATCTTCAATGACCATGGCAACGCTCTCGATAATAGGTTATAGGCTCGCTCCTAACCGTTGTTGTCCTCATTGCGGTCGGTGTTGCACTTGGTGTCACACTGTCGAAGAAGAGCAGCTCCAATAACAGCGCAGCTAGCAGTCCTCCTGGCACGAATACTGCAGACCCTAGTAACTTTCAAAAGGACCCCGCTTTGAAGCAGTCCTTCTATGGCATTGCTTATACCCCCGCTGGCTCGCAGCTGCCCGAGTGTGGTAACAGTCTCGGTGTGTAAAATGCTTTCGCGAATATATCTTGCCCATGCTGAGCGATACTTTAGACCAAGTCATTGAGGATATCCAGGTAAGCTCTCGGACCTCTCTTCGTAGATCCGATCCCTCACGCTCTATCAGCTCTTGTCCCAACTCACCACGGTATGCCACTCACTCCGCTGATATCCGTTTCTGCTAGCTCATTTCTTTGGGGTTCGTAGAACATCCGTCTCTATGGCGCTGACTGCAACCAATCATCCCTTGTGGTAAGCCCAATAACTTATCGCTTCCCCATCTATTCCGACATCGTTTCAGCTCGCTGCAATTGAAATGACAAAAGTCAACATGAACGTATACCTTGGAAACTACCCCGCCATCAACGACAACGGTACTGCATACACAAGACAGAAACTCGAAATTCAGACCGCCATTCAACAGTACGGAGTTGATCATGTCGCCGGAGTCACCGTCGGTAACGAATTCATTCTCGAGTAAGATCTTTACTGTTCGGCGTAGTAGATAAGTCTAACTTGCGCCTTAAGCTACGTCACCGATCAGGGCTCGGAGGATCCCAATGGTACTGCCGGCGACGAGGGTATGTTTAGTGTTATATTGCGAAAAAAAACAATACTGAAAAAACAATGTGCAGCCGCTGCACAACTTATTCCCTATATCCAGGACACGATCTCGATGCTCCAAAGCATGAATCTTGGCAAGACCATCCCGGTTGGTAATGCCGATGCTGGTAGCTACTTCAACACCAAGGTTCTGGAAGCTGTTGATTACGGAAAAAAAATTTCCTTTTGTAGTTTCTTCGTGAGGATTTACATCTTGCGTTTAAGATGAAAAAAATTCACCCATGGTTTGCGAACCAAACGATCGACAACGCTGCGGGCTGGACAGCAAACTTCTTCCAGACCACTAACGTTGCCGCCGCTGAAGCGCTTTCCAACAATCCCAAAAAAAACATCGCCGAAACTGGCTGGCCAACTGTTCGTGACTCCTGATCTTGCTGTTGAAAAAGGCTGATAGGTCTTTAGGATACTTCGCAATTGAACTACAACCCCAACGATGGCCCTTCGCTTGCCTCGGTGCCTAACCTCCAAGTACGTTTTAAATTTTATTTTTGAGCGCGGTCCAGGAGAATATATTGACTAATGATTGTTCAGATATTCCTTGACACCTTTGTTTGCCAAGGTGTGTTTTGAGGGTACTTCGCACGTGGAGCGCTGCTAATAAAACCTCCTCGGCCTTACAGCTAACACGAACGGCACTGGATATTTCTTCTTCGAGGTGAGTCCTGAATAGATTATCGACCAACTGGAGCTAATGCGCTGCCGCATCATCTTTGCAGTACTTTGATGAGACATGGAAGGTAAGTTTCCCATCACCATCCGAAACTCCACAGTGGCAAAGACTGATGACCCTCTCACAGGCAACAACTTACGGCGGTGTTGAGGTAACGATCGATTTCTTTTTTATATATTTGTTGTATCTCACGACGTTTCATCTTTTCTTAGGGTTACTGGGGATTGTTCGATTCGAAGTGAGTGGCTCCACCCTATACGATCCGATGGGACACTGATCATTTATCATCGTACCTTTCAGCCGACAACTCAAGAACATCACCATCCCAGATTGCTCAGTTTAATTCTAAATTAAGTTTGGATGGGTTCTTTTCATCCCATCCCGTCTGTTGCTTCCGTTCGTCCCGATCTACCACTTTGCTCCATCCCCACCTGCCTTATTCTCCCCTGCCTCGTCGTTCTTTTCTCGTACTATTGCGGACCTTACACATACTAGCTTTTTTTGTTTCGTCTCGTGTTCACGGATCCTTATTGATCATGCTCACGACCTTTGATTATTTCGATGTGGACAGTCTTGCGGATGTCTATCTACGCACGTATATATCGACTTACTGTTCATCTTCGTTCTGCACGCATTTTATCTGGACCATAATTTGGTGTTGTACTTGGATGCGATATGGCGGTGTCGATTGGTTGATTGATGCGGGATTCTACTGTCTGTTACTGTCTGAACTCTAAGCTCCAAGTGAGTAACCACGGAGTCTGCAGAACATCATTGTGGTACAGTACTACCCATGCTGGAATGAGTAATTCCCCAACACATCACAGCACATCACTATAAAAAAACCACGTGCTCAGGTCAAGTTATACGCAGTACACGGGATAGCTTGTGCCATATCCATTGGGCACCTCCAAGGGTGGAATTCCTGCCATTCAACATCAAGTAGAGCTCAGGTTTGGACTCCAAGCTTGTGATATGTATCGCAGCAAATGCGTTCGACCCATTGTTCAATAATCGCCGTGATCCACTCATCAAATAATCTTGCGGTGACCATCTCAGAGATTCGTTGAGGCTAGCACTCGCGTACTTGGCTAGCACACCACGGTTCAAGCTTGAGTTGCAATAACATGGTCATGTAAACTAAGTATTCATTTCCGGTCCAAGGTTGACATAACACAATCATGACATCTGTCAAAAATGTTATATACACGTCTCGTTTTGCACCACAGGATTTTGACGGCGGTCCTTACAATGATTAGTTTGAGGACACTGCCTTTCAACTGCCTTGGTGAGTGTTCCTACAATGTGTTCCTCGGGCCTCAACGTTCAACAGCTGTCACTTGGTGGCGATTTGGCAGAATACATTTATTCTTCACCCCCTCATCAATATGTCCCCAGATTGTAGCTCCCCCCTTGCACGTAATGCATTCGCTCTTTTCTGGGCTGATCCTTGGTCTCGTATTCGCAGTGGCCAGCGGCGCTACTACTTCTACTTGGGTACTTCATGAAAAACGTTCTCAGATTCCCACCGGATGGGTACAAGCACGCAAATATGCACCGACTTCGCCGCTGCCTCTGCGAATCGCACTCAAACAATCAACGGGCATGGATGAGATGGCGACATACCTACATGATGTTTCACATCCCGATTCACCAAATTACGGTCAGCATTGGACAGCTGAACAGGTTGTGGAAAGGTTCGCACCTGGGAATGACACTATCGACGCCGTCCGTAACTGGCTGGTAGATAGTGGTATCGCGCCTGAACGCGTACAATTAAGTCCCGGAAAGGGCTGGATTCGCGTTCTGAACGCCACTGTCGCAGAGGCAGAGGACCTCTTACGTGCCGAATACTATGTTTATACTCATGAAAGTGGTATCAAGAATATTGGTATGCTAAAATCTAACATTCCTATCGTCCTGCTGTTTATAACGGGTTCTCTAGCAACTGCGAGCTACTATCTCCCGGCACACATGACGCCCCATGTCGACTTGGTGTTACCTACAATCCACTTTGATGCCAAAATTCCGAGCACGAAAAATACAGCCTCAGTGAACGCCGTGCCGCCGAAGGCTCGCCGGGATGCTCTATGCCAAACGATAACGCCCGATTGCTTGCGGTTGCTTTATGGAATACCCGACAAACCGACTGCTAACAAGAAAAACAGCTTTGGCATCGGTAGGCTCTCAGATTGGTTCGCTTCCAAAACGTTCGTGCTGAACCTTTTACCTTTCAGTGGCATACGCCCCAGAGTCTTACCGCCAAAAGGATCTTGATATGTTTGCGAAGCAGTATGCTACCGGTTTAGTTGGAAAATCCCCTAAGCAGGTGTCTATCGACGGAGGTAAGCATATATTCTTGTATTGTGTTGTACAGTAAATTTTCATGGACCGTCGGAGCTAGGCAAACAGATCAAAAATAATGGCAGTCTAGAATCCTCTCTTGATCTTGAGTATGCCATGTCGCTCGTTGGACCAAGTCAACAAGTCACACTTTATCAAGTCGGAGACGCGGTCGAAGGTGAGCAAAAGATGATGAATATCAACTCGTGCCATTAACATGTGATAAACGTACCTGAAACAATATGACTTGATCACTTGCTATAGGTGCCAACTTCAACAATTTTATTGACGCGATTGATGCTTTCTACTGCATGTTTGAATTTGACGGAACCACTGCAGATACACCTTATCCCGATCGTCGACCAGGAGGCTATAAAGGTGCACATTCAAATTTCTGCTAATTTTTTGTTGTTGTAAAAGCTCTAACTGGAAAACTCGGCGTTTACAGGTGCAAAACAATGCGGCACGGCTAAACCTACGGACGTCATATCTACATCACAAGGGATACCTGAGCATGATATCTCTAATTTTTATGCTGGTCGACAATGTTTAGAGTACGGAAAGCTTGGTATTATGGGCGTTACAGTGATCTATCCCACTGGCGATCATGGTGTTGCAGGGGATGGCAAGTGTCCCCATCCTAAAGGTTCTTATCTATCCAGTATATTGTGATGCAGAACTAAAGCGCGATGGTTTTTATGATTATGGGTTCGATAGGACATAGCAAAGACGAAAAATTCAGTGTTATGTTCCCTGCATCGTGTCCGTTTGTCACCGCTGTCGGCGGAACCCAACTTCCCTTTGGAGCATATTCCGAAGTGGCTTGGCCCGGATCTGGTGGTGGCTGGAGCAACTATTTCGGAATGCCAGCCTATCAGTCTGATGCTGTCAAATATTATCTGAAGCATCATCAACACGGATATTCGTCCGACATCTGGAATTCGACTGGAAAGGTGTGCTCTCTCATTCATCTTGGTCCAATTTCAAAGCTAAACACGGTGTACACAACAGAGCCGGGCGATCCCTGATATAGCTTTAAACGCCGAAGGTTATCGGGTAGCTGTGAGTACATCGATGAATCATCTGCTTTCATATGCCTGACTTTTACCTTCTCACAGATGAATGGCAAGTGGGTAGACGTTGGAGGAACGTCTGCTTCTGCTCCTGTTCTTGGAGCCCTTGTAACCCTCGTCAACGATGCACGTCTCAAAGCTGGCAAGAAACCTGTCGGATTCATCAATCCAGCGGTATGTCGCATCCTCGTTTCCATAATTACTGGCATTCGCCATTGCCTTCTGACAAACACATTATAGTTGTATTCAAAACATTTCGCATGTGCTCTTCATGACATTATCAGCGGGACTAATCCGGGATGTGGAAAAATCGGATACAAGACCGCAATAGGCTGGGACCCTGTCACTGGTCTTGGAACTCCCATCTATCAGCAGTTAGTCAATGCGTGGTTAAAATTGCCTTGATTGTGTTAATATGGTGAAGTCGGTCACTGGCAGGCAGCAACTTGAAAGGACAGTCCATACGATATGTTCATGAGGATAATTATTGTCCTACTGCATGTAGCGATTTTCGCTACAAATAATTACATAGTAAGTATGTAAGATAGGGCTCATGCACACTCCACCTATGTGTGACGGCGTGTGATGATGTGTGACATTATGTGACGCAGCCTAAGGCATGATGCATGAGTACTTGGTAGGTATGAGAAGGTGAGTAGTATGCACGCTACGTTAGCCTACGAAGTGTCTGGGGATAGACCAACAAGCTAGTAGAAAATAGAAAATAAGTTATTTTCACGAGGAATGAACAACTAATTGTATGCCAGCCTTCTCGAATTTGTCCAAATGTTGATGGGGAGTACTGACTGGATGGCCTGAGTCTATATTTGAATTTCTCGCCGGCCTTGACAGCTTACTATCCAGTCTTTGATAGGCGTCCATACGTTTGTGCGAACAGCGAACATACTCATCTTCGACTTCTCAATGAAATCGAGAATCGAGATCGCAACCCGTGAAACTTGGGAAGACCATCATGATTGCACTGCCGCTTCGCAGGTGAGTTCGGACATTTATTTGACGTTCTTGAAGTCGGGCTCGTTATATAGCATTCTGCGGCAGAAACATTGGTCGGGGTGGGCGAGTAATATTTGGTTTTGTGCAGTTCGAAGTGACATTGCATGTCCAAGTGGTGACCGAACCGTTCTTTTCTTCGTACGCAGGCCCACTTCCTTGTTGGTACGTCACGCCTGATGCTACTCAATGACATACATATGCTCTAATAGCCATCGCACGCTCGACATTTTCAAAAATCCAGCCGCGCCAAGTTGTGTGGATATATAATATAAAGCGTTCTGCGCGAAGACATTGAGTAAATATATACCTTAAAGCTGGCCACTAGATTTCTACGACAAAATCACGCCAAAGTCACGATCCGTCACGTGGGATAGGTGGAGTGTGCATGAGCCCTATCTTATTATGACCAACCACTACATAATGATGGTGTTACCAACGTACTCGCCATCTTTTCAGGGTTGAGCCGCAATTGTATCACCGTTTCGCAAATACCTGGTATCGTGACCACCATGAACATGAACACCAGAACGAACTGCTTCATGAATTCTGATTTGACCGATCGCATACTTACCAACTTGGACAATTTTAAAACTTTAGGCGCCGCGATCTTGGCCTCAAAATCAATACATGCTGCATTCCGCCGCCGTCCCAGGTCCATCCTTCGTGCTGTCGCATATAATCAAATTGGACCTGCTCTACCGCAAGCGCTACGTCTCTTGCGCTGCGAACGACTTCAGCGTCGAAAAAAGCGACCAGTCACGGATGTTTTGGAGAATCTTCGAATTCATGGTGAACTGGAGAGACCAGATATATCTCCACACGAAATTAAGTCATTGTCCGAGAAAGCTCGCGTAGTCCAAACCCTTGAGGATATTTTCAGTAACAGGTAACATGTATCTTTTTCATTCTATTTGTAGTTGAAATTGACATCATTTTGCCCTCTCAGAATGAAAGACCACCGGTTCAAAGCAAGTCAATTGACTTCAGTAGAATGCTTGCAGTTTCAAAGGGCATCTTATAGAATATGGCTATTTTCTACTCTCCACGGGTATCAGGGCTGCACCATTCGACGTCGCAAAACTAGACCCAAGCGTCGGAACTTCGAATTCTCTGACGACGATAGTAATGATGGAGAAGACCATGAATATACGCACCAACATTTGTTGCTACAGAAATGTTTCTTTGACTCGTTTCCTACTCAAGATGTGAAAGAAATTTGTGAAGTTTTGGTGTTTATGACGAATATGGCAAGGGAAAGCGAGGAGAGTGGATTAATGGATTACTCTTCCGAGTCCGGTAAGTAGCCGGAATAACTTATGTCTCACAATGAATTGATATCATGATGATATTCTTCAGTAGCCTTAGAAGATGTTGCGATGTTCCACGGTCCAGAAGCAATCCTTTCAACAACCTTTGGAGAGGCTGACTGGTCAGGAGATGAGGATGAGGACAAAATCTTTGCACAACATATCCGATGTTTCTTGGTAGATGTTGTCTCGAGTGTCCTTGCTGACCGTGGGGTCTTTAATCCGGAGAAAACGATTGTTGACAAGATGATCATGGATAAATGTAAGGTTTGTTGATGATGTTACTAACAAGATCCGCTCATGTTCTCCAAGGTAAAACTTGTGCTGCGGATGATATACCACCATACGCCCTTTTCAATTCAAGCAGTAAGCAGCATGTATTGGGGTGATATAGATTGTAGGCTAATTAAGTGTCTTTTGACAGACTGGTCTTCATTTTTTGATGATGTCGACTCGGACATTGATGAGATTTGTTCCGAATTGGAGGATCTGACACAAAGTATGTTTGAAACGGAGAGCAAACCGTACAGATTCATTGACTTGCAGCAGTTTTAGGCATAGAGTATGGGCATCTTCTCGATGAGATATTTAAATTGAAGACGGAAGCATATGCCAACTGGAAAGAAGAAGATTGGATGTGCGTCGAGTGCCTGACAAAACTCATCAAGGCTCATGTGCACGTTTGGCACCTTGCACAGAAACAAAAGGGTCTGTTATGATTCCTTCCAATCACTTCCATTTACTGAAATGCGTATTTCACAGATGGTTCAGACATTTCAGAGGACTGCTCGTACGTCACATCGTATTCTGCGAAAGGCATTCATAGCTCACTGTGAATAGGGATGGATCTGATGATTCACTTCAAGTTCAACGGGACGATGTCGATGACGAATAATTCAACGTGACTCAGAGTTATTTATGTGACTGATTATAACTAATTTTCTATCGACTCGTCTTTTGGAATCGTAGAATCTTTGTGAGCCCAATGATTTTCGCGGCCACGCGCCTCCGAGTCTATCAATCCTTAACAATCGGGTCCAAGGCCGCAGTAGGCTGGGACCCTGTCATCGGTCTTGGAACTCCAAATATTAGGCCGTGGTTAAACTTACCTTGATTGTGAAGGTACCGCAAAGACCTGGCATCTGTGTAGCATTTGGCACAAATGCTCTCTATTGTCCTAAGTAGATACTGTAGTGCACTTACGTTAGTACATGTAATAACTTACATCGTTTCATATATGAAGAAAACATGCTAACTTGACCAATGGTCAAACGAGTGAGGTACTCACCACACATCACTTCTCGCTTTCACAGCGTTGCAGCTTCACTTGTCTTGCGAATAACCGGTGTCGTGTCCCAGCATGAATGCAGAAACGAACTCTTGCTTCGTGAATTCTGACTTGACCGATCGCATTCTCACCAACTTACCTAGCTTTGGGACTTTACAAGCCACGATTTTGACCTCAAAATCAATCCATGCAGTGTTTTGTCGGCGTCGAAAGTCAATTATTCGTGCTGTCGCATATAATCAAATAGGACCCGCTCTGCCACAGGCGCTACGTCTCGTACGGTGCAAACAAGCCCAGCGTCGGAAAAAGCAACCAGTCACGGATGTTGAGGAGAACCTTCGAACTCACCCCGAACTGGAGGATCCAGATATATCTAACCGCGAAATCAAAGCACTACCATCAAAGGCTAGTGTTGTTCAAGAACTTGAAAACACTTTCAGCTACCGGTATGTATTTCTCGTTCGGCCTGCTTTAGCTGAGCTCAATTTCTCAGAGCGAAAGACCGTCGATTTAAAACGAGTCAACTTACTCCTGTGGAACGCTTACGCTTTCAAAAGGCAGCTTATAGAATATGGTTGTATTCTTCTCTCTACGGATTTGAAGGTTGTGTTGTTAGACGTCGCAGGACTGACGCTACCTTCGATCTGTTCGCCGAAGACATCGACGCTGAAGACATTGCAGACTACACCGAGGATTGTTCGTTAAAACAAAAAAAATTCTTTTACCAATTCCCCACCCCAGAAGTGAGAGAAATCGGTGAAGTTGTCACATTTATGAAGGATATTGCCAGACAGTCGGAAGAAATCGGATTAGTGGATGATTTTGAAGCCTCTAACTGGTGTACGCAACAGGAATGCAGACAATGGTACTAAGCTTACATCTATTGTTTGCAGATTTGGAAGATATCGCGCTGTTCCACGGTCCTGAAGAAGTTTACTTGACCTCCATGGGAGATGCAGACTGGGCCGCATGTGATGGCATATATATAATCTTTGAGAAACACAGTTCAAATTTCTTGGCCAATGTTTTATCAAGTATCCTCACGGACTGCGGGGATTCAATCACAACAAAAGTAATTGTTGACAAAATGGTAGGGCCAGATGATAAATGTGAGCTCAGTCAAAGATTTTGCACGATCTGCTCATATTTGTCAAGGTCAAGCCTGTGCTCGGGACAACGTTGCGTCGCATGATCTTTTTAATTCGAGCAGTAAGCCTTCTATATTTTTTTTTTGATGATATAAAGACTGATATTGCTAAATTCACACTCTTTCCGTAGACTGGTCTTCATTTTTTGATATCGTCAACTTCAGCGAGCTTGCGCCTCTGGGATACCTGACGGAGAACATGTTTGAAATGGAGAGCGAGCCCTGCGGATTCTTCTACTTGCGGGAATTTGCCCCAACAATGATAATTCTTGAAGAGATATTTGAGTTGAAGACCGAAGCGTATAAATCCTGGGAAAAAGATGATTGGATGTGTACCGACTGTTTGACAACTCTTGTGACGGATCATCTACACGTTTGGCACCTTGCACAGAAACGAAAACGTCTGTTGCCATTTCTTCCAATCACCTCCATTTGCTGACACGAGTACTTCACAGATGGTTTGGAAATTTCAGAAGACTGCCCGTACGTCTCGTTGTACTCTGTGAGAGGCATTTCAAGCTCACCATGAATAGGGATGGATATCGTTGTTGGGAACAATCGGACGAAGACCACGCCGAAGAATACAACGTGAGTTATTATGCAGTGGCTGATTATAATGACCTAATATTCTATCGATCGGTTCTTTGGAATTGTAGCATCTTTGTGGGCCTGCCGGTGAATCTTAATGCTCGCGGCTTTCTCGCATTGCCATCCAACAACTGCCATCAATCATTGGTCCGCTTCAAGTCCCATCAGTGCTGTGGGCCATGCGTGTATAATTATTCATGTTGGGGTGTGCTTATAGCGACCACTTAATGATTTCATGTTATCTTGCTTTCTTTGTCATTTGACTTATCTTAATTGAATTTAAGCTTGAAAAACCTCTCGGAAAGAGATTGTGCCGTTCATGTACTTTCCAAGGGACTGATGCATTCTCGTATCCAAATTCAAAGTGATTAATGGTCGTCAACGCAAATTCTAGGGACCTGTCGATACTTTCATAACCATCCAGCAGCGATGTTTCTACCCGCAAAATCAATTACGCCGTGATTCAAAGTTAGTGTGACTCGATCTTATTGTGAGGACTCAGGCAGGATTTACAGCACTCGAACACACGCCAAAAAGGACGCTGAACAACCGATGAACTGCCTACCAGCACCACGCAAAAACGTGCATCAGCCGGGAATCGAACCCGGGGCTAGGCCATGGGAAGACCCAATGTTACCATTACACCACTAATGCTTTCCTATGTTGTGAATACGAAACCCCCATACATTGCATAGGTCTGTACCCATGACTTCGGCAAGTTCGTGAGCTACGTATGCTTCGTCAAACGTGCATAGCGTACAGTATCGTCATCTAAATACACTTAAAGAGTGTTAATACATATCAGCATCAAGCTGTTCTGCCAGGGATTTCCGTATATCACCTAGACCCTCAAACCACCGAGACCGAGGTTATGACCGGCCTCGAGACAGGGTGCCCTTCAAAGCTCAGCTTTTCTACTTTGTTATAATCCCTCGCCAACTGCATATCGTCCTCGTCCGCCCTCGTGCGGTCAGACTCTCCATCCGAATCTGCCACGGTCTGTGTCTCCACTGAGTCCCTGTCTGTGTCACCATTCTCGGCGGTCTCGCTGGAGGGGCTGATGGTTGTGTCCGAGTCCGGGACAGCGGGAAGAGGGTGTTCCTCCTCCTCCTGCTCTTCAGCGATACTGCTTTCTGTGCGCGACATCATCGTCGATCGCCTGCGTCCGGCTCCGCTCAGTTCCGTATCGCTTTCTGGACCAGGACAAAGAGGGAGAAGCTTCACGCCCAATCTGCGCGCCATCTTCTTCTCTTTCAAACGAGCGAGGCTCAGCCTGCGCTCTTCCATCCACTGCTCCTCGTCGGCTTCGGACCCAATGACCGACAAAGGTCCAATGGTTTCTCTCCGTGTCGCAGGTGGCTCAGCGCGAGTGCAGAGATCGATACCAGCGGCGGCGAGCACACCGGTGATCGGCGAATGTGATCGCGTTGTGCGCATCCGATGGGCGTATGTTGCAGTCATGCTTCATGTTAGAGTTTGAGTCAGCATCGCAGTTCTTGGGAGGAGAGCTGCCATGAGCACTTACCCAGGACCGAGTACGAATTCACCACCGAGCTGTGCGGGATCGCCACCCTTTTCCCAGACGGGCATTCCGACACGGAGCGCATTCAGCACGATCATCTTGATACCACTTACGGGACCATGTTTCACGTAGCCGCGACGATACGGTTCCGTCGATTGCTCTGCTGGACGTAAAGTCATGCCAAGAGCAGTGTACACGCGCAGAGTAGGGTCAGTGTAGACAGCGAAAGGCGTCCGGAAGATTTCTGGCATAGACTGCGGTTAACAACATGATAAAATACACAAAAGCTAAACTCACGTCGATAGGACTTGATCATGTTGTAAGAACCATTGCTGATGATGACGAGATTGACTCCAGCCCGTTCGAGGACTTTTGGGTCGGCGTTGTCCGAGATGGAGAACATGTAGTCCTGGCAAAGAGGGCACCTTCAAAACATAAATTAGCCTTTAACCGGCCATGTCGTACAAGGCGACTTACCAAAAGTGCCGGATAAAAATCACGATGACCTTCTGTTGCCTGAACAGATCGCCAAAGGGTACCCGCAGGCCATTTTCTGCAATTACTGTGTACGCAGCTGCATCAATAAGCTGATTCTGCGTAGGTAGAGCATGTTCGTCGAAAGGGGGAAGGGCTGTGGGAGCTGTCGTGGAGGGGCGAGTAAATTCAAAGGGAAGTAACGGCAGAGGCGCAGTTTGAGAACGCGCTGGTGCGATCTGTCTAGAAGTTAGAGCCTTGGGTGGAGAGACTGAGGGGTGCGAATGCATGCTTGAGCTTCCAGCTTCGGACATGACCCCAAGTTCGGCATCCGACAGAGCCTCGTACACCAGGGGTTCCGCTGACATCGCTGACATACCAAGCGGAGATGGGTAGGTCGTTGGTGAGAGTAATGCAGAGGATTTGCGCCGCGGGCGAAATGTATTCTCCTCTGCAACGGGTTTTGTCGGCGTGGCGGTTATGGGGGCGGAGGGGAAAGACAACAGAGAAGCGTGGCGTCGATTGATGGACATGTTTTCGTTAGAGTCGGAGGCTTGCTTTAAACTGAGACGGCTACGGCTTTTCTTTACCAGAAGTCGTGCTAGTTTTCCGCCTTTTGGACGTGATGATGGTGGACGTGTGTCGTTAGAAGGCAGTTTCAGTCGTGACTGGGACTGCTGAGGCAATGTCAGACAGTGTACACTCTGGCTACCGTGCCCAACTGATGACGGTTCTGCTGAAGAGGACTCGGCAGTGTACGTGGGAGCAGGGTACTGAGCAGTAGCAAGGACGTATGCCTGCAAATTTGAGTGGCCATATGGTGAAGTCCTTGGCGAAGCAGGAGCCGTAAGTCTAACTTCTTTCCGCGATACGGCTGATTGCGAGCGTCTCCGAATCGGAGGTGAGAACGAAGAATCTGGGCGTGGATGAGAGGAAGAAGGTCGATGGGTGGTTTGTAGCTCGGGTCCGCGCTCGAAATCGCGCTCCTGGGTGGAAGTTTGAGTTATGTCGACGGTGCTTCTAGTGGTCCATGTCGTGATAACCTGCGGCTTCTTCGCTGAAGAAGCTGACGACTCAGACGTAGCCGCTGCCGCCGGAGAGTCGCGGTAAGGATCGGGTGGGAATGGTCTGCCTCCAGTATAGGGTAAATTAGGAAGATGAGACGTAGATCGGCCGTAGAAAGTTAGTGCGCTTGCAGCGCGAGTACGCAAAACCGACAATGGTACCCATGGGTCATCCGGGTCGGGGGTAGGATACCGTGCTTCAAGCACGAGACTGGGAGCGGGTTTGCGTCTAACCCGTGTCTGAGGGCCTGTCACTGGAACATTGGAAGATACAGACATAATAAAATACAGCTTTATGGGTCAGGTATGGACACAAAGTCAGCTCAGATGAGCCAGCGAGGGCGACGAAAGGAAAACAGGGAAAATAACGCGAAGACGGGCATTTATGAATGATTTCGGGCGTGGCTTTGGTGAGGAGATATGCCCGCAATATGACTGCTTGCAAAATCTGGGGTCAGTGCGGACACGCGGAGAGCACATGCCTACCTCAGCGTCTTGCTGCCATAACCCTTACACTGCCCTTTATCACCTCAGTCATTCGGGTAAAGAAATCGCTTGAATACTCATGGACGTTTGAAGTAGCGAAGACTCGAAATCGGTGAAGCATCCGTTTCGTCACGATTGTGTCGTGATAGGTAAAAACCAAGTTAGCCTACCTGTGTACCTTGACAGATCTCACGCTGCGCGGCTCACAAGATAAAACGGCGGTACCGACGAATTGTTGCTCTATTCAAGACTAGATCAACTACGTGCGTACGTGGAAAAAATGATATTCGCGGCGGACAATGGGACAGCGATGTCTTATCACCTAAAACGAACCGAGAAATATCTACATATTCCCACAAACATCAGAACAAAGATGCCCCTAGCATGTTCCTTGCGAAGGAGCATTCGTTTCGGGTTCAGCCATCAGCTAGAAACACTGTCAATGGGATTCTTCCGGAGTTGATGAAGGCATACCTTGATTGTCTGGACAGTGGTGTACACCATTGCTGCCATCCCAAAGACCCCGAGCGCGATATCCGCGGCTTTCTGTGTGCGAGTCCGAGCAACAGCGCGATAGTGTAACATTGGCGGGTACACATAACAGAGCGGGACACTGAAGTCGATGTATGTTATTCCTGGACTTACTTGTCCAACGCGGATTTTAGAAGAACAACTTACCATGCGAAGCTTCCGATGAGTGAAACGAACTTGTCGAGATCCGCTGCACCCGCCCAGCTGATCACTGTACACACCATAACCAATCCAAATCTGAACAGATTCTTCAACCACTTCACACGTGGATCTGCCTTTCCACTCCGCACGAAGAGTCCGTTCTCAAGGATTCTCACAGCGGGGAAAAATTGCAGCGGTATAGAAAGAAGAATGGCTAGGGAGTAAAGGAATTGGACCTTCGGGGGGAGTTAAAGAACAAAATCTAAAAGAATACATGGTTGAACCCACTGATTGAGTGAATTTGCTGTCCTGGTTGAGATTGACGAGGACAACTGCACTAATTTCGGACCCAAAGGTCAGGTATGACAGTGCTCCAGCACCACCAAAGAGGACTAAAGGAGACGTTTGAAACGTGCAATCAATTATACTAATGTTTATGAACTCACCGAGAAGTCCAATCATGACTCCGGTCAAGACTTTGGGGAACTTTCTTGGTTCGCGCATTGCATCAGTGATAGGAATAACCTTGCCAATCGCCGGGTGAGTGTCAAATTTCAAAGATGAGATAGATGGTTACTAACCAGCCCAATACCCTCAAACGAGAACACAGCTGTTCTAAACCATCGTTAGTGGGCACAACCAGTCAGGAAGATACCCCTGAGTACCTACCCGATAAATAGGGGGAAATCCTTCGGGTTAAACATCTTCACATCGGCAACTCCCTGTTTACCGATGATGGCGAATTCACTTCCGAAGATGTAAAGCAGGCCGGCAAGGATGAATGCGTCAGCGACAAGCGCGGCGGTGCTCAGCTTCGCCAGGTTTCGCACGAGAGCAAGCGGAAGAAAGATGACGAGTTGCATCAGGATGAAGTACGGCACGGGGATAAGCTTCAGGCAGTGAGTCACCGCCGACACGAAGGCCTACACGAAGAGAACTGTTAAGATGGTGTTCACTGGGGTACGTATGAGAGGGTTACCCGGAGGTTCTCAGCGACGAAAATGGTATAAGCACAGACGAAACCGATTTGAGAGATTGTGATAGAAAAGAGAATGGCATAGCGCATCCAAGGGCCATACAGATGACCCCCCATGTCTGTGAGGTGGGCATTAGTTGGAGCAGATCGAAAGAACCTATAGTCGTACCTCCGAACGAGCCCGATACGACGAACTTTGTCTTTACAAGAAGTAGGAACGAGTATAGCGAGATAAGAGCGATAACAATGATAGTAATGACCGAGAAGAGAAGCCCTCCATTGGCGAATCTGGACAGAACAATCTTGAATTAGTTGCATTGCCTGGCGGAGAACTCGGTCTTACGCTTTGCCTAAGAAGAGTACACCAGTGCCGACGAATGCTTTCAGAAGCTTGGAGATAAAAACTACGTCAGTAGAGTCCACGAAGATGAAAATCTAGAGACGTACCATCAGCACGGCTTGCGTGACTGTCGCATCGCCGTGGGGACCAACAGACATGCGCCGCCGTCTTGAGCGCGACCTCGTGGAAGCTTGTTGCTTGAGTAAGGGTTGCGTCTCATCAGGAGGAGCCGCTTCTTCAGCGGACACCTCACGCTCAGCCGCTTCCTCGTCGTCGGCCTTGTCCTCTTCTTCTTCAAGATCTTCTCCGGCCTACACCGCATATTTGTCAGCACAGACGAACAGGTTTCCTGAAAGGTCTCACAAATTGTCCATAGATGTACAAGAACTCGATGAAATTATTGGTGTTTCGAGGTTCTTCGCCACCTTGTTCGTTGGCGCGAAGCAACATATAATTACGGCGGAATCCTCCAGGTTCATGTATATGATCGAACGCGGGATTTGGCTGCGCGACAGAACCAGCAAAGGAGGCGGCACGCGGACGAGCCGCTTGTCTTCTCTGGTCAGTATGCCATTTGTAAATGTCGTGACTGCAGTAATTAGATTGTTAGCACAATGACATGTTTCAGAACCAAAGAATAGAACTCGCGTCACATCAGCTCCCGGTGCATCGTATGGGATGGGGAATGCCTCTGTGGGTTCTCTTAACATTGTCGGCCGAGCGACAGGTGTAGATGACCCAACCGAAGGAGCACCATCAGAGCCTGAGTTACGAAGATCCTGCTCAACAGCTTGCCGTTCTTCTTTCAAAACAAGATGTCTTCGCAATACCCTTGCCTTCTCCTCGTCCGTAAGGGAATCCATGTCAGTGGGTGTAGCATCCCCAGCAGTACCAGGAGTGCCAGAAGTGCTTGGGCGCTTTGCACTAATTCCGCCAAACGAAGGTCGGGGCGGTGTCGAGTACGAACCCGTCGACGTGATCAATGCAGCTGAAGACGAACTTTCACCGCTGTTAAACGCATTAGTTGGTGTATATCTGGCAGGAACATTTGGCACGGGAGGTGTGCCAGTATATTGTGCCCGCAATGCACGAAGATCCGGGGTGCCAATTGGTGTAAGTGAAGCCGAGGAAGGCGTGAGCCTTGGACTGCCAATGTTTACTGGCTTTGAAGGCGAAGACATGATTATCAGAAGATAAATCAGTCAACTCAAGTCACAAGAATAAATGATGATCCAAAGTGCTTAACCGACAGAGCAAGCTGAGAGAAACCGTTTATGAAGTCAGAAAACCCACGTGGTGACATGGAACTGATTCCGAGGCTGTTCCTCTGCATTTCCCGTTCGTGCGGAAAGGACCGAAAGGCGCTCAAAACCCTCCAAAGTACAATTTCAATGCTTCGATCTTATCGTAAGGTCAAATTCATGGCGATGAAGTTTCACGATGCGTTGGGGAATAAAAACTAAACCACCGGCCATCTGGGACGATCAGGCTACAACGCAGCTAAGTACAACATTTTTGCTGTTATCTAATCGCAGGATACACTCCACCCATTAAACTCCTCTCGTCCTTCCTGTATAGCCAGGATTTTGGATCGAAGCGCTTTACCCACAGGGGCCAACCCACCCTCGCACTTAGGAAGATGAATATCACTCCCTTCGTATCCAATTCGGTCCACGGAAACAAGAATGGCCGCAGTGCCGACGCAGAGGGCTTCCGTCAACCTTTGTTCATTCGACCATTTAAGGATGTCTTGCATCGTGAACTTGCGTTCGTGAGTATGCAATTTCAATCCCGTAGCTTCTTGGAAAGAGGGATCTACGGCCAAAGCCAGGCACGAGTTACGAGTCACCCCCGGCAGAATAGTCCCATCGAGAGGAGGTGTGATCAAGTCCAAACCTTCGTCGCAGCCATCAAGTCACCGGATAACAGCATGATTGGAAGCGAATAACTCACCATCTCCGTCGTCACGTTTGAGGACGACAAAAAAGTTCATGGCGCCAGCTTCGGTCACCGATTTGTCTTCCCCGAATATCCACAATACCATGCTGTACCCTTGCTTTTCTGCCAATTTCTGTGGTAGAAATCCTGGGGAGTAATTTCCGCCCACTTTATGCCCCCCAGTTCCACCTGGCCATGCACGCACGGTTTCACTTACGGCAAGTAAAGATACTGGCTTCACTTCACCGGCAAAGTAAGGACCGGACGGTGAAGCGATTACTACAAGAGTAGCGGAGTCGGACGGAACAACCGAAAACCCTGTAGTAAGCATTGAGGATGATGTTCCCTGCATTAGGACCTGAAACAAAGCAAACCTGGCATGGTACCCTAGACAAGTGTTAGTACGACTAATGAACGCATTTGGACTTGCCTCACCATAATGGTTGGACGAAGATAGAGACTGCATCCTGAGAGAGTGGGTATCCAGCGTTTTTCCACTTGTACAAATCGTTTAATCAGTTGCAGTACAACATCACCATCAAACGGCTGTTTCAAGATTAGATCTTGGATTTGAATTTGAGATATCTGGCTTACAGGTAAGGCTAGACGACCAGCCGATCTCTCGAGTCGTCTCATGTTAAGCTCGGGCCTGAAAAGCCTTGGTACGCCATCCGCACCGAGATAAGCCTTGCGGTCAAAGTTGTCATTGGCAATGGGTCACCGGGATGAATTCGAGATTACCTTCATTCCCTCGAACACATTGCTGCAGAACTGAATTCCAGAGGCTGCTGGATCTAGTGCGATGGGGCCATATGGCCTGATTTCTGGATCTGACCAACCTGTCACAGGATCATATGTCGCGTATATTATGTGATCCGAGTATGTCTGCAAATGCGCTGTTGAGTTTCTCAAAAGCATTGGTTGGTCAAGCCGTCAAAGAAGTCGTTTACCTTGCCAAATTTTAAGGATTCTGCAGGTGTATGTTCCTTTGGAGTGGATGTTAGCGTGATTTTCAATTTTGAAGCCTATACATGGAGGTCAATCACGACGATCAACGATCATCGACGCGATGCTGACATTTAAAGGAGCCAGATTCGAGGTAACTTCAAGGTCGGAAGCCATATCGCCAAGAAAACAGGCTGATTTGTCCTACAGAGTTCGTAGCTTGAAGGTGGAAAAATAGTGATAGATCACTATATTTTTAGGCCTAGAACGCAATCGGACACGCGCTTTTGAACCATGACTGGCATCGAGAATAAGACGGGCATCCGGGGAACCCTGATAAGTGCCATCGATGATCTGGGAAATCATGATACCAAGCCTATCAGATACCATGTATGACTTGGATAGGCTTCAACAAGGACAGTCGTTTTATTAGTGTGACTACTGTATTTGTGACCGTGACAAGTAATCTCGCGGAATTCAATTTCCACGCCCATCTAATCTTCGCTTTCACAACTTGAAACAAACGACGACTATCTTTGAACACGAACGTTAACTTTGGCCTCTACAAACAGGTTCAGACAACTTTTCAATGCCATTAAGCTTACAGTATTCGATTTGCAAACCACATCTCTCTCGGCGGGATCGCGAAACTTTTAAGTGATTTGCATCAACTACATACTAAATGGTTCTGCATCCCTGTTGTCGAGTTGCCCTGGGGAGGAGCATCGATCTGGTCCCACAGGTGAGTATAACAGTAAAACTACTATGAGCTCCTGCTGTAGTTTCTTTAAGGCTCTGTCCCGGTGACCTGCAAAGGCGTCAGAACACACCGAAAGCGTAACGGCGCGACGAGAAAAAAACATTTTTTCGAAGTGAACTTTGGTTCGGCTTAGATGGGCCAGTGCATGCCCTACGGTGCAGAAGGACAGCTATAATGGATATTGTGTATCTCAAGGCATGCAATCGAAATAGACCGAAACTTCTTTTTCTGCGATGAACGTCACAGGCGCAAGTTTAGTACCGGATGAATGGGCGCGCAGTTCTTGCTTTAGGACAACGTTATCTTCGGTGTCGGTTCTGGGTCGTTCAAAGCCATGTGGCGCATGACCGAGAGTTCCAGCATACACGGCATCTGGATATCGATGGCCTGGAAGAGCTGGCCGCTTGGGAGGTGGCAGACAAATCTGTGCAGGTCGTTTCCGACTTCATTGTAAGCTCCTGTACGTCGACACTGACGCTTATTCTTCCTTTTTGACAGGGGTAGCTTCTTTGGTGTTGCAAATTCTATTTTATCACAGTGAGGGAGATCCGATCAAACCTGATTGAATTGGAGACAAGCAATAAAAGTTTCTTTTGAGACGTTGTTGTGAAATAGCAGCTATGAGACACCTTGTTCTTTACGCTGCTGCCCATGGTTAATCACATGCAGACGATTTTCTTCATCACTCGCTGGCGAGTCGTCATTGGTCCGGCAAAATTCGCGATCGTGATAGCCTATTGGCTCAATCAAAATTCAGTTGCTCAATAGCTTTTGCGTGTCCAAAGCAGTCACAAAACGGTGGTTCTCGCAATCCCGGAAGGCAGTACCTTCGGTGCTCATGCACAAGCTATCGCGTTTGAAGTGCACATCGTTACGCATCTTAGCTTTCATCACCCACATGTGGCTGCAGGTCTTTCTCCATCTCGGACGCCTATTCAATCCGTACTAGCCGTGGCAAACCTTTTGATGGTTCGATTCCAACCTCTTGTATGGATCCAAAATTAAGGTCTCCCCAAATGTAAAAAAGGGAGTCATTCTAACTTCACTTTGGCTAATGAATATGCTGGTTAGTAGCGGCATGCATGTGACCCCGAGTTCCACTACATTATATCGATGTTATGGATCTTCATTAGCGATATCGATAACTTTGTTTGAGGTTACTCCTCATGTAGTGCAGGCTATCCTCCTCGCTTTCACATTTACATTCCTTCGGGTCCGGCATGACCAGTCTCCCCGGTGCGTGCGCGACCCTTCACCCCATTACAGTAGCGTTATTTCTCTCTGTCATTCCAGCAAATTTCTTCATCGTTCTTGGACTTGGGGGACCTGAATGCCAAATCGCTGATGTCGGCTTTCCCTGCAATCCCGGTGAATTTCCTATGCAAATGCATTGAACTAGGAAGGATTCAAAGCCAGTGAGCTCTCAATCATGACCCATTTTTTGATGAAGAACACTACTTAAGGACGACGATGAAAGTCTTCGATCTTCCTCGTCCCAGCCCCAACCCAATGCAAAACACTATCCTCATAGCTGTTATCTTAGGGATACTCGCCGCATCCGTCACCCGTTATTTTACACAATATAGAGGAAAGACCGCATCTTTGTCACAACTTCCTGGTCCTGTCCCACTACCTATCTTGGGAAATGTCCTTAGTATCAACAGCAAAGCACCCTGGATGACTTTCAGGAAATGGGGAGCCGCATACGGTGAGGTCTCTGTTTGGTTAATCATTTATATTTATTCGAACAAAATCATAGGCGGCATCTTGAAATTTCGGATGTTCACATCCGAAATCATCATCATCAATTCATTGGAATACGCAAAAGACCTTCTTGTCTTGCGATCCAGCAACTATTCTAGCAGGCCTACCGCCTTCTACAATGAAATGTATGTGAATTTGCACCCTATGCTTTACAACGTCTATAGAAAAATTGCCGATGTACATCAGTACCGGAGCGGATTGGAATTCTGTCCTTTTTGTCCATGGAGATCTGTGGCGCTTGCATCGCCGAATTCTTCATCAATCATTTCGTTCAGATGCAGTTGCCAAATACCGCCCAAAACAGCTGGAGAAGGCTCATCAGCTACTCTTCAACGTTCTCAACAATCCAGAAAATTTCAAAGACCACCTCTTTCAGGTGAGCCACAGAGTATGTTTCCATGAGCGACTCAAATCATGAAACGAGTTTTTCTAGTTCTCCTCCTCAGCGATATTGTCCGCATTATACGATTATGATGTCGCCGTTGGAGATCCCCTGATAAGAACTGTAGAGAAATGGAATCAGCTCGCTTTGACCCTCATGACACCGCAAGCAGATGCTATCAACCGGCTCTTTCCATTTCGTAAGTATGAATCTCAACTCGTAATCTGACGCTTATGTATCCTTCGCAGTCATGTATATTCCTTCTTGGTTCCCTGGAATGCCACCGAAGCGCAAGGCAGTTGTTCTGGGTGAGTACAAGTCGATATGGATGGAAACACCATTCAAACATGCGACAAAGAAAATAGTATGTCTTTCTCTGGCCATCGCATTCAATCGGCTGATTGTAGCTCAGGCCGAAGGAACCGCTCATCCGTCGATGGTGTATGAATTACAGGAACATATATCAAGAAGTGATGATACAGAATCCATGCGAAATGCTGTAAAAAACTCTGCTGGGACCGCGTTTTTCGGTATGTTGATCTTTGTCTCCCTGTTACCATGCTGACATAGGAGGGTTATCAGCAGCATCAGAGACTGTGAGTTCGGCATTTATGTAAATTGAAAAAAAGCTCATGCTCAACCCTATGTGGGACATAGTCCGCTTCCGTGCTCCACGTATTCATTCTGGCAATGGTCCTGTACCCAGATGTTCAAGCACGTGCTAGGGAGGCCATCGATTCCGTCGTGGGCACTACCAGACTCCCCACGTTCGAAGACAGGTCATCATTACCTTATCTCGATGCTATTATGAGAGAGACGTTGAGATGGAACCCGATAGCCCCCCTAGGTGAGTTATAGCTCCCGCCCCGCCCACAGAGATTGCTGAACGAAATCAACTAGGAGTGGCGCATGTAACTGAAAGAGACGATGTGTATCAGGGATACCACATTCCCAAAGGTATTCAATGAAGCGCCTTTTATTGCTTATGCTACATTATCTATCCAACAGGTTCAACGATATACCCAAATATCTGGTGAGCCCGTCCAATTCATATGAAATTTTGGAGTTCGCCTTAGATTGTTTTGTCTAGGGCAATGACACACGATGAAACAATGTATCCCAACCCATTTGAGTTCCAGCCCGAGAGATTCTTAACAGCAGACGGAGAGTTGACTGATGACACGGTGAACGTTGTGTTCGGGTTCGGGCGACGAGTTTGTTCGTACAATTTTTCCCTTTTAAGCAACCAGTACCCAAGTCTCAATCATTCATCGTTTTCTAGGCGTTGGTCGCTATTTTGCAGATGCTTCCGTTTGGATCGCTATCACTTTACTTTTGGCGACATTCGAGTTTCAGAAACCTGTGGACCCGAATGGGCAAGATGTTGATGTTGTCCCTGAATTTACCAGTGGAATTACTTCGTGAGCTTGTTTAATTGTCCCTATTCGATTAGTTGATGACATCAAAATTTAGCCAACCTGTCCCTTTCTCATGTCGCATTGTTTCACGGATACCAGGGATGAACACGGACAAGCTGATGCACATGCTTGATGCCCGTGCATGAGAAATAGCATACCAGCAATGCTCGTTACATATATATCTTGATCGCCAATGCGAATGTAATGTAAAAGCAAATCCATTATTTGCCGAGAAGCCGTCCCTGTGATACCCAAATCCGAGCCCAAAATATTCTATATGGCAGCAAGGAGAGATTTTAACATCACCAATGGGATACATACCATTTCAGATATTTGTGCGGATAGTTGATCAGTTGCACCACCACCCACTCGCACGCACAGCCAAATTTGGGATCAATCGACAGTCATGACTTTAGAGCTACTATGACTTGAGTATCTCCCGGTTCCTAGTTGATCGTAAGATTGCATAGGGAGTCTAGGCGGGATTTCAGAATTTGGAGAATTAATTTCCACCAAAATAATTCCCTCCTCCGTTCCCCTCGTCCATTGTACCCTGCTCAATTCTGCGTGACCCAAAAGCCAAGATGGCTCAACGTGCCATGTCGCTGCAAGGGAACGAATACTGAGCATCGCACGGCAAACAGAAACCACTGTGGTCATAACGGCGGCGCTGTCGAAATCTCCTTGTGAGTGATGCTACAGAGATAAATAACACAGTAATCAATAACTGACTCTCCCTGTATGGCTGCCATGTAAAACTTTTGGTTGATTAGCTTTGGACGTAATCGCACAAGAGAAGCACTCACGCGTAAATTGGATATATCCGTCATAGCCAGACTGATGATTGTAAACAACAGAGAGCCTATGGCTGGGATCAACCCCGTTTCCTTCAGATCCGATTGGGTCAACTTACTGGTAGCAAACGCATACATCAATCCGCCCCTGTTATGATCAAAACGTCAAGCAAGAGTTATGTCGTAATAGAGCAACCTACTCTTTCATAAAACGATGCAGTAAAGTCCCATTTTGTAGATAGCTGGAGCTATTAAGAAATCGATAGATTTTGAGCGCAAATAGAACCGAATGGATGATCAGTGACGGCAAAAAGATGATCCACACGAGGGATGGGCTCCGTTCCATGTCAACATCCTGCAGTTCATTTGAGATGGTCGTGTACAGCAAAATGCCGGCTAGACCAGTTCCGATCGTACAGCTTGCATACATAGACACGGCAAAAAATCGCACTGGTTTGCTACGAGGGAAAAGGTACCAGACTCGTAGGGTTATAACAGCTTGTATAAGAAATATAATCAATGAATCTCAGAGGACAAGGTCGTAAAGAGAACTCACCTTGACACAATATCATTATTACAAAAGTCAACACAAAACTAGTAAGAAGTAGGCGACCCATTCTGATACGGTCCAGTTAGACGCAGAATAAGATATGGATAGGCTGATTTCATAGCACGCACACCTAAGTAAGAGTGAGAATCTTTGAAAGATTACTGACAACGAAGACTTACCTCTGCAGACCCTGTCATCGCAAGGCGGGCTAACAAGTAAGTGAGCGTTTACCATTGAACATTCGGTTTCTATTCCAACGCAACTTACCATAAAGACTGACGCTAAAAGACCCCTCTATGTCAGTGTTATTATAGATGATAGTGCATCTACGGTATCTACAAACCAAACTTGGGCCAACGATGTATATCGGATCTGAGCGATAGATGCATCAGAATGTAAAGTTCCGATAAAATTAGACTTGTCGCTTACACTTAAATATAATATCCTCGATATTGTCCAATCGCCAGACCAAAAATAGGTAACCTGTGTCAAGATGGGCCAGGATAAGTATGCGAGTAGAAACTAAAAGAAGAAAAACAGACCTCTTGATCAAAAGTCAGGATATAATCATATACCATAACAGTATACGAGGCAATCCCGATGTCAAAGGTTTCCATTGAAATTGCCTCCAAGTTAAACATTTCTGCCATGGCAGCTGACATGCCGGTGTGCAAGCCTTGAACCAGAGCTCTGCCTTGAAGAAGTTATTGAGAAGGTGAATCGTGAGGGGGACGTTTCCAAGGCATCCGACACCAATTCTCTTATAAATGATATGTCAAATTAAGCTGCCTGTACTTGGATTGGATCATCACCATCGATTTCTCGCGACATCCAGAAGTAGCAAGTGACTAACCTCAAACAATTGTTGACTCCAGGCTGTGAGGCTGAGACCTGATGATGGGAACGGAGCTATAGGCGCTTTATGCATCATGTATTATGGGCATAGAGAGGGGCGATGAATTCGTCAACGGCATCATATTCTCTATGGGTGCCAGAATATCATGGGATCCGTCTTCCATGGAATACGCGAAGCATCATGATGGAGATCTTCAAAGTTCATCGATAGACCTAAAATAACATAAGAATCTGGCCACCTGGTCACTTCGTTTGATCTCAAGAGCTCCTAAATATGTTCCAGGATAGTCAATCAACAGAAACACGGGCTTCCGAGTCCACGAGGTTGAAACGGGACCGAAGCTTCGACAGGGACGGGTCCGGACATATGCACAGGTTCGAATAACATCTAACGCCTGTGGCCCTGCAATTGGCGATCACCGCAGCACATAACGAGAGCCGCCGTTCTTCGAGGCCAAAGCCTATAAATGTATGTAACACTTTCCTGGCGCAGATGGACATAATGCTGCGCGATTAGTTAAACCCCAAAAACGTGCTCCATTTAAAAATGAAATTGAGGGTGATTACATCTCGTAGGATTCCTGCCCATAGGACTCCACCCAAATCTCGCCGTCATGCGCCCCTTTGATCCATCGAACGCGACTGAGTTCTGCGTGGTTTAATAGAAATTCGGGGTCCACGTGACACGTCGCTGCCAGAGAGCGAATGCTCAACATCGCACGGCAAACGGAAACTACCGTTGCACCCACAGCCAGGCTATCAAATAATTCAGATATTCCGTTGCCTCAAACGTGGGATTATGGGGACCTACTCGGCTTGCAGAGCCGCCAGATAAACCTTTGACAGAGTGATATTAGTAGTTGGATAATGGTTAGCCCGGCTATGGACGCACCCCCAATTGCGACGGACTTGTCAGCGATAAGGCAGTTATTGTCCATACAAGGGAAGCTGAGCCGAGTTGAAATTAGGTATCGAATCTGAGTGTCATATACAAATGATTTACCTGAAGCAAACATGTACATTATTCCGCCTCTGAGGTTAGTAGAAGAATCCCGATATTCAATTGTCAGCTACTTGCGATGAAAACGTTCGCGAGAAACATACTCCTTGAGAAAACGTCGCAGTAGAGTCTTGCTCTGATAATACGTGGGACTCGTTGCGAAGCGATAGACTTTTAGTCCGAATAGGACCGTATGAATCACCAGCGACGGAATATAAACTGCGACGACGGCGGAAGGACTTTTGAACAGATTCGGAGCCTCAAGTTCGTTTTTCACGGTACTAAACAGGAAAGCAGCACAAAGGGCAGTTGAAAGGGTGCATGCACCATACATGGCGACGGCGCCATATCGAATGTATTTGCTTCGAGAGAAGAGATACCACACGCGAAGAGTGATAACGGCTAAAATCAGTCATTTTGAAATTTCTGTTTGGATACGCCTTGTATATGTCTATGTGTTTGTTCACGTACCTTGGCATAACAGCATGATAACAAGTGCCATAACATAGGTGGCCATTACGAAGCGATTTAGACTGTTAAACGGATGATTAAATTCCAGTCGATGACATGGCGAAAACGGTTCCAGAAAAGCATACATCTAACAAATCTTCGACGTCAACATCATGGTCGATGAATACCAAATTGCCTGACCTTTAAAGTAGGAATATTGAAATGCACTAAAAACCAGTCAACGACAATGCTGATTGAATCCAAGAAGCTGCTCACTGTAAAGTCCAATCCTGGATAATATCGTAGCATATAAGCCAAATAACATGAAGAGCAAGTAGAGAGCACAAACATTGCTTGTGATAGAGCCAGATATCGGATCTTCGAAAATAAAATTAGTGACTAATGCTCGATGATATGTCGTCCAAAAATGCGCACACTGAGATACAAAATCCTCGAGGCACTCCATTTGCCTGACCAAAAAAAATCGACCTGGATATTTTGTCTTTTCAACGCCACAAGCCAATGAGGAAGTCGGGATGAACACGAGCACACCTCTTGATCAAATGTGATCACATGATCGTAAATGATCAAAGCGAACGAGGAGAACGTCAATTCTGTCGAGTGGAGTAACGCCGAATACAAAACTTCAAGAAGAGATCGTACCATGGGGAAAGAGTAAATGCGAGAGGATGAATCTCTGCTGACAGAATGAAGTTTGAAGAAGAAGAAAAAGTCTTGGGTACTCCCGCATTAGTAGCTCTCTGACTTCTAAAATATATCAGTCCCTTGATCAAAACCATCGTTGGTTTGTTTCGGCATAGCAAGCCTGTATTTCGCCCATCTGGTCCGGTCTGAAGCGGGTCCGAAGCGTCAGATTTGTAGGACCTCGTTGGTGGATACTTAAAGGCTGTGTTTTGTTGAGCAATGTGGGTTCAAGGGAATCTGGATGCATCACCTAGTTAATCACCATTGATTAACCCCATGCCAATGGCTCGAGTCGCATGGCTGGCCGTTGTCGACTGGCAACGGCAGTTAGCATGGCCTCGGCTAGTAAACATCACCACAAGATTAAATCTAGGAACGGACTTAAAAGTTATAGCGTTGGCGGGCACTAGGCTCCATTAGTGTTTTAGCCGTTGAACGCTGAACGCTGAACGTTGAACAGTTGAACCATTCCTTGAAGAGATGAAACCTCACCTAATACCGGTCTGTATGTGTCCAACTTGAGTATACATAGTACAAACAGCTGAGACATCAAAAGATATCAATTTGCCTTTACCATGATGTTAATGATGGATGGCACACCACGAATCCACAGAAACGAACGCGTCAAGAATGATTGATCAATAATGTAAGTATCCAGGTATCAATGATCAGATTATGTACCAGAGCCAAACAGTACTGTACGCTCGACCTTGGGTTCGTCACGTGTCATGTTTTGCGGGGAATGCTCGTCGATGTGCTCCGGGTGAGCAAAATATTGGGGGTCGATCAGTGTTGCTAATTGGCGAACCTAATTGTCGCGAGCCCCGTGCAGTATCATGTGTGATTGATGTGATCAATTACCCACGCATTGGCTGGTATTCTATCGCGCAACTGCTCAGAGTACACTGATCAGATCTAACGTCGTAGTAACGAAAACCTAGTGTGTACACATCTTTCAACTTCAAGTTGTGTGCCTCGCGCTTATAAGCACGGAGAACGCCGGGCTGGTTGACTGTTGCACCTGGATCAGATTGGGACCAGAGGGTTCATGTAGGGATACCTGTGTATATGGAACGATGTGATTTATTTCTGTCCACAAGACTTTTTTCGACATAACATGTGCGCATAATGCATGCGATAACGGCGACGTAACATCATAATCACAACCCGCAGAGCATAACACAATCATTCTTCGCATCTTATTATCTAGGGGGCGAAGAGAGTGTTCAAGAATGCCTCGCCGGCAGCACGTGCGGGCTTCGCCTTCTTGCCGGCTTTCTTTGCTTTGGCACGCTCTTGCTTGACTGGAATAAAAGGATGGGTAATGGGATGACATGATAACGGCAAGAAATACGCACGAAGCTCGTGTCTGCGGAGGGTCTTGGCGTAAGGGTTCAGGCGGAAGAGGACAGCCTTGTTGACGAGCGGGTTCTTCTTTTGTGTCCAGGGACGTTTTTGGACGCGAGGGCCAGCGGGACGGACGACGGACTGGATCTCAGTGCTGTTGATCAAGCGGGTAACATCTGGGTTGGCGATCTTGGCGGTGGGCAAGCTGCAGCACCGAAAGATCAGATAGCAGCAATAAAAAAATCGCGAAGAGAGACGCACATGTAATCTTTCTTGTAGACAGAAGCCTTCTCGAAAGTGCCAAATACTTCGTCCAGAAGTCCAAAGGCACCTTCAGTCCAAATGATGAAACGACCCAAATGACCACCAGGGGCAAGTTGAAGGAGATTGAGTCTCCGAACGTTTACGAGCTCGACACCGGGCAAATTGCGGAACGCCTTGACGATGCCGTTATCCTCATTGAAGACAACAAGGGGGCCACGACGTTGGCGGTAACGACGGTTACGCAACTTGCCCTTTCCGGCGCGAAGTTTGCGAGAGTTGGAGACCTTGACGACGTCAGAGTATGCGTTCAAGCTCTTGAGAAGAGCAACGGCTTCTTTAGTCTTCTTGAGGGACTCGGCTGCGGATGCGACAACGAGGGGAACCTCCTCGATTTGCTCGATACGGTGGCCACGCGCGAGAACGAGCGAAGGGAGAGCAGATGCGGCGAGAGCTGAAACAACTGCAAAACGGCGCTGGTTTTGGTTAACCTTGACGTGCCATTTGCGCCAGATCTTGGTGGGTGCGAACATACGACCTCCACGGCACATGTTACCGAAAGCGGCCTGTAATGAGTGGATAGCGGGTCAGGTCAAAAAGCTATTGGGCGGTATTCCAAGAAGCGAACCTGGCCAGAGCGGTGGGTTCCTCCACCACCAACACGGGGGATACGAGCAACAGCACGACCAGTACCCCAAGACTCAGCACTAGTTTGGTGGCCAGCTTTTTCGCTGACAGCGTAAGCCTGTCTCCTGTTCTTTGCGATGCTCTCTGCAGAGATCGAAGTGCATTAGGACGAGGTCGTAATGGACAGATTCTGATACTCACTGTGCACTTGGCCAACTACATCGAGCCTGATTGGGGCGGTCAAAACCGCGGGAAGAGGAAGAGAGGTTGAAGCCTCTGTAAAACCAGTTAGATTGAAATCCCACAGCTATTGAGCAATATGTATACCTCCGGTTGTGGAGCGAACATTAACAGTCGGGCGGGAGGCCATTGCGTTTAGTCTTGAGGGTCTTGATGCCTTTCAGATCAGCTGTGGCTGGCGCGATTGCGTTGATAGACGCAAAAATAAGGTTTACCAGCACCAAGCCTCAGAACAAACAAAGCAAAGCATGTCCACGTGGAGGACCAACACAGTAACATACTTTGCCAAATTTGCAGATTACCTACATGTGAAGATGCTGCATCTACAATGGCTTGTTAAGCGAGCGTTAGCGTTTGAGAGGTTACAAGGTCAACCACAGCTTGTGATTGGCTGAGGTCCTCCCAAAATAGTAATTTAAGGGTTTTCCCAAAACGAAAAACGCTGAGCGACGCTGAGCGTTTAGCCGATTTGTAGATGTGGGACGTGGCGTTTCCTCAGGTTCGACGAGCGAAAGCGATAGATAAGTCCGATCGAGAAGATACACCGAGTGGTCGCGAAAGTCTTTTCTGCGCTGTACTCTCTTATGCCTTCTGGTTCGACTCTAATTAGGTCGCCCTTGCAATCCCAAAGGTGGATTTTGAGGGTAAATTCTGGAAGGGGGTGCCGCTGTGCGGAATGAAATATAGGAACCCACTATGGAAGCATAACAGAAAGGCATACATTGACAGCGTCGGACTCCTACAACCTTTCGAGATTTGTTTCACCCCTTGAATGGAGGATTTCTACTCGAGAGTTTCGTCCTGCCTATCAGTCCATGTATGCGAGATTACGAGTGAAGGATACGTGGTTTGGCAAGATGATAACACAGGGCTGGAATCCGAGGTGTAAGTTGCTTGCCTCATTGAACGGTATAAATTTTGATAATAAATCCTTATCGTCACATACTGCACTTTACAGCGCGTATGCTGCTGATTCTTCAACGTTTAACGTTTAACGTAGCTTGCAGTCACGTTCACTACACATATGCACAAGGATCCAAAATTCAACTCGCGAATCAACACCGACATACCCGATAACCACACGCACGCCAAGGCCAGCAGCAAAACATTTACCAGGAGCAAAAACAGCGGTTGGTATTCCAAAAACTCGCAAGTGCGATAAACACTCACGGGATCAAACAAATGGACCGCTAGCAGCGAATCAAGCAACAAGGGCCGAACTCAGTATCATATGATTTCTGCACCTTGTAAGTTATTTTTCTTCGTGAAGAAATTACGTATCGCCCGTATTATTGCTCGTACACCAACC
Source organism: Hygrophoropsis aurantiaca (assembly GCA_021014935.1). Classification (NCBI taxonomy): domain Eukaryota; kingdom Fungi; phylum Basidiomycota; class Agaricomycetes; order Boletales; family Hygrophoropsidaceae; genus Hygrophoropsis; species Hygrophoropsis aurantiaca. The sequence goes on from MU267624.1 coordinate 123,486, forward strand.
CGTCGGAGGTTTGCATTTTCTCATGAATTTAGCAGCTGGCCGCAGCGCTATCGATTTCAGTTTGGTATGACATGACGTATAGAAATCTGTTTGTGTCGCTGCTTCCAGTTCTAAACCACTCCACCGTGGGGCGACCATCGACAGCATGTTATTGGCTGTCGTCAGCTTTTGCCTCCGTCAATGATATAGGCGCTCGTCCAAACATATAGGTTTTTCGTCATGTTGGAGCTGACGTATCAATGTGGAGTATTTCGTTCTCTTATTGACTTCATAGACTCCACTCTGCTATCACCAAAATCCTGTTGTCACACAACCCTGGCTAGCAATACAGCAGCCTTGTCATGGGTTTACTTGTAACTCACGTCAAGCGCCGAAAACTACCTTCCCTTCTTGGAAATCCTCGATACCGGATTCGAAATAATTGCAGAAGAGTTGCACCCACCTTACCTCTCCGTTTCGAAGCTCGTAACGTCTCGTTGATGCGGCCTCCCAATATACTTGCTCCAAAACTTGTCACGGATACCATTTCGGTGCTGTCGTCTATCTCCACACGTGAATCCCAGAAGAAGAATTCCCAGCACCGAATGAAGGTCGCAATTCGACCCTCGTTCCCAAATTTGTTGGCCTCCCTGAAGCCGACTGATCAGCGCGTCTTTTCAAGTGCTAAATCTTGCGACTCTTTCGTGCTTGCGTCAATCACCAGATTGGTTTTATCACGCGCACGGAATCAATTTCGAGCAATAAGCTTCTACCTTGCATTACGCCTTGTCGCAAGTACTCCGGACTCTGGGCTTTTTGAATGGCGGTTCCGAGCCCTTGACTCATATAAGTATATCGTGCTTCGCAGCCTGTGTGCGCTTGGCTCTTGATCCCACTCTTCGTACACCCTTGGCAGTTGGCACAATCACAATCTTCATTCATCATCTGCGTCTGTCACGGAAGGTACCTCGCCACATAATATTGGCACAAAGCATCGCCCTTATTATGAGTTGCGCGGAACTGTTCGAGTATGTGGACCAGTCTCATACGATAACCAAGCTCCGTTGACCGGATCTTTCCAGGTTTGCTTCATATCCGCCCCATTCCTCCCTTTATCTCTCCGAGTATCCCGATGGTTCGGAATCATCCTGGTCGCCGCCTAGCTCACCGAATTCCAGTTGGTATGCCGACCAAATTCCTTCGCTGGAACGTGATTTCGTAGGTTGTCATTGGTCGATTCGTCGGATTAATTCGATATTCACGGGATTTTGCAGTGTTCAAATTTCGCATGCTGCGGACACGTGCTGGCGAACCTACACGAACTTATTGACCATTTTGAAGAAGCACATGTTGTCGTCGTCGACGTGGACGGCAGAGCTGTCCACCCAAGTCTTGTATCGGGCCATGTCACAGCTTTCAAAAATCACGGGGACTCGAGTGATAGCAAAGCAGGTGTTAATTCGTTTTCGAGAGTCATACTTGAATACCCAACAGTACAACCACTACCACTTGATCCTTCGGACCAATCCACATCGCATTCTCAAACCAATCGACCATCAAAAGACGATATCTCAAATGAACCTGAGACAATTCGTCCCCCGCATTCCTCCAAAACACTTGGCTTGCCGCCCTCATCCTTCGTTGCTCCTTCCGAGAAAGTCGTGCCAGATTCGCTGGCTTTCCCCATTCGAAGTGAGAAGAGACGTCAGCGCGGCCAAGGACTATCCAAACATAGGAGGGATAAGTTATATAGGTGCCCTGTATGATGCTTTTTTTTTGTTCCCCATTTCGTCCATTAACAAGCTTTTGCCTTTTCGAACACTAGCGTCCAAAATGCACCAAGGTATGTTCACTAACAGACGGAATGAAATTTGCTTATGCCTAATGCAACTATTAAATTTTGGCGTTGTCTTTTCAAATTCACAATCCGCTGCAGTCTTACTTGAACCCAAACGGCCTAAAGTATCACCTGGAGAAAGGTACTTGTAAAGTTGAGCCGAGCTTTAGCCGCGACAAGTCCCATCCTCCTGAGTCCGCAAACTCTTCGGAGCTCGGAGTGCCTATAAAAGCACCGTACGGGTAAGTTTCATCTGCTCTCCGCTGCCCGCCTGGCAACTGAGATTATTGATGGCGCTCAGACGCAACGGTACATCATCCCCCAAAATGCTCCCGCTTTGAACCGTATCCATAATCCGCGGTGATAGTCGGCCTATGCTGGCAGCCAACAGGGATGCTTTTGGTCTCTCGTACGCATCGCAGGCCGAGGACGTGGTTTTGTACTTGACACCGAACTTAACACTACATATTCGCACTGGACGATTACGAAGCACGAATTTTTTGCTGCTTATTTGTATCCGTAAATTTCCATTGTTTTTGTCTCATCTAACTACAGTTAGCTCTTCAACATCAGCTGTGATGATGTCTGCTCCTGCCCTTGTCCGTGTATCTTATTGTTAAGTTGCTAGCTCTGTTCAAAATGTACCCGTTGTAGATCGATGGATGTTGTACCCTCGATTTAAGTCATAAGTTATAAGCCAATCGTTCTAGACCTTGCAAATGGTATTATATTTTGAGCGATGGCAGTGTCATCGTGGTGGATCGGGTGAAAAAAGTACACAAGTGGGTCAATAGCGACAGAGGGAGCCCGAGCCCGAATTTCGCCACGGTGACGGTTGTCAGATTAAGTACAGCCCGAGCATTGCAACTCGGTTAAGCCAGCTTGCGGTGTGGAGGAGGAAAATAAATTTACGTGAGTATGTGTGTTCATTCAACGGGGCAGAACAGAAATGAAGCCAAGTGAGTGTGACTACCCCACATGACCCCAGGGCAGGTGTTTGAAGGAAAGGATTTGAAACTGGATTTGGTGAGTGAAAACACATGCCGGTAACACGTGGCAAATAAATAAATTTGAAAATGTTGTCAACGGGTAAGTAAAACTATATCAAGTAATATTTACTGGTGCTCGGCCCGCGTGCTAACTCACATGGAAGGTATTTTGTAAATTGACGGGCACACAAACCAACTCACGTCCAGGTGGTATTAATCCTTTTCTCTCACCTCAACTTGCTGCAGGGACTTCAGCAATCGGTGCCAGCAAGTTTGCCAGTTCGTATTCTTCCAAGTTGCAGTCAACATTCAACCTGAGACTCAGCGCTCGATCTGGATAGTTCCGAGGCACGAACCAAGGGAAACCTGTGATTGTTTCAAGTTGACCAGTCCCGTGGATCTCTAGTCCCCTAGCGTGGCCTTTAGGCCTTCTTCACAATTCGAAGGGTGATAATATATCCCTTCAAATACCGGTCTCATCAACTCGCTTTCTTGCTTTTGTATCTCTAACTCCATGCTGGCGACGTTTCCCGCACCTGTATTATCTGTCACAACTGATGTGGTCAGAGATCTCGAAGGCCGCGAAGCGTTATCAGGTCTTTGGACGCGTGAGTAATATATCACCGCAGTATATGATATATCCGCCTAATTAAATCGTTTTAATAGTCTTCACTAAGTGTAAGGAGTCGTTGAAAGACGGTCGCCGCCTCGAGAACATATCCTGGAGGCTGTGGTATCGAGAGTTGTCCCAGACTCACTGTCAACCATACCAACCGCTAACGCCGGACTCTGCATCGTCTATGCTGAACGACTATAGTGGACGTTCTCCGTTTTTCCCCCCAACAAGTCGCCCAAGTGTCCCACTGACAGAGGGTAAGTTCTGGAGATTCGCTCGTCTTTTGGGGGAAAACTCATTTATGAATGTTTTATAGGTCCACATCCTCGCCCGTTATCGTCTGGGTGTTACCAACAAGCACCGTCGCCCACATCTACTGCCAGTCAAATTGATGACGAGCGGGCGTCAACGTCACCCCTTCACTCAACAACGTCAGCTCCTTTCAGCTCTCCCGGTGGCCGAGGAAAACCTTCCTCATTCGTTGGCCGCATCATTGTTGATATGCTCCCAAATAATGTACTTGTATCCGATAAGCCCGGAAGTTCACCTGCCGGTCCGCGGTTGGTGACCAGTCAGCCCCCGCAATACCGCCCTGTGCCCTCTGTACAATTGCCATCGTCCCCAACTTCGTCTGAGGCTTCGTTTCCTCGCGTCGTTGTCGTTAACCCAACGCCACATCCAACGCCGCCGACAACGCCGATATTGCACAATGACCGCCCAGGCGCTCCGCAACCACCATCGACGTATTTATTACCACCGTTACCTCCACCTGCACTTTCTACCAGACTCGCCCCTCGCGAGCCAGCGGCGCACATCGAACCCATAGCCCCGTCAATTCCGGTCCGACCTGCCGACGAACCTTCCGCGAAGCCCTCAGATCGCAGGTTCTTCTTGCAGCAATCACCTGAAGAAGCTTCGCCTGAGCGCGACGGATCTACGGAGAGCGGAAAGTCCCCGTCGGATTTGTTCGAGGCCAGCAGTGCCACCTCCAGCCATATGAAGAATATTACTGATACTGAAGAGCGCAACGAATATTCATCGAAGCCGAGAAAGGGTAAGGAAGGTGGGAAGCATCATGTGCGTCCGATGACACGTCGTACGCACTCGTCACGACATATCGCGCCTGTAATGCAGAGGAAGCCATCAGCTCAAGAGGGCAATAAACCGCGACCAACCTTTAACATTGGGTCTGGGTCATCGAATGGTTCAAAGGGAGCCAACAGCAGTTCGACGAACGGGCTTCCTTCGAAACATATTCTGTCGCATGCTCCTACCCCTGCACCTGCACCTGCACCTGCAAGAGAAACAGTTGCTCAGCCCCAGCCCCAACCCCGGCTGCCCAGTCCACCAGTAACCAACGGTGGATACCAGAGAAAGAAGATTGTCGTGGCCAGTACGTCGTCTGAGGATTACGAGACCACCGACGCCGATGATTCTGAATGGGCTTCGGAGGACATGGACAAAGAGGATAAAGTCAAAGAGAAGCAGAAGCAAGCCGACGAACACCGGTTACGCGAAGCCGCTTTGGAGGCACAGCGGCAAAGGGATCTATTCGCAAAAGTCCCCAAGCGCTCGTACTCCAATCTCAATCGATCGCAATCTGGGCTTCTGTCACAGCTGATGAATCCACCGCCGCAAGTCTTTCCGCCTAATCACCCATATCGCACAACGCAGTCGTCACATGACTTCGGTCAGTTACCTCACAATCCCCCTCAGCGTAGCAGTAGTGGGTTTGCACCTCCACGTTTGCAGACAAGTAAGAGCGCTGCTGTTCTACCACTAGCAGCTCAAATTACCGCAATGAATGTGGGGTCGAAACCACCCGCCACAAACGATAACGCGAAGGATAGTGATAAAGGGGTATATCGCCCAAAGGGTCGCCCGAAGGAGACAGAGATGGAGGACGACAGTGACGAAGAACACGACGCCGATGATAAAATCCAGGTGTCACAAAGCGTCGCTCAGCAGAAGCTGCAGGCGCTCATCAGTAAACGTGGTTCGGAACCGAACGTAACATCCCCCCACTTTCTGGAGAATCCAACAACATCCTTAGCTCCTGTAGCAACAGCTCCAATACCACTGGGTCATCCATACAATCTTCCTGCCCCTGCTGCACCAATGACTCCTCGCGCCACACGACGGAGAATGCTTCGGACAGAACTATCGGAGAGTATGCGACGCCAACTCCTTTGGGAACGCCAGGTCAGCAGTACAACTAATCCTGCTGGTGCCCGAAGAACGAGTGCTGGTGCTCCGCTCGGCGGATTACGCCCTCTTACATCTACTACGAGCAACGGACCTCATGAAGCTCGCGGAACGAATAACACTCAGCAACCTAACTCGACCCGAAGTGCAGAGGCTGAGGACAATGACGAGCGAAAGCGACGAGCCATGGCGCGAAATCGCAGCTGGGCAGACGATTACCACTACGCGGGATGGTAACTAAGGGTCAGCGCCTGGGGATCGCCCCACATGTGGATATTTTATCACCCGGTCTTGTTTCGTTAGCGCTCAGGTCGGTTTCTTGTTCTCTCTCGTCGTGGTTTGTTTTTACCGTGATTTTACTCTATCATACTGCATGCACCATTGTTACCAAGCTATTACTGACTGTTGAGGGGTCCCAATTAGCTGGTGGCAATCCCATTTCCCACTCTTGTTCTTGCACTATCCCGCACATCATATTTGCATATTCCGCTCTCATTTTATCGTCGTCACACTCGTGCTGTTCATCTACGTTGTAACAATAGTCATCATAGTATATAATCACTCGGTTAGTGTTTTTCAGGATAATACGAACGTTACAGAGCGTTATGGATAACTGCCTGAAATCAGATCATAAATTTTGTGGTGAATTGATACAGGCGTACTTCAGGCAGACTTCGTGTATATCTCGGCGGGTTTCTCCTTGGCACTTGATACAATTGCAAGTGACTGGTGCTAGCATCAGCCACTTTTACACTGCGACCAAAGTTCAACGCGATCTCGGACGCCCAAAACCCTGCAAAAAGCTTGCTGCACTTAATAAACCCTTTGGCTTGCTATCACATTCTCAGGCTGCGGTGCCGATTGCCTTACGAACGCTGTGAGTTGATACCGGCAGCTTCGTCAGCTCTTGACTGTCTTCAACCCGACGGAATCCAACCATAAATACACAGATTCACCCGCAGGAAGATCAGGACCGTATATTTATAGGATAAAGGTGGCTTATATCCGTTACGCTCGATAGTTCAGTGTCGCTTATTGCCAATCACCCAAGATATGTCATCTGCGGAGGAGGAATTCAACGAAAACGAGAATCATGAGCTGGGTACGACTGAACCTGGATCGAAAAAGAGGAGAGTTCAACGTGCATGCGACGTATGCCGACGCAAGAAAAGTAAGCCTTGTGCTCAGGTCTTGTTGATTCACGTTTGACCTACTATCTGTATCATAGTTCGATGTAAGCTTTGTACACAAGATTGCCGCATAGAGCATGCGTTGATTCTTTTAAAACTAAAGGCGATGGCAGCCAGATGCCCGGCAACCAATGCTCTAACTGCATAGCATACAATTTCGATTGCACGTACAATGAAGCTGCCAAGGTATTACTCTCATCTGTCGCCAGTATTTATACGTATTTCTGACTACTTTGCCATTACAGAAGCGCGGTCCTCCGAAAGGGTAAGTGCTGAGCTCCCTTGCAAATATTCAAAGCTGATCTCTATACCAGTTATGTTGAAAGCCTGGAAGTTCGGCTCGAAAAGATGGAGAAACTTCTTCAGCAGGTCCGTTGCTTTGCTCAGTTTTTTAAACTTTGGCTTATAGATTTGAAGGTTTGCCCAGATGCAGATTTTACCCAGGAACTCGGCCCAAAACCCAGTAGAGAGAGAAACTCAAAGGGACCAAATTTGTCGACTCCTCATATCATGAATGCTCCCTCCACGTCCTCTGCTACTAATTCTTCTACCCCGACAGAGAACGTAGTCCCGAGCGATGACGAAGAGATGATCTCTCTTCGGTTAACGGAGACATTTCAGAATATGAATATATCGCCGCTCCAAATGCGATTCTTTGGGAAGTCAAGTGGTGTAATGCTCATTCAGAAGGCTATCGATCTTAAAAAGGAGTACACTGGTGACGAGGATATCCAGCGGCAGGATATCTTGCGACCGCGGCGACCTGAATTCGACAACTGTTTTCCGGTAGGCTAGATGCCCTCGCAGTCTTGATTCATATCCTAATATCTCGCCAGTGGGAATTAGCAGCCAAAAACATCGTTGAACCAGCATATCTTTTCCCAGACGAAGATCTTGCCGCTTCTCTCATCGATTTATACTTTGAGCACGTAAACATCACATTGCCACTATTACACCGCCCCACTTTTGAACGGAAGGTCGCACAATGTGCATATATGCATCATTCTTCCTTTGGCGCCGTATACCTTTTGGTATGCGCTGTCGGGGCACGCTATTCCGACGACCCTCGGGTTTTTCTTGAAGGAACTAATTCCGAGCACTCATCTGGCTGGAAGTTTTTCGAACAAGTACAGATGGTTCGCAAAACTCTACTCGGCCCCCCATGCTTGGAGGAGTTGCAAGTGTATTGTGTAAGACTTGAAGTACATTTACTCTCTGTTGTTCATACTAAAAGCTTCATCTTTTAGTTATCTGTCATATTTTTGCAAGGTACATCCGCACCACAGGCCTGTTGGACAATAGTTGGTATTGGTATTCGCTTGGCACAAGATGTTGGTGCACACAGACGTCAAGTTTATAGTGAAGTTCCCACAGCTGAAGATGAATTGTGGAAACGCGCTTTTTGGTTTGTACTTTGGGGATAATTGAGTCAAACTACGATTAATATTCTATCTATGTAGGATCCTTGTGACTTTGGACAGATTGATGAGCTCCTCTTTGGGGAGGCCTTGCGCTATTCAAGATGAAGAGTACGTATCATCCTCCAGGATGAGCTGGTTCGAGACTCAGATCCTACAGTTTTGACCTCGACTTGCCCATTGATTGTGATGACGAGTATTGGGAGCACCCAGATCCCGCACAGGTATTCAGGCAACCTCCCGATAAGCCGTCGACCATGTCATTCTTTGTCAATTTCCTAAAGCTCAATCATATTCTTGCATTTGCACTGCGAACCATTGTAAATTTCAACTTCTTCTATCCTTAACATTTACCAAATGATCTCACCTCTTGCAGTACTCCATCAACAAGTCGAGAATTTTATTAGGGTTCGTAGGACAACAATGGGAGCAGCACATCGTGGCTGAGCTCGACTCCGCGCTCAATAAATGGATCGATGCGGTGCCTGATCATCGTAAGTCTTCATAACAAAAAACTTGTTGACATCCTCTAAACACTTGGACATATCACCCACCTCCGATGATAACAGTTCGGTGGGACCCAAACAGAGAGAAATCACCACTCTTTGCCCAGTCTTGTTGCCTTTATGGGAGCTACTATCATTTGCAAATCCTTATCCATAGGCCGTTCATCCCCTCACCCCGGAAACCGTCTCCTCTCTCTTTCCCATCTCTGGCTATCTGCACAAATGCTGCCCGTTCTTGCAGTCATGTCCTCGATATTTATCGTCGACGCACCGGTGAATCGGTACCATTTTTACAGGTAAGTTATACGATGACACGCGCCGAAATATACTGAAGAAGCATTGTAGCTGCCTTCTTTCACTGCTGGAATCGTTCTTCTTCTCAACATATGGGGTGGTAAGCGTTCTGGCCTTTCAACAGATCCTGTAAAGGAGATGGCGGACGTGCATAAATGCATGTCAAATTTGAAGGCGTGTGAGCGACGGTGCGTCGATTTTATGGGGCTTTGGCATAGGTATTGGGTTGTTCATCTTTATATTTATTTTGTAGCTGGCATACGTCTGGGCGTTTATGGCGAGTGACCCCTTTGGTTTTGTGTGATAACAAGATCCTGACATATCGCAGGGATGTGCTGTATGAATTGGCCTCTGTTGGGGATTTGCCCCTACCACAACCGAGTCCCACTGGTGGAGTCAAACGTGACCGCGATTCAAATTCTAATAGTACTGCATCCACCACTCCGTCCACCGTCCCATCTACCGCTCCCTCCACAGTATCTCTACCTGAAGTTTCGAGGAGCATCGCAGGGCCCCGGCGTATTTCTCGAGATGTGCAATCGCAGCACCAGCGACCGCCACAAACCCCTAACGCTATCTCCCTTCCCGTCTATAGCAACGAACTTGGTCGCCTTCCGTTGCATGGCCAAGTCGACTTCGCCAACATCGCACCGGAAAATTCGTCCGGCAATTGGTTTAACTCGATGCCTGAGAATTCAGTGGTGCCCCATCACCATCACCTGCCAACTTTGCCAAGCTCATCGAGATCACATGAATATAACCCACCAGCGGTACCAGAGGCTCCTTACGCTATGGACGAAATGTTCTATAATCAGTTAGCGAGTGAATTTGGAACACAATTTCAACCCGCACAGAACCCAGCCCCCTACGCCATGCACCCGCAGTCTATGCAGTCGGTGGGTACGCAACCATCCATGGTGCACCATCCCGGTCAAAACATTGTGGATCCTGACACAATCGCCATGTGGTCTAATGCACCAACTGGGTTCGGGTAAGTGATTTTTGCCACCAGGTTCTCTTCCTTGGGTACTCAGCTGATTACCCACCTCACCCAAGACCTAGCGACTGGGGATCATACATCATGAGCGTATCTGGAATGGCGCATGCAGATGGAATAAGTGATGGCTCTAGACATGGAGTTCGACGATGATATATCGTTGATATCCAAGACTTGCGAGTCAGTGTGTGACTATTTGATAATGATACATATTTCCCAGTCGTGCTTTACTTGTTTACCACGTTTTGATATAGTGTACTACTATAATTCGCGTTGTCGGTGTTGTAATCGTCCCCTTTGTGTCTGCTGTTGTTTCGTGCACCTGACCTAAGGCCTAAGTACTATAGTAGTACATTGCCCTTTCGGAGCCCCGTCTTCGACTTAAAACGAGTTATCAACGGCACATGTGACACTGACTGCGGGCCAATTATCGCCACGATCCACGTCGAAATATCTCAACGACAATCTGAGCTCGCAAGTAATCCAAGCAACGTCGACCATGATCATGCATGGCCTGAAACCTCCTCCATGATATCCTACCTTTTCCGTCTCGCAGTGCAGTTACAAACCTTTGTTTGACGTACCTTAGAATCAAGTAGATAATTTTGCCCCTGCCACCTGTATAAATGTTCGGATTCGTACATCACATTTTCGCAGCAACGTCAGATGAGTCAATCCTGTGATATACTGTACTTGTTTCCGTCGGCCCGTTTCATTATTCCTGTCCGATACTACTTGAACCAGACGGAGAGTTCTCTTGTCCGAAATTGAGATCATCTAAACAGCAAACGTATGAAAACGGTTGGTTGTGATACAAATAGCTTAGGTGAATTCTATCCTCGTACAGATCTTATCACACCCCACCGCACTCCTCATACTTTCGCTTATCGGCTGTCTAGCATCACGTCTTTGCCAGCCTGAACATCATGCCTGCTCATATCCCTCTCCTGTTTGTAAGTTTTCGTAGTTTTGCACTGGCATCCGGAACGTTTACGCCGCCATGAAGGGAACGATGACATTTGGCTTCGAAGGGAAGAATGGTGTTCGTACCTCCAGCTTAACTGACTGTCAGGAGATCCTCGACATCTTTTTCAATCACGGATACACCGAACTGGATACCGCGCGGATGTATGCTGAGGGCACTACAGAACAGGTGCGTAAGCTTGTCGAGTACCCGTTAAGAGATGAGAAGGCTAACATACAGATCAAGGTTTTATCGGCTTTAGATATCAAGAACGCTACCCTCGACACCAAGTGAGCCACACAAGCAGGCTTCATATTTCATTTTTTGATCCCTCCTCAATAAAAAGAGTATATCCTGTCAAACCCGGGGACCACAAGCCAGAGGCTTTGCGTGCGACCTTCCTCAAATCCCTGGAGTATCTCAAACGCGATAAAGTCCGTGTGCTTTACCTACACGCTCCCGATCGCAGTGTGCCCTTTGAGGACACCGCTCGGGAAATCAATAAACTTTATGAAGAAGGGCGCTTGTAAGTAAATCGTTTCATTTTTGGTCGGCACAAACTACCCTGAAAATACAGCGAAATTTTTGGACTGAGCAATTTTGCTGCTTGGGAGGTTTGTACGACGATACCCCATCGCTTCGCGAGCTGATAGATCGATACCAGGTTGCTGAAATTGTTGGAATTTGTAAGGCCAATGGTTGGGTGCAGCCAAAGATATACCAAGCGTACGAATAAGCTTCTCTTTTTCTGTTGGCTCACTCTTATTCGGATGCGATTGATGCAGGATGTACAATGCAATCACCCGAGAGATTGAATCCGAGCTTATTCCCTGTTGCCGCAAATACGGGCTAAGACTTGTGATCTACAATCCCCTGGCGTAAGATATCGACTTGACGTAAATTTCACTGTATTGACACTTCGTAATAGGGGTGGGATGTTTGCTGGAAAAGTATTGTCGCAAACAGAAACAGCACCAGAAGGGGGCCGATTCGATCCTTCTTCTGCAATGGGAAAGATGTACCGGGCCCGATATCTGCAAGAAGGATATATCAAGGCAGTTGAGCTTGTTAAAACTGTCGGGGTAAATCAGTATCAGTTCGATCTCTTACTATTTGTTGACGATGATGTGTTCCTCTCAGGACAAGCACAGCCTCAGGCTAACTGAGATCGCACTGAGATGGGTCGAGCACCATTCCCTCCTCACTCCCGAGGACGGTATCATCCTTGGAGCAAGCAGCGCTGCACAGTTGAAACAGAACTGCCAGGACTGCGAGAAAGGCCCTTTACCTGAAGAAGTGGTCCAAGCTTTGGATGAAGCATGTAGAATTGTGAAAGCGCACGGCAGTACCCCTCTTTACTGGCGCTGAGAATTTCAATCAGAATCTCCTAAGAGGATATATCCTTGCTGTGTATTTAGTACTAAGCACCTATATGTATGACCCGGTCAAAATTTCTTCCCAGTTGGCGTGATCTTCTCAATCAAGAGTGGTACGTACAAGACTATTGAATGGGTCGCTGTCTATCCTGCCGTCCAATCCGCGGGTGTTATTGCTTGCACTTTTTAATGACATGTTGTCGTAATCGCCGAGAAGCGCGACTCCTTTCCAAAGTTTCCATGTGAGTTTCAAATGGTATGGATATCATTGGGTGATTTAGATGGCGAGACAATGTGGCTGTAGGTCCTTCAGTATGAACCCATTACAAACTTCTAATAACTACTTACTATGGATATAATACATTTCATGTGCATCATACAGTGGTTGACGAATAGTCTATCCTTGTGCATCGCAAGGATGCTCTCAAGCCACCATCATTAGTCGCGTGTAAAGTAAATGTGACTGAAAGCAAACTCCACGACGATCGCAAGCCCATCAAACGGCAGTACACATAACCGTTGGGGGTTCGTCTAGTTTTGCATCGTCAATCGGGACAAAGATGTGCTCGGATTCCCTTCTTGAAGATGGTCGCGAAGAAGTCTAGATCAAACAATAGAAGCGGGATTAGGGAAACCAATGTAGGATAATGAATGACAAAAGTTTACCTCCCCTCTGCTTCCGAGCTGAACCAAGTCTGCCTATTTGAATGTAAATTGCTGTCAGTACAGAGCGATTATGGCGCACCAGGAGCCGAATAAATTGGGCTCAACGCACCCCCCGCTGACCCGTACCATCAACAATAGTAAAGTCGTCATGATGCTGTTCGCGAGACCGCGATATCAAGGTCGATAGCAGTGAGTTAGTGTAAAACTTCGAGAGGGAGAAGTTGAATAATAGATGTAGGCCATTTGTCTAAAACAATTTGATTAGTCCAAGAAAGGCATTATTAAATTTATACAGACTAGAGCTAGATATGCTGTAAGGTCGACCAATGTCCAAATGGCAGTAAGAAGACCTGTGTGCACGGTTACTACGGAACAAAAGGAGTAAATGTTAAACATCAAAGGCTCGTTCACAATATACAAGTCAAAAAGCATCCTTACATCGTATTATCTTCTTGATGATATTATCAGTGTCCGCGAATCCGGTTTTATGTTCTCTCTGCCTAAAGTTAGATGTCTACCGCCTTTTTCAGAAGCCCACATACCAGGGAGCGAACGAGGGATATAGTTATGACAACGTTGTCGGCCGCTGCAGAGACTAGCCAGACAATGACAATAGCTTGAAACCTATGAAATTCAGTAAAGACGGGAACGGCATTGATGGCGATTGCTGTGCCTATTGCACAGACTGCATGAGTATCGTTAGCATAAACACGGTGTCCACAGAGTACCCCTTACGCATGCCAGCGACAGCGAGAATTGCTATGCAGTATACTGTCCATTTACTCGAGGTGAGGATGCTGACTCTCCAAGCAAAGAAAAGCTGTACAAGTGCGGATATAACCCCCTGAATTATGGGCTGAGCGCGATCAAAGACCATCAAGTGGCGTATTTACCGTCATTGCGGGCACTAAAGATATTTTCCACTTGTTCATAATGAAATCAACAACGTAAGATGCACTCACCAGTGGAGAAAACTTTTGAGCATTGAGGTCAACGACACAGAATACATCGATATTGAATTCACATACCCCAGTTTGCTTCCCACAGGCGCGAATCGTCCCCTGTAATCTCGTTCAGACCAGATGCACGAAATGAAAATTATCGCTTACCAAAATGTGTTATAAGAGTATCATACAGATACACGAACTCAAATACCACATTCGTCGTGTCTGCCAACAGTAACAACAAGACCTGAAGTGAAATTGGTCAGCCATCTGAAGCAGTTATTGTGTTTAAGAGGTCATACAAATAATCTGATCCAGTGACCATCGCTGTTGAGATATCAAGCACTTGTTGGAAAGAAACACAGATCGATAATATCACGACGGGCACCTCTTATAACTCGAGAAATACACAAGTGTCTGGGTCACCATAACACCATATAGTATCGTGTTCAGCGCAAACCCCACCAGCATTGGACCCAGTCTGCGAGAAGAATAAGATATCATGAAGAGATGTTGATGCGGGTCCAATGCACTGAAGACTCACGAGATTCCGGCTTGTGTTAGCATTTTAATCTAAGTATATTGCACACCAAGGACAAAGCCCTGCAAGCAAGGGCAAGAATAGTGAAGTGAAGCGGAAGGGAGGAGGGAGGGAGGAGGGAGGAGGGAGAAGGGAGCGATTCATGATCTCGGGGATCTTTTTATTCTGTTGCAATTCGATTAGTACATCTTCAGGGTTTTGGTCAGGGAGGGCGCTACACGAGCCCGTCTTCTGGCCAATGAATTACGAGAAGTTCTGTATAGAATAGAAATTAGCACCATTAGTCGATGCGAAATCGCGGAGACCCGAAAGAAATGTTTTTATTTCGTCTCCGACCTTTCTAATCTTGGGATTACGAGTCTTACGACCATATGTACAACCATGCGCATCGTCACCTTTAGCTTTGATGAAGATCTTTGATATAATTTGGCGTTGTGTGTACTGTTTCATTGTCAAAACCCCAGTGTAAGTGATATTTTAGGCAACGAAGTAGGATCTTCTTTCAAAACGTGACCGTGATTACCGCATTATATGAATAGACCTACACCGACCCGCCGTTTCCAAGCCTTTACTTTAAATTAAATAACAGTACTAGGAAGAATAACATGATATTTCGAGACATTGAAAATTTGAAATGAGTCAACTGCGAAATTTTACTCAAGCATGTCATGGAAATCAGATCTCAACACTACAAAATATTTATGTAACTGCTCAGCGAGCGCATTCAATTTTGACGCAGCATATCCTCGAGTTCTGCTTTCCACTGATCCAGATCGCCATTCCATTCGTTCAGACGCCTCATGTTGCCGCCGATATCGAGACCTGCCGTGCGATAGCGTTCTCCGTATTTCTGCTTGCAGCTTCCGTGATTGGACACGCAAAACCACACTATACTCTTCTTGGAGAAAAATTCGCCCCACGTCTCTTCACAGCCAGGACTACAGGTCGGTATTATCCCAAAGAGACGCAGGAAGGTACGCCACAGCAGGCGAGGGAGATATAGCATCAACGGGGGATCCAGCCCTTATGTGTGGGAACATCTAAGTCAAACTTGCGCCGATGAAGCTCAAAAGAGAGGTCCGTACAGATGGTGTCTGTTGCGGAGTCGGAAATTAGTGAGCCTAACATCCCGTAGTCTCCATCAACAATCCAACCGCGTGGGTCCTGTGCAAGCGCAGCACTGACTTTCTCACGAAACTGCTCGTCCGTCGGTTGGGCCCAACCTGGTCCCCAGAAGAGAGGATCGAGCGCGATGTGGGGGATGTTGAGCTTGGTAGAGAGGTGGGCTGCGATTGTTGACTATAATGTTCCGGAGACATGTTAACCAATGAGTACGGAAGCCCATTTAAAACTGTAGCTGCAAAAACGCGAAACTCGCCTTGCCCACACCTGATATTGCATTGATTGAGTTGAGAAACTATTATTTTGTGTTGATTGAAGCCACTTACCGCTGTTCCCTACAAGATGTATCCTGTAGTTTCCTTCTCCATCACCTACAAGGGGCAAACGAGCCATGAGAACACAGAAGAAAGGCAGGTATTGACATTGTGGTGGTACTTATGTCGGTTCCCAATCGCTGGAGTGGAATCAATACGTTTACAACACCGCGACGAGATGCACGTGACTTATTCCAAGACGGTCAGTAGTCTCCGATGACAATCCACTGGTGCGTGACTCGGAATACAAGCTAAGGTCCAATTACGACTCTCAGACTGAAACTTTTGCGCCGCTAGACCACCGTCCTGCTAAGAGCCAACGGGGGTTCGTTAGTGTGCTGAATCGCCAATGAATCATTAGCCCCTCATTTAGAACAACTGTAACCACAAGCACTGGGTAATTTAAGACGTACTACGGCGTGCCATGCTAATCCCAAGTTCTTCTGGGCATTCGGTGTTTTCCTTGGCCTGCCACTGCGCAAAAAGGGTCAAGTTCAAGTTGTCGCTCCCCGCCCTCAGCTCCCCCTGATTTTTTCCAGCTTCCATCAAGGTTGAACTCCACCATAGCGATCGTCGCAGCCTATAATGTGCTGCTCACACGCTACTCCGTGAAGAACGACCGCGAAGCCACCAGCCGCGTAATATACGATTCCGCACTGTGGAGCCTTCTATCACACATCCACACATCCTTGTATGTGATCCAAAAGCTCAGCGGAAGTTTGTATGCGTCATACGAGTCGTGGACAAAGCAAACTAGGACGTCTCCAGTCGTGTGCAGGACGCTGGAAATGACATTCGGCTCCTGTGACTAGGTCCCCCGCTCGTCGACCGCGTTTGATTTACTGCCACGGTATGTGGTCCCGAAGCGTTTCTAGTGCAGGCACTGTCCTGATCATTTCTTCCAGGAGGGGGTTTCGTGATTTCTCTGCGCGACTTTCAGCGCGGATTTTGGGTCCGTATTCAAGATAATCTTTCCAGTATTCGTGGGGGCCCGGGGATTGGAATTGCTGCACTTGAATCCCGTCAGTAAAACCAAATCTCGTTTACACTCTCGCTCACACCTCGCGTCAACGACAGCCTTGCACCCTGCGCCATTCCCCACTCAGCTGATTGAACTCATTGCAGCGGTGGACCGCGTTCTCTACCGGAACCAAGCCGGCAAAACTGGACCTAGCAGGCGACTCAGTCGGTGTCGACCTGATTCATACCTCCCTTCCGTCCCGACATCGCCTGAGTCTGATTGTGGGCCTATTGGAGGGGTATGTCTCATCTCGCCCTTTATCGCGCTCACCTGTGAGTCTGCTTCGTTCGAAGCGCGCAGACCGCTTGATATCGTCTCCCCCAACACCTTTCGCACCTGGGGACAAGCCTATCTCACCTCCATGCTCCCTTCTCAGGAAGCGTACGTTCAAGTCCTGACCGCCCCAGATGGATGGCTCGATGGCATTAACGCGCTCGTCAGACGGGTTTCCATCTCCGCGGGAGATAATGAGGGGATGCGGGAAACCGCGAATGGTTCATCTGGATGTCCGAGTGGAAGTGCGGCAAGGCGGAGTGCACGATGATCTGATGTTTGATTTCGCGGTGAAGAAAGCGGGTGTTTTCATGGAGATCATTGTCGGCTGGTTGACAGAGTTTCTAACCATATTGGTTGAGTCCAATTAACATTAGTTTTAGTGACTCAGGCATAAAAATACCGTGATGGCTTGTAAAGAAAAATCAAGGCAAGGAAAAATAGAAAATGAGGCAGGAAAAGGAGAAAAACGAAACAGATGCGGACGGTAACCGTCAACCAATACCACAGGTACGGCGGATGAGGCTGCGGCAGTGAGGAAGCCAAATCAGAACACTCAGTCGTGTGAAATGAGAACGTCCGAGTCAGTACTACGAGATCGGCAACGTAGAGCTCACTTTGGGTTGAACAGTTTGTCAGGAGACGTCACCGTCCGAAATGGCAAAGGCGAAGGATCGTATATGTAGAGTCGAAGGCGCTTTGAATTTTTAAAACGACGGATTCTAAGTGTCCCATCCACGTTTTGCGCCTACAAACCATCCATTGAAATTGCAATTTCTGATGACCCAGCATCATGCCTATACTATGACCTTTTATTCGCACCACGTGTGCAGCGCAGCTCATGGTAGGCCTCCTTAACCTCTTCCCATTTGCTCCATACTTCGTCGAGACACGGTCTCCATCAAAATTCCAAGTTCAGAGGTTAGGCACGATGCCGGCAAGGAACCGAGCGATAGCCCCAGGATGATCCACTCGTCTCTGCCGTATATATAACGGCGTCACTTTGGTGGATCCACCTGATGAGCTGGGAGTTGGCGGGAATTGAGGTTCATGGTCGATGGAGAAGAAGTCAGGAACAATGCTTAGTGTTGCGAGACGGGGGCAACGTTGAAGGGAGGCAATGAGTCCTGCTGGCGTTACTCCAGAGTCAGCCTTCCAAGGACCACTTCGATTCAGGAAAAGCGAGGATATATTCGGCCAAGCGTCAGCCACGGGAATAAAACTGTTGTCACTTAGTTTCAACACGGTTTCATGACCAGGCGGCCCTGGCCATAAGTATGTTTCAGCGGACATCTGGTTGTGAAATGCGAACCCCGAGATTGAAATATATCCTGATAGGTATGGAGTCTCAAGAGATGCTCCGGTCTACCCGTCAGCAAAGCAAAAACATATAGAATAATTTACGGAGCAAATAATTGGGCATCAACATACAAGTGAAGCACCGTCATGAGACCATCTCCATATCGTCGTCGTCGTCATCATCATCGTCGTCATCGTCATCATCGTCCCCAAATTCATCGGCGCCTCCCATAGTCACATCGCCGGGTGTATCTTTTGCTAAAGAACTGGGACCAGCTCCACCCTCTCCTTTGACCTGCAGCGGTATTTAGTAGAAGGATGATACATAATATCAATGCACTAACTCCATCCTGTCGGAAGATTTCTGTTAATTCCCAAGTGCCGTTGTGCTCGCCACTTCGATTGAGGGTCGCAATCTCGCCGAGAACTTCTTTGAGATACACTTCCGGTTGTTGTGTGCGCTCACGCAGGGGCTTAATACTCCAGCGTGGTTGCTCACGGAAAAGAGTAAACAATAAATCGAGAAGCTGGTTCCGCGGCATACGAGCCATACGCTCGAACGCACCCTTGGCCGTTTTTGGCTTGGATTGCTGTGATGCATAAGTGAATGGATCAAGATAAACAAGAAAGCCACAGGCGAAACTTACAATTAAGCTGGCGAATGATCCTGAATTGACACCACTGCTGAGCCTATTGATTCCACCACGACCGCCGCTTACGCCTGCGTCTTCTATCATCTGAATCTGTCTTTTCGGTGTATTATACGCTCGACTTCGTTCGCGCATCTGCTTTCGATAGGATTCAGTGAATAGAGGCCGCAGATTGCACTCGTGTTTTATACGCCCAGTTAGTATTGTTGTCCGAGCCCTAGAATTATGCGCAGATCGAGATCCTCTAGAGGACCATGGTGTAGGACCAAGATCTTTGGGACGTTCGGCAACGGCGATTTGATTTTCAACATTCTCGTTGACCATATCAAGCTCATATCTATCTACAATCCCCCCTTGAGATATAGGAATGTGGGCCGCATTGGGAAGGAAGGTTGGCAAGCTGGGATCACGCGGGGTCGGGTCATTAGGATCAGGAGGAAGGAAAAGGAATATGCGAGGAGGTTTGCCGTCTGTCTGACTCTTATTGTAAACCCGGATCGTTGCAAGGTGTATATCTTCCGCGTCGATGGCAGACCATCGGGCCATGATGTGCTTGGGAATCTTGACAAGGAGTATTTCAATTAAATCAAAAACCGAATCTGGGGGTAGGAAACAGAATGATAGGAACGAGCTTGCGTACAGGGAATCATTGGCGAATACCATAGTTCAAACCAAGAAGGTACAAGGACAAAAGCAAGAGATTGAAAGCACTTTTGTCACATACCTTGACAAGCCATACTCGTCCGTTTCCCCTGTCTAATATAAGTTCTTCATCTGGGTCCGGCTGGGTTTCCTCTTCTTGGGTACCTTCTGCGTCAAATGGTTTCTTCTCATCGTCGATGGATGCGTCCATAGCCTCTGGTCTACTTGAGTGATTGACTTTCCGAAAATCAGCTGAATGTGAGGATATGGTAGCAGCAGGAGAGAAAAGGTAAGAAAAACAAGACAGTGGTCAAGGCAATAAAAGGAAATGAGGTTCGATACACGAATGCCTTCCAGAAATGTGGCCATGGCATTGTTCATTTGTTTGGATTTGCTCTTTGCCAAACAAGGCGGCAATTCGGCAGAGTCGTAGATAAGATCGTGATCACCATGCTCCATACCAGATTTCCAGTAGCTGAGGAATAAACTATGGAAAGAAATCGAATCCGGCAAAAACGGCTTGTAACAAAATACATTCAATTTTTGAATAAAAAAAGTTATACAGTGGGCCATTTGTGCTCCGTTTAGCCTATGAATGCAGTTATTATACACCATCCTTAACGGCCTGCCAAGATGGTCTGGACGTGATATCTTTCCACCAACTGGTCGGTGATAGTCAATTGCAGGAATTTTACAAAGCCAACCAACATGGGACTTACCGTGCAACGTTCGGTCGGCTGGAAAATTCATCGACGCCAATCTCGAGGATAACACGGCCATAAGGCAAGTGGAACAAATCAGCCAATGTGACTTCCTATAAATTTTGGATCACATTTCAGTTCCAAAGCAAAGGACATTTAAGTTGGCCAACTGACATTGCCAGCAAGATACTTCTGTTTGCTCAGAATCACTTCGTAAGCGTCGAGCTTGGATTTCAAAGTGGCACGAAGGGTAGCTGCTCGAGCTTCGTCCGTTTGTCCCCCGAACATCCTAATTGGCAGATTAAACCTCTGCCTTATCGTCCCGGCTACCGAACTTACTTAGTGAACTTCAATTCCCAAGCTAAACCGGATGCAAAGGGGTCAAAGTTAGAAGTTTCGATGGAGGCGGCTTGCTATGGTTATTTTCATTCAATATCTCGATATGCAATTGTAAGGGATCGTTTACCTCGAACAATGCGTGCGCCTTAGGATCAGTAGGGATCAAACCTTGGGTTCCTTGAGAAGCATATTTTGCTGTAATGTAACGGGCGATGGCACGAGATTCGTATAGAATGAATCCATCATCATCCTGGAAAACATGATCAAGCATTGAATCCAGATAGGGAACAGCAACGTACAATATAGGGAACTTGACCAAATGGTTGGAATGCGGTAAAAGCTGGTGCTTTATGCGCGCCACCAACTAGATCAGTGTGAGTGAACTCAAAGGGAACATTCTTTTCTTTAAGGACGACCGCGACCCGCAGTGTGCAAGTAGAGGTGTTGAAGCCAATAAGTTTCAGAACCATTTGGGTGGTCTTAGCTAGGAGGAGGTAGTTCAAGGGATGAGAGTCGATGGAACTGGAATACAGTCATTGTGCTTGATCTTATAGGACATGCAAGGCGTGAGAGAGACTTGGTAAACGGAGATGTTGTTGAAGATCCTGAGCAATTCATGCCTTGCTGGGTTAATCACGCTGTAGTGTCAGCTTCTATGCATTGAAATTTGGAAAGAAACTTTACATCTAAGGCAATCAGCTGACATGGAAGACAGGAGGTGGGAAATACTCACAGGAAACACCGCGGCTCGTGGAGCACTCGAGGAGATGGCGTGACTATCGGTATGGAGACCTAGATTAACAGTAGACGGTACATTATCTTGTAGCCTGCTGATTCATCCACGAGTAAAACTATGAATCAGCCTACTAGTAGTAATTGAGGAGGAAGTTCTCGTTGATAACGGCGATATTGATGACGCTTAAAATAGCGGAAATTCGAGACGCAGTCGGATCAACTTGAAAATTCTACTGGGCACAAAGGAAGTAGGTGTCTAATATAATCCTGGTCACAAGAATCATTCAGAATAAAATTACCTTGGCAGCCGTGTGATTCTCAGGGCGTTGCCGAGTTTTGAAAGCGTTTGTTTGGATCAAACGCTCTTGCCAAATATCCGCTGAGCTGGAAACTGCCTCAAGCAAAACTTACTGTACATATATTATGAGATCGACTGTCAGATGTATATAAGGTCTGCAAAGGAGACCACTGTACCTATAGCAGAAAAGTTACCGAGAAAGTAGGGGGCCGTTATAGAGAGTTCACTTGGTTAATACACCTGTCAAGTCCAGAGAATTGTGTTTCAAATGTATCAGAAAGATTGGGATCGATATGTTTTGAGAATTGACCGATCATGAAGTGGGCTAATTACGCAACTTCAAGTTGGAAAACAATAACATTGCCCAGGCAGGTACTATTTTACTGGTTGACACGCTTGATATGAACGCGCCTTCCGAACCCACTCACTAGTGGTGATGACCGCCTTGGTACCAGCAAACTTGCCACCCGCTTAGGACCTCTTAGGACGTACGATGAACAATCATCTGTGGAAGTTGTGCAATTTTTGTTTGCATGGAACTGAGTGTATCCGTGACGTGTTTTATTGCTCGGAGCGGTAAACTGAAACGATTTCACATCGGCATCCATCGGTGTATTGGCCAGCCAGACGCAAGGACCAAGAACCAAAAAAGGTTCCACCCTTTCCCTCAGAATTCCACCACAATCAGGCCCAGTGGCGACTGTCACGAACCATTGGTAATAGGGATAGTCACTAGGATGTGCAGGTTTGCATTTGGCGCTGATTAGGTCAGTCACAAAGAGATAAATGAGGATTGGTCTCGACAATAACTCTCACTGTTGTCGTAGTATTTTTTACATATACCAATGTGAGAACGATGGGCACAAGGAAATTTCCGGGCTCACCAGCAAGAAAAAAAAAGCCAAACTATCGAAAGGAAGTTTCTGGTAGGGTATTTTGTACTGCTACTTAAGGTTATGAGATATCGCCTTCAACAGGTCCGAAGAAACGAAGCTTGAAGCACCGAACTATGGTAAACGACCATATAATGCCAAGATTTGCAAGTTGTCCAAGTTTAACCGGATCCTGAGACATATTTTTGATACCCACTTTATGACGCAATATCCTTTTGAGTTGTTGGGTACCGGGATATTTAGTAGAGATGATACTCAACTGGAAGCAAAGGTTCGGAAACCTCTATCTTGGCAGCCAATGCACAACCTGTGTAAATTGGCTAGGGTGCCTCCTAATTCGAAGAGCTTAATTAAAAGTCGGACACACCATGAACATGCTCGTCTTTCAATATCAACGTTCGTGAATATTGCACTGTCTGATCACGATAATCAAGGGGCTTGGTAACTGGCATTTATATGATATCAGTAGGAACATGCAGGATCGAAAATCTTCCTTAGTGCATAGGGTGCCGAGTAACCATTATCTAGCACACAACATTTTCTCACCATGCAGTGTGAGCTCAGATACTTGAGTTAAATTGAGCTCGATGTATTTGATGCTAATGGTTGCAGTCCTCAATTACGTACAGCGGTGGGTAAAAAGTCGCAGAACAGCGAGACCTTTCAAGTTCCAGAATATATCAAAAATTTGAAAGTACATAGCTGAGGTCCACAAGAGATCCAGAACTCCGTTAACCCAGCGATTTCGCAGCGGCAAACAGTTACGTGACCTCTTGCAGACGTCCAATGCTATGGTCGTAAGTATGTATCAGAGCTGCTTAGTTTAGAACAATACCGCAGCTTGTCATAATAGGAAAT
>MU267625.1:0-144604 GCA_021014935.1 Hygrophoropsis aurantiaca
CCAGGGAAGTGGGTCAGACAACTATAAAACACATTATATAGTAAGTATATTGGCAGAAGAATGACATCTGTAGATAGCCATAGGTGTATAGAGTACGCTCATATCGTTTTTATATTTTTATGTGGACTGTGTATCATGCAATGAATATTTTTTGAGAGGTAGTCATATGTCAATGTGGCTGAACCAAATTTGGTGAGATCATGCCAACCTGTTGTCTTCGAGCTTCAATATCTCAACCAGTTGGACACAAATGGGCTTGAAGTTCTGGATTTATATTCTCAAGAAGGTTCACTTTCGTATGACACCAAAATTTAAAAAATCTATGTTGTATTTCGACTGTAATTACGGTGGTGACCCGTTACTATGTCTGACCTGTTAGGTACTCAGCCACAGTATGTTGTGCGTCGGATGCAAATTGCAAGACGGTTGTCCTGATCACGGTACCTTGCTATTTGACCTTAAGATCTTCATGTGAAGGCTCTAGCTCTGTGGTGAACTAAGGATTGAACGATCATCCTTTGTGGATACTTGAGAGCCCCTGAAGCTTGAAGGCCTGACCCCCATAGCTGGTATTGGGCTTCAACTTGAAATACAGTGCTACCATACTGGTGGCAGCTACCATCCCCGACAAGGGATTGCAGATCACGTACTGTAAAGTTCTAAAGTCTTCATCATCGAGCTAAATAATGTACCTTCTTTGATGCAGAAACATCGATCGTCGTCAAAAAGGTGTACCCATCTTCGAAAGTCTAGGTATAGTATGTCCAGAGGTGGATGTACTCATACCGCAGTAACTTTTGATTCATTGTTTAAATCCGTTCCATCCTGGGTCAGCCTAAAGCTCGTGCACTTAGTTACACATGCACCTCATTTCAGTCATATTAGCTAGTAAGCGAGCTACAAGACATGGAGTGCTTTGCTCGCATGCAGATGGTATAATGCGATCCTATCGCTCTTGGGTATAGCCACAATATCAAGTGACGAGGGATATTCATTCTCCACAAAGGAGCCAACCTATATCCAGATTGAGGATACCCAGTTTTGTCGACGGTTGTTCGTTATTCGGGTCTTGATTGAAGTCCACATACCATTCACAGTATAACCGTTTTGACGGGAAGGAGTATTGACGTACATCTTCGATATTCGAACTGCGGACTCGTGATGCTCCATTGGGTCCTCCATTGGGTCTACGCTTACCGTTGCATACGTCTTTGTCACAGTCTGTATAAAGGGAGCACGAGAGAGCAAACGATGCATCCCAACTCACTTTCAAGCCTTTTACTTCGAAATGCGTGTCGTACTCCTCATTACTGCGCTTTTCGCTTCATTTGCGGTGGCAGCCACCGATTATACTCGTACTCCGAAGGGTCTGCTGATCACCCGCCAAGATGTGAGTGTACTTTATACCGTTTGACGAAGATGTTGCACTGTACATGCCCAGTGCTGATCATCCTGCATACCCTAGTGCTGCGAAGATCCCCCTGGTTGCGGATGCTCGGACGTGAGTTTTCATCAAATAACGCGAAGATATGTGTTTAAAAGCGACTTTGATCCAGAACTGCTGCGGCGGAACTTGTTGCTGAACTAGTTGCCCATCTCTAAAGGTTTGATCTCGATGACCTGTTTCGAATGGACGGCCTCATTGATAGTCCAAAGGATATCCAGTGATCCAAAAACTAGTATACTGAAGGAGGGGTGAAAGGCAGAACGTTCAATTGAAATCGCTTTTCTGTAAACCACCGATGATATTAAGAATGTCAGAGTCTATGTAAGAAAATACCAAAATGTGTCTTATCGCTGCCATTCATCATGCCTGCCCAGTGGAAGGCAGGTGCTGGCCTTTTTCTGTCCACCCAATTATTTCCCTCATCTCTTTTACACCAAGAACCCCAGCGATATTTTTTGGGGATTCGAGAGCAACGCAAATGGCTTCCGCGACGTGCTCAACATGTATTGGCGGTATTGTTAGAGCGTTTGCCATTGAATCGAGTGAGGACGTTGTCATTTGAGAATCGACGGGAACTGGGGGAGAGAAAGTTGATCCCAACGACCGAAGAACAGACGATGGACTGGGAAGGCCAGGTGGGAGTCGTGCGTGCAACGTGGCCGAGAGGTCGATCAGGGCTGCCAAGGGCGTCGTTAACGGGCGCTGATGTGCGTGGTACACCAAACCTATATAGGGGAGATGAGCAATCGTTAGTTGTCGTACCGTTGTAACAAGTCTTCTCTCACTAGGCCTAATGTAAACGCCGCGATATTGGGGGTTGTTCGAGATCAATTGTTCTATATGCCGTTCTGCCTCGCGTTTCGTCTCGATGTACCGCGCGGAAATGAGAGGTCGATAGATGTCTTCTGCTGAAATGTATACAAAAGGTCGGATATTTGCCGCGTCCGCCGATGGCTTACTGGACACGAAAGCCTCGCATACCCGCAGAGCTAAAGGAAGAATGATTCATCAAGTCATTTCGGATGGAGAAGGTTGGGTGCTCAGTTATGAAACTTACCAGAATCCCGGTTCATGATCTCGTATCCGCCAGTCGATCCTGCGCGAGAATTCCGTTCGAGGGGATTGCCGCCATGTCCTGACAATCCACTAACGAAGTGTCGCAGCAAACTTGGAACATCTCCGTTGGCCAGGGCCGCCTTATATTTGCCGTCCTCGAGGAGAGTGCCGAGTGTGTGTACTACCGCACTCACACCTGGCAGTAAGCTTGCGTATGTCTCAGGTCGCAATGCATCTGCTCTTCGCCAATCCACCTAAATGAGATTAGGACAGGAGAATGCGATCAAGGTTTAGGCACACCTGAGATGCCCATGCAGGACTATGGCCCTTTGGAGTTCGGTATGGTTTCCCGGAAGAACTGACTCGAGTGAACTTTGTGAGGGAATGAGGGTAATGTTCCAAGGATATTGGAGGTACCTTATGCTTGTAACTTGCATCCCTCGCGCAAGTGCGGACTTGCATACAGCTGAACCTGAATCATGGTAAGTACGAGTGTGCGGAATAATAATCGAACGGAATTTTAACCTATGAAGCCATTTCCACCTACGACGAGGATCTTTTGGACTGTTGCGTGCATGAGGGATTTAGTTGTGTGATAGGACTGGCTGTGAAGAGCTACTAGAATTCAATCACTGGTAATTCCTAACTGTAACGCAACTCTGTAAATGGTACGATAAAGGGCTGGCCTAAGCTATGGAACAGGTGTGTTGGAGGACGCGTTCCAGATTTATGACGAGTGTGTACAGTTCAAGTGCAATTGCGCCGGAGTCTGAGTCGAAAGCAAGTCGCATCGAGAGCCTGAGCAAGAATTTTGGCCTCTGAAACCGCCCACAAAACCTACCCCATATGTCAGGGAGTCATTCTTATAATAACTGGGTTTTTACAGTAAGCTTTTAATTTTGAAGTCTATAATATTATATTCGCGCTAGGCGTCTATAAGTACATGTCAACCAGTACATGACCAAAAAGTACACGATTCAAACATTCTCGACAGAAGCTAGCAAGCTGTCAACTGTAGTGAACTACAACGCGTTCTGTAAAGTAAGAGACTGTAGCGTATTACCCGATAAGAAAACAAAAGTAAACCCGTGGATGTGGTTGAAAGGAAAGTATATGTTGCCAGTGGAGAGTGTGACATGGGTGCATGAACGGACCAATAAAAAATCCATAGGAGGGGCTATCGCCAACCAGGGTCGTTAGTCTCGTATTTTTTTCAAGCCGTTGATGCCAATTATCAAACCTCCAGTAAGGGTGCTAGCCCCATGCCAAACAACCATGCATCAATGCATAGTAAAATTGAAAACTGAGAAAGCAAGCAGAAGACGAGCCGATGTAAATTTGCGTCTGCATTCTAATTGAGGAATTTCCAAGAGACTATGCAAGCTCGAATCAGACAGTGATGTAAGAAAAAATATGACGACGTACTCTTGACTTCGCCGATGCTCAGATCGCCAGCGAGGTCTTTGAATGCTTGCTCGGAAAGATCCAAGCTCTCGGAATTGGTGCAAGTAGGGCAATCATCCGCCACAATCGCCTGCACAGAGCGGCCTGGAGTGCTTTCATTGTAAATTTCTACCGACTTGCCACAGTACTGGGATTTGCCGCCAGAATTCCCATACATATTTTGGTCTGATGAAAGAAAGTGAGACCTTTATAATTACCAAGAGGGGGACTAGACCAACCTAGAGCAACGATCAGATCGGTGTCCTGGTGTACAGTTCCGCAAGCACCAGCGACACCATTCTGAGTAAACCAAGTGGCGCTGAAAGGATAGTTTCTGTTAGGGCGTGAATATTTCTTGAGGCACCAACAACATACAATCCGCCAGTGTAAGTTGTTCCACTGCTATCGCTAGATCCACCGCTTGAAGACCCTGATGAGGTTTGGGCAGCGTGCGAAGAAGTGGATGTCTTCGATGCTTGCGAAGAAGTCTTCGGGGGAGGCGAAGTAGAAGAAGGAGGCGCGGAATGGGTGGAGGTGGAATAACCCGATGAAGTGTCATCACCACATTCATCATCGCTACTACTACCAGTTGGCACAGCCGAAAAGCTAGTAGTTGGGTTACCTCCACTGCATATCACGTCCTCGGGAAGTTGGCATTCAGCAGGACGGCTTTTGATATTTTGACCGGCCTATGTAAAGAAGGTAAATAAGGAGGTGAGAATTATCTTCGGGTGTACGTGCCAATAAAGGATGACAGCAGTCAGTGAAGAAATCGGTGTTGTGCTTTGTGTTGCAACTGAGAGCTTGATAGCGGCAATGATATGAATCGTAAGACTGCAATGTGGAGTTAGCTAATAGATCAGCAACATAGACATTACCCGCTTGCCTCGAGATCGTTTGTGGCCCATCCTTTAGGAGGTTGAGAACGCGGCACAACTCGAGCAGTGACCGTAGAGAGTGCAAACAGAGTGCAAAACAAGACTGAAATAGCGTCAAACATGGTCGGCTGTTCTATAAGTAGCGAGTGTGATTGAGTGAGAGAGCGGTGGGGGTGGGGGCTCAAGCGAGTGTAAAGACCACGTCTAGCTATTTATATGGTGAATCAGAACGGAATCTGCGAGGAGATGGAATTAGAGAGACTTACCGGTATGAAAAAAGCAAGGAAACCGTCTGCTTGACGGGAAGGAAGGAAGAAAAGAGGGTATGTAAGGCAGCGGTGATCTTGAACCGGTCCCATTATGTGCCCTTTATCCGTTCAAATTTAGTTTTCCACGCCACTATATCAGGTACACATTTCCTTGTATGGATGCCGAGTTAATTGACTGACAATTGACGGGATGTCAATGGGGCAATGGCAACAATGGCGCTTGTTTGAACCAGGTTCGGCCAGGCCCTTTTGTTCATCCTACAAGAGGCTGTTGCGGACGGCATTATAGACCCCAAACGGTGGTAGAGGGGATTATTAACATACCTTGGCTATCTGTCAGCGTGCACAAAATGTTCGACAATGTCCGAGAGCGAAGTTGTTTAACTTGATGAAGTTGAGACTAACGGAACGGAGTGGTCGAAACGTGTCAAGGAAATTGTCGATTTGGGGGACAAATGAGAAAAGACTTGTCATGAGATCTGCAATGCTTATGCCACGCAGTCAATCGTCGAATACCCATCCGAAATGCCGCGGTTTCATGCGCAGGTAAGCCACGCAGCGCAGTTGCATGGGTGTTGCGGTGCAAGTAACCTCGGCAATTCCCGACAGAGGCAGCAGACTCTCTTTTGCCCTCAGCAACTTCAAACTGACGTACCGGGTATTGTGACGAGTCTAAACGAAAAAAAAACGGAGATACAGTCATGAGTATGTTCACATTGATAATTAACCTTCCCTGAATATTCCTCACCCCTACCACTTCAAAGGCGAATATGCAAAGAATCCCTTTGCCTCATCGCATTCTCTCGACGCGAACCCATTTGACGATCCCACCACTGTGCAACCGACCTCTCATGACTCTGCGAGATTCGAAGAGCTGAGTAGGCGAGAGCGCGACTTAGCGATACGTGAACAAGAGCTCAACCAGAGAGCTGAACATATCAGAAATCATGGACGCAACAATTGGCCACCTTGTCAGTAATATCCTTCGTTTGCGCCGACCTGCTGAACTTTTGTTCCCTATAGTTTACCCTTTAATTTATCATTCGATATCAGAAGAGATACCTGAAGCATCCCGCCCTCTCATCACTCGGTTGTATCAACTATGGCTCGTTCTTCTCGCTACCCTGGTCATGAATATGGTCGCTTGTATTGCCCTTCTCATCGCTGGATCGAGTGACGGCGGCAAAGATCTGGGTGGGAGTATAGGGCATGTCGCCACAATTCTTTTCATTTTGACAACGCCAAATTGACTGTTTTTTTGCAGATATGTGTTTATCATCGCTCCCTTGTCCTTTTTATTGTGGTACAGGTGAGTTACTCTCTCCCTCTGGCATCAGAGAGTACTTCATGAATATATAGACCAATATACAATGGCTACATGAAGGTAAGCGCTATGTTCTCCGCGCGAAGTACGATTGACTGACCTTCCTTTACAGGAGCAAGCCTTATATTACTGTATGGCTCATTAACAATTGGTTGGCGCCATCACTCATATTGAGTCTTTACAGACTTTTACTTCTTCTTTGGAGGCTTCCATCTACTGTTTAGTATTTATATGTTAGTCCATTTGTTGGACAGTTGCACGAGGCTCACCTTGTCTTTGATATAGGATTATTGGTATCCCTAGCACCGGTTCTGCCGGCCTCATTCAGACTATACAAATGTATGCTCAAGGACACTGGGCTGCTGGTGTTCTTGGTACGATTGCAACGGTGGGATGGGTCACTCAAGGCCTCGGTAATGGATTTTACTATCGCCAGGTATGTTGCCAGTGTACTGCAGTCACAACTCCCTGGAATATATCTTTACAGATATGGAATCACCATACCGCGGCAGGACACACTATGGACAAGGTAGGAATTCGTACTTCACGCGGAGTCTTTTGGGAAGCTGATCCGGCTGGTTTCATGTAGGCCAAGTCAGAATTAGCCTCGCACGGGGCTAAAGCGTACTTCACGCGAGGTTAATTCTTCTCCTGCTGCTGCCTTTCACATATAGGATGTTGTAGTTAAGCACATACGTACTTAGGAGTGCGGTATTGAAGCCATTTGCTTGCATGTCATCATTACGAACAATACACACAAGTTTACAATAATAATGGTGACCCATTTGGTCACTACAGTACTGGCAGTTTGTAAGTCGGAGTTTCAAGTTTGTCATCAAACATCACATTTCCGGCAACCACTCTTGTTTTCTCCAACCACCACCTTAGGTTTGTATGTTCATATCCATCGTCGTTTCCTCTGTTGACGAAATCTTATCATTCATAGCCCAAAAGCTCTAAAAATATTATAAAAAAGATTTCAGAAAAAGCGGTTATTTGTCGCCTCCTGTGTGAGCTTGAACTTCACCTATCGTGCTGATAGCTCACTCACTTGATTGATCACGAAAATTTCAGTCGAAGAAAAAGTCCTTAAAGCAGTAACGACCCCCCAAACCTAGAAAATAAAAAATGTCTTCTCCTTCTGCACCTGAGGCCGCCCCCATGGTTCAGCCTGATGTCGCTCCTCCCTCTGCACCCGCACCTTCTTATCCTCCTGCCTCCCAGACGTCGGTGGCTTCTTCCCCTTCCGCATCCCTCTACGTAGGTGAACTCGACCCTACTGTCACGGAGGCGATGCTTTTCGAGATTTTTAACATGATTGGCCCCGTGGCAAGGTGCGTCTTAATTACGTCTCACAGTGCAGGCGGCATGCTGAGTCACCCTTTAAGTATTCGTGTTTGCCGTGACGCGGTAACGCGCCGATCCCTCGGTTACGCATATGTCAACTATCTCAACACCAGTGATGGTGAGCTGGGGTATAGCTATCACTTTGAAAGGACACTCACTCCTCATCCTCTGTAGGTGAGCGTGCGCTGGAGCAGCTCAACTATTCGCTTATCAAGAATCGTGCCTGGTATGTGCCATCATCCAACACTACTAATATCACCTCATGAACCCCCACAATTAGCCGCATCATGTGGTCCCAACGTGATCCTGCTCTGCGCAAGACCGGCCAAGGCAACATTTTCATCAAAAATTTGGATGAACAGATTGACAACAAGGTAAGATCCAGATCCGTTAAACAAGTTTGTTCTTAACTTGTAAGTATGGCAGGCTCTCCACGACACTTTCGCCGCTTTTGGAAACGTATTATCATGTAAAGTCGCTACCGACGAGCAAGGTCGTTCCAAAGGATATGGTTTTGTGCATTACGAAACTGCCGAGGCTGCAGATACCGCTATCAAGGCTGTCAATGGCATGCTGTTGAATGACAAGAAAGTTTATGTCGGACATCATATCTCTCGCAAGGTGATTTGTGGCCTCACCATCTTCATCTTCGATATCCACTAAACATCATGCCATCCTCAAGGAACGTCAATCAAAACTTGATGAGATGAAGTCCCAATTCACAAACCTTTATATCAAAAATCTTGATACTGCCGTAACACAGGAGGAGTTCGAACAGCTCTTCCTGAAGTATGGCAATGTTACTTCAGCTATTGTCCAGTTCGATGAGGAGGGGAAGAGCAAAGGCTTCGGCTTTGTCAATTACGAACATCACGAAGAGGCGCAGGCTGCCGTTGATAATCTCCACGACTTCGAGCTCAATGGCAAGAAACTTTTCGTTTCACGCGCTCAAAAGAAGGCCGAGCGTGAAGAGGAATTGCGCCGATCTTATGAGCAGGCAAAGATGGAAAAGCTCAGTAAATACCAGGGTGTCAACCTCTACGTCAAGAACCTGGAAGACGACGTCGATGACGAGAAATTGCGCGTCGAGTTCGAGCCTTTCGGATCCATCACGAGCTGCAAGGTGATGCGTGACGACAAGGGCACATCCAAGGGCTTTGGTTTCGTTTGCTTCTCCGCCCCTGACGAGGCCACCAAAGCGGTCGCGGAAATGAACAACAAGATGATTGGTTCCAAGCCATTGTACGTCTCCCTCGCTCAACGTCGTGAAGTCCGACGGCAGCAACTGGAGAGCCAGATTGCTCAACGAAACCAGATCCGGATGCAGCAGGCTGCGGCTGCTGGTATTCCTGGTGGATATGGACCAATGTACTACCCCCCTGGCCCTGGCGGTTTCCCTCCTCCACAGGGTCGCGGTATGATGGGCTATGGCCAACCTGGAATGATGCCTCCTCGCCCACGTTACCCCCCTGCAAATGGGCAAGTTCCTGGTATGCATATGCCTCCTTATGGCGGACCTCCTCCGCAATATGGTATGCCCGGCTACCCTCGTGGTGGTCCTCGTCCTCCTGTTGCTCGTGGTCCAGGATCTTCCCCTACCAATTCCACTATCCCTATTCCTCGTGCCAATGGCCCACCTCCCGCCAATGGCGCTGCACCGCGTCCTGGACCTCCGCAAGCAGGCGCCATTCCCAATCGTCCCCCTGCTGGTGGCCCTGCTCCTGGCGCTCGCGCTCCTCCAAGTTATAAGCTCAATCCTCAAACTCGCAACGCTGGAGCAGCTCCCGCTAGTCAATCTCCTCCCGCCCCTCCCTCTGCTACAGAGGGTCCCGCTCTCAACCATTCCGTGTTGGCGAATGCTTCCCCTATGGAGCAGAAGCAGATGTTGGGCGAGGTTATTTACATGAATATTGCCGCGTAAGTCAGATTATCGCGATGCTCTTACTGTGAAACTAAATATTATGCAGGAGCCAACCTGAGTTGGCGGGAAAAATTACCGGTATGCTACTCGAGATGGATAACAACGAACTTCTCCATCTCCTTGAATCCCCCGACGCCATGAATGCCAAAGTAAACGAAGCGCTTATCGTCCTGCACGATTTCTCCAAGGACGAAGGCGTTGCAGCTTGAGGGAGATCCGTCGAGTGGAGGGACACCTAACAGGAGGAAAGGGGCGAGGCAGGGTGTCCGGAGGTGTGGCTTGTCTTTTGGAGCAAAGTTTTAGCTCGTCCTTTCTTTTACAATCTAGCCATGTTGATCATCCGTGACCTCTGCCTCTGTCTTCGGTGCGTTTACTTGTTGCTACATAGTGGGTATAGGTGGTGGTCGTTCCTTTGTGCACTTTAGGAACAGAGGTTGATACAACTGCTTTCATATGCACCTTGTGGGATTGTGTGCTCGAATATTCTCCTAGATGACGTGTTTAAATCGACGCCAAAGTCACTGAACAAAATCCAATGTAGGAAATGATTATCATGTTGGAGCAGTGTTGGCGGGGTCAATTTGACCCCCGTCAATAGAAGTCAGTCAATTGGGGGTCAAAAGATACTAACCGGTCAGTTAATGGCTTCGACCAGGGTCAATGATCGTATCACGTGTACAATACTATGGCAATAAACTTTGAATGGAATAGACGATAGAATGAGGGTACTAGGGGCACTAGTAGAGGTGGAGTACAAAAAATATAGCCATTTCGGTTCACAATCTGCTATTAGAACTTCAGAAATACTCTTGTTCTTACTTTCATCTGTCATTGAGGATTCATGCCTCCGAAAAATGCATGCTGGGAGCATTTTTACAGTGATGGTAAGAAATACAAGGGAAACCAAACTCACGTTAACGCGTGGTGTTTGCGATGCCTTGAGTTCGAGGAGCAACAGTGCCGGTCAGGAGATCAAGCCGCACTTGCTACAGGTCTTATCGCTCAGGTCCGAACTGAAACAGAGCTACGAGCAGCAGGTAAGACTGTGTCATATAAGAATGTCAAGTTGAAACTTGACACTCACATTATGAAATTATTAGTGATCTCTGAAAGCCTTGTGCGTGACGAGCGAACTGCAGGCCTTAAACCAATGTGCGGGAAGGTGCCGACATTGAAAAGTCACCTGAAGAACTGTTCATTAGTGGCTCCGGAAATTCGTCAACATGCCAGCACGATTAACAAAGAGAATAGCACACTGGCACCGGCATTCTCGCACTGGGGCTCTTTAAGTGCATCAGGAACTCCCGGACCAAGCTCAATCACATCCACGCGCCCTACAACACCTGTACCTGTGGATGAAGATCAGCGATCATTGAAAAAGCAAAAGGCAAGCTCTAGTCACCTACCTGCACCTCCATGGTCAAAAGGGGTTCAAGATGAGTTTGATGATGACTGGGAAGCGATGTTTGTGTCGGCAGGGATACCTTGGAATGCTGCGAACGATCCTGAGGTGCGAAAGTTTGTGGCAAAGTGGATTCCGGGTGCAAAGGTCCCAGATCGACGGCGTATGTCGGGAGTCTTGCTAGATCGGCAGGTTGTAAAGGTAGAAGCACGAACAAAGGAACGAATTCAAGGTAAATTGGCTACTGGTCAGTGCGATGGATGGAAAAATATTGCGAAGGCATCATTGGTTAGCTCAATGGTAACTGTTGATTTTGAGGTACGTTCTGGATTTGTAGAATATTTGGTTTGTGGGCTGAACTCGTGATCTTGCCTGATATTATAGCCTTACCTGGTACGCACACACAATATGTCCGCTGAACGCAAAACTGGCGAGAATTTGCTAAGTCGAGTCAAATCCGATATCGAGTATGCTGAAAGTCATTTTGGAGTTAGCATCATCGCATGGTGTACCGATGCTGGATCAGATGCACTCAAAATGCGAAAGGAACTTACCAAGGCCATGCCGTGGATCATCACTATTGATTGCTGGGCCCACCAACTGAATCTAGTAGTTGGAGACTACTTCAAGGTGAAGCTATCTTTCCTTGAAACTGCCGAGAAGGCAATTATGGTCATAAAATGGTTCAATAATCACTCTCGCGCACATGGGATCTTTCACGATGAACAAATGATCACATACCATAAATTCATCGCCCTCATCCTTCCTGTCATCACACGGTGGACGTGCCACTTTCTCTCTTTTCGACGTTTACTCCGAGTCTCTGTTGCTTTACGAGCCTGTTGCATCAAGAAACGAGACGATCTTGAGGTCTGTGGAGGAGATAAGCGGTCTGAGAAAATCAAGGCTCGTGAGGTGATCAGTATCGTTGCCAGCGTTGAGTTTTGGGACAATGTAACAATGTAAGCGTTGAAAAACGGGGTGACAGCCGTAAACAACTTACTATGATTTTGATAGCATCAAAATCCATCTCGAACCACTTGCTATCGCAGCAAATATCCTCCAAGCAAGTGACACCCGACTGGACATCACATTGCTGGTCTTTGCAAATGTCTACCGTATCTTCAACGACTCAAGCCTTGATGGTACCATTCGGCAGCAAGTCCAGTCCAGTCTCGAAAAACGTTGGAGTAAGCCTCATAACGACCAAGATGCCTTCATTGCAGCAGTTGTCATGAATCCATTCATTCGCGCCAAGCTTTTCGCACTGGGTCGTCCGGAACTGACACCCCTGGGCCTGTATGGGATCGTCAAGGGTGTTTTCCAACGAGTCTTCCGCAAAAGTCCTGATTTGGCATTTTACCGCACATTTTTGGATTACCTGAACGAAAAGGAGGAGTTCTCGCAATCACGAATGCATCTCGATGAAATTAAACTCTTGTATGATCAAGCGGTAGGCAGCTATTATTCATTTTTCGTTCAATAGTACTGACTGCAGCAATAGGGGAAAAACGTTAATGTCGTAGAAATTTGG
The DNA here is from genome assembly GCA_021014935.1 of Hygrophoropsis aurantiaca. Classification (NCBI taxonomy): domain Eukaryota; kingdom Fungi; phylum Basidiomycota; class Agaricomycetes; order Boletales; family Hygrophoropsidaceae; genus Hygrophoropsis; species Hygrophoropsis aurantiaca. Next base: position 12,622 of record MU267625.1, read on the forward strand.
CAAAACCTCGATTCCGGTGTTTTCTCTGGTCGTAATGATCTCGTTAAATTTGCGATTCGGATTCTTAGCATCGTGGCCAACAGCGCTGGCTGTGAGCGTCTTTATAGCAACTACGGCGCAATTCATACCAAGCTACGCAATCACCTGTCAGAGCAAAACGTCCACAAAACATCTGTTGTCAAGATGGATCTCAAACGCCAGCATATGCAAGCAGGCTTACTGCAGCCACGAAAGAAGCGCAAGTTCTCAGAGTATGACAGTAGTGTCGCCGGCCCCTCATCCAACCCGTCCAATCCTTCTGGAGAGTCTAACTCTGGAATGGTTTCTACTGCTGGCATTGACGAGGATAATGACGAAGAAGATGAGCCTGAAGAAGAACTCTCCTTCTCGGAGATCGTAGACAAGCTCATAAATGAAAGCATCAACTACGATGCTTTTTCCGGCGACGAACTTTCAGAATCTTCGTCTGATGGCCTACCTTCCGAGCTTCCAACGCAAGTCACGCGCACTCAAATCCCTCTCAAGCACTTATTCCGATACGAAGGAGACGCCACTGGATTAGATATGTTCTGGGACGGAGGGATTAAGAGTCTGGATGAAGAACAGGCTTACTACGAGCTGAAGACAACAACGATGGCCTCAGCATGCACCGATGAAATTCCAACGTCGGCCGCTGTGACTTGATCTCAAGAACGATAATATATAACCTATTATAGTAATATTTTCCTAACGTAGATATATTCACACACTAGCTATTGACCAGGTCAATCAACGATTGACTGACCTGGTCAATTGATTGACTTTTATTGACTGACCAGTCTGACGGTGGTCATTGCCAACACTGTGTTGGAGTAATGTACATGTTACAGTATCATACTTTTTACAAACTCAAAATTCGGATTCTCACACAACTTTAAACACAAAAGATATCATGGTTTCTTGAAGGCATGAACAATATGTAAGCGTGTAGACGCACGAACAAGAGGGTAATATAGATCCTGATGAGCTTCCTCGATCAATTTTTTGGCTTCCCATTCGCGCATTCCAGCGGATTGGAAGAGAGGTTTCATGGCTGGAAGCATGATGTCGTAATTCATCCAAGCAAGCTGACCTATGCTCAGTGCAACCGGATCTGAGGGCACACGATTAACTGTGTAACATCAAAATCAGGAGCGTAAATGAAACCTTACCTTTGGGCCAAAACCCAATCGGAATATTTCCTTCTTGTGAGACGATTCTATCAAATTCGCCTGTTGCAGAAAGAATATTCGAGAGCTCCGGAGGGACGGTGACATCTATGCCCTTGTTGCGGAGGCACTGTCTATAGGCCTCCCACAGTGCAAACCACCCACGCATACCGGACGGCTGTCCGGAACGGGTAAACTCAGAGGCAGTTTTTCCGTCCGCTATAGGTTCGGTGTCTGGTTCTATCAAGATGACGAGTCCGCCCGGACGAAGCATGCGCGCGATCTCGTGGAGGAATCGAGGATAGTTTTCAATCTATCCAGGGCTGAGAAATGAACCGAGCGCTATCAGCGATCTAGATCACTTACCCCCGTGTGCATAAACCTTGCATGAACGACATCGAAGTGACCAGTGGGATATGGCAGATACCACTGGTCCAAGTCACACAACTCGAACCTAGGACGAAGACGATCATCAAGTTGTGGTTAGTTTTCGGAGGAATGATGAGAATAACGTACGTGCAGTTAGCTGGAACTTCTCTGTGAGAGGTGTCAATATTAAGCAAGGACAATTGCGGTCGATGATAAAAGCGGGCATACCGGGGCTGAATGGGAGCCAAATCCACACCCACCACCTCTGCTCCGGGAAACTCATCTGCCAAGTCGACTGCCCTGTGTTTTTGTAGGTCGAAGACGGTTAAATATACACGAGTCTATTGGAAATTCCAGAAGGCTTACCAAAAGCCACCGCCGGTTCCAAAGTCGAGCACCCGGCAGCGCTCTTGACCGTCTTTTGGAGTCAAGGCTTCACCTACTGGCCCAACGTAGTTTTTTCCGGCAAATAAGAATTGCAGCATCTTGTGTTGGAGCTCCGAACGCTAGACACGGGATAGATGTCATGCCTGTGAATGTGAGTTGGGGAAAGAATGCTTACTCTGACTTCCTCTTCATCTGCAGGGAGCATATAGCGGTTGCTGAGGACATTGAATCTTCTGCCATGAATGTGACAAAAAAATTGAGAGTCATCCTCCCCGACATATGTTATCTGGTTGAGAGGAAAAACTACGGGATAGTTAAGCCGCATGTACTGAAAGATCCCAGCAAAGCGGGTAACATAGTGATGTCAAAGCTGAGTTCCCAGTCTTATATTCCTGTTCGTATGGATGACGAGATGGCAATTGTAGCTACTACCCATGTGTGGACAACGCTGTGATTCTGTTGAATAGGTTGCGGCTATACCGCGGAACCTGAATGCCAGGATCAACCTGCATTTGAAATAGCATAATTTTAATCTTATTCAACGCGAGGCTGCTCAGCAGGTCACACCTGCTCGTAATTGTCCAAACATGCTTTCAACTCCACAAACTCTATCCAATTGCCTTGATGTCATGTACAAATACCGTTCGAGTAGATTCACCATGCCACCCACGATTACTGCTAGCACTCACAAGGAAACATCCTCCCGGATCTACGACTTTAGAATAGCCCAGTAGTCAGTTGACTTAATATCCATTCAAATCAAGTAGACACTTTCACGTACGCATTTGCGACACATAGCCCCCGTGATGTCCTGGTATTATTTTGAATTGAACTGCACCCCTCGACTTAGCGCTTCCATCAACTTCTCCAGCTTCAGCTGCGTTCCACAGCCGGATGTTGTCCGTCGAAGCACTGCAGCAGCTGATTGTTCACATCTAATCGCAATTATCGTGGATTCCACTCACCAGGCGATGTGACGTCCATCAGGGAAAGGTACAACGCATGACACCACTCCTGAACTTGCAGGATTCCGCAGGCTTTTAAGCAGTCTGGGGGCATTCCCAATCCCACTTCGGCCAAGTTGCCGCACATCCCATACGTCTACCGTTCCGTTTCTTCGGCCGGCATAGATCTGCGAACCATCTGTTGACCAACACGCCTGGGAACTTCTCAGCATGGAACGGAGGTGCAGTAAGCCATGTACACGTACAGAGACGCACCATGGTGGAGTCTTTTCACTCATCCACAATCTTCCTACTCCGTGCCCTGGGGTATTTACTCGCTTGTCCCATAACATGACTTGCCCATCGATAGCTGCGATCATGAGGATATCCGAAGAAAAAGAAGCGCAAGTTGCGGCATCAAACAGGGGTGGGGCACCTTTTGGAGGTGCGACAGATCCTTGCGAAGTTCGACTTGTCAATGATGACTGTTGACTTGAATAAGATGCTGCTGCTTCTTGCCCAGCGATGTTGGACTGGGCATTAGCGATGGATACTGGTTGCTGAGGTGTTTGGGACGAAACTGCTCCACCATCGGGTAAAGAGCCGTCATTATCAGGCTCGCCGTCTGCGTCCGGCTCGTCATCGAACAGCGGGTCGAAAGAAGCATCGGACCTCGCATCCGAATCTTGAGTTTGCTGAGTTTGTTGGTTTGAAATAGTATTTTGACCAGCAGAAACTGCCGAAGATGGTTGTGGACCTGTCCCATCCGCGGTGCTACTAAGCGTTTCCGCGTTAACACCCGCGGTGTTATTCGTATCTCTGGCGTGATGCGTCGTATATTGAGCATCTCCGGCAGCATGGTATGCGCCAACGACTCCTGCCGCGGATGACACAGGGCTCGAAGGGTCATACGGCGAAGTGAGCGGTCTAACTGCGACAGATACAAGCTGCGCACCATGAGCAGTGAATTTTCGGACCGTTTGCCCCGTATTCAGGTCCCATTGCTACACCTTAACGGTCAGAATATGAAATCCGATACAGAGAACGTTGGATACATACAAATGCTTCGCCGTCCCATCCGGCACTGAAGAAGCCCTTTTCGTCATGGTCGAGTGCAACAGATGAAACGGCCCCGCGATGCCCATTGGCAAATACGTGAACGAGACGACCCGGGTCGTGACGCACAGTAAACAAATTTATATGTCCACGCTGGAACCAGTGCAAGTTATGGTGAACGACCTGCAATTTTCACAAGCAATAACCGTACTTTAGTTCCGGCCAATGCCCAAATGGCGTCTGAGTGCATTGCGAGACTGTAAACAGGCGATAAGATCCGTTCCCCCATTGCTAGGTGCGCAGGGTGTTGGGCGATAAGGTCGGGGTTTTCCCACCAGAATCGTATTTGTCCGGCTTTCATATTACCTTCAACGACATTACAGTGATGCCTTTGAGGGGCGCTGAGCGTGATTTTCCCATTGACAGCAGCATAAACATCATAGTCGCGGATATATCCGTCGTCTGAGCCTGTTATCAAATGGGTCATGCAAAGCGATGAAGCGAGGGCATGAATGGGAGCCGGATGAGGGATAGCGCATACGGCTTCGACCGTAAAGGATCGGGGGTAAACATTGGGTTTGAAAAGTAAGGTGCGTTTCCGAGCCCGTGCTGGTGAAGGGGAACGCGCTCTGACCTTCGGAATAACAGGGGCTTATGAACGACCCAAATGAGATAATATTGTGATCAAGGTCAAGTTTTGTTACCTTTAGTAGGTTCCTGAGACGAAGCACGAGGAGAGGATATCGGTTTACTGGTATTTGGAGCGTGTACAAGTGGAGAAGAGGCTTCTACATCCATCGTAGGTTCAGCCGCGGGATCTGAGTCCTCTTCGTCATCGTCATCGTCGTCTTCCGAGTCTTCCGAAGGTGAATCCTGGTAGTTCACAAGTTCCTCAGTATTCCATTCTGAATATATCACGCAACTATGTTAACATACCTCGTCCGCCTCAGTCGCGTCATCTGCTATACCATTCTCGAGTGCCAGTAAGTCCTCGTCCAAGTCGTTATCCTCATCTCCGTCCGCGTCCGTGGTGCGCGTGTCTTCCTCCAAATCATCGATAGTTTCACCTTCCGAGTCGCTATGGGGCATGGTGAAGTTAAGGGATTGGGCATATCTGGAGAAGTTCCCACGGGTACTTTATCTGCTTGAACTTCTCCACAATGGTATTGGCGGACTTGGGTCGTAAACTCAACGCTGCCCTATCATCACTCAGTAGAGCTCCCGTCGTAGATGAAAAGGCAAGTCCAACCATCTAAAACATAATACCCTGCTATGATCTTGCACGAATTTCCCAGGTCTTAGATGCTACGCTCAAAGAGATCACGACTGCACTGTTAGAGTCTGACGTTAACGTCAAATTGGTGGCTTCGCTCAAGCAAAAAGTCAAAGCAAAAGTCAAGGCTGCACTTGATGGATCTGATAAATCTAAGGATCCCAATCGCAAGAATCTTATCCAGAAGGTATGTGTTTAATCTTGTATTTATCTTGCTCATACACACCATCTAGCTCAGGCTGTATTCGATGAGCTCGTCCATCTTGTTGATCCTGGCGTGGAACCTTACAAACCAAAGAAAGGCACTCCGAATGTAATCATGGCTGTCGGCCTCCAGGTATCGTCATTTCCTTCTTCGCGTTGTGATATGCCCTTGACGCATATCTTTTCCCCAGGGTAACGGGAAGACAACAACGTGCACAAAGCTAGCCGTTTACTATCAAAAACGAGGCTTCAAATCATGCATTGTCTGTGCGGACACATTTCGTGCAGGTGCCTTCGACCAGACAAGGCAGTCTGCTACCAAGGCCAAAGTAGCCTACTTTGGCTCTTACACAGAGACAGATCCTGTAGCTATTGCAGCGCAAGGTGTTTCCAAATTCAAGAAGGAGCGATTCGAGGTCATCATCGTCGATACATCGGGTCGACACAAACAAGAATCAGAGCTGTTCGAGGAGATGGTCCAGATCGGCGAGGCCGTGAAACCTAACATGACTGTGATGATCTTGGATGCCAGCATTGGTAATGATGTTGCTGATTCATCGGCCCTTTTGTTACTCAAGATCTTTTGAAGGCCAGGCTGCGGAAGCCCAGAGTCGTGCCTTCAAAGAAAGTGCGGACTTCGGAGCGATCATCGTTACCAAGATGGATGGACATGCGAAAGGCGGAGGTGCTATATCTGCGTAAGAAAATCGCACACGCCGAACGCGTTATGTTGAACAACCTACGTTTCTAGAGTAGCCGCTACAAAGACACCCATCATCTTCTTGGGTGTTGGAGAACACTTACATGATCTCGATCGCTTTTCCCCGCAGCCTTTTATTTCAAAACTCCTTGGCCTTGGGGATATGCAAGGCCTTATGGAACACATGCAGGATCTGGCCACTCAAAATCCCGACAAGCAAAAAGAAATGGCAAAGAAACTCGAAGAAGGTAAATTAAGTATACGCGATTGGCGAGAGCAAATCCAGAATGTCATGAATATGCAAGTATTCTTTTCTCTTGTGTGTAAAGTTGATGCTGAACATATATCCAGGGGTCCTATTAGCAAAATTGCCTCCATGATACCAGGCCTTCCGCAGGAGCTCCTTGCGGGTTCCGATGAAGAAGGCTCGCTGCGGATGAAGCGCATGATATATATCACTGACAGCATGTCTTCTGTAGAACTTGACTCAGATGGTTCGCTGTTCATGGAAGTGGGCAAAGACGGGAAACCGGTTGGTCTCACCTGGCGAGTCACGCGTGTCGCCAAAGGAAGTGGAACAAGTGTCCGTGAAGTCGAAGAGCTATTGTGTCAATACAGAATGATGGCAAATATGGCCAAGCAAGCTGGAGGAAAAAACGGATGGTACGTGCAAACATGTTAAAAAAAGCCGGCGTGATGACAAAGATCGGCGGGATAGGCTTCAAGCAATGCAGAAAATGCAAAGTGCTGCCGGTGGACGTGGCCGAGGAGCCAATGGTATGCCAACTCCTGCGCAGATACAAGCCATGCAGGTACGCAGCACATTGCTAGAGGTCAAGAAGCTCCCTTTTAACGCGATTGTCCAGCGTGCAATGCCTCCGGGGATGTTACAGCAGATGCAACGGCAGATGCGTAGTGGAGGTGGTATGCAAGAGATGATGAAAGCTATGATGCAAGGGCAAGGGGGCGATCAGTTTGATATGGAAGAAATGCAACGTGTGTTGTTTCACTGAACTGATTCTTGACACTGGATTCAAACACTCTGTATAGGGATGATGGGGCAGATGGGTGGTGGCTTAGGCGGACTTGGTGGTCTGGCAGGTTTAGGAGGTATGGGTGGTGCAGGTGGCATGCCAGCGTTGGGCGATATGTTCAAGATGATGGGTATGGGTGGTGCCGGTCGATGATCAAGGATCTATGGATCTAAAGCGTTTTTGACTATAACACATGTATCGCAACTGCAATGCACTGCTATAATTATAATAATATAGATATCATATGCATGGTTCAAGTCCGCGTTCGATGCAAGTAGAGATACATACAACTTCATCTCTAAAATTACAGTGGAATGGCATTATATTTATGATGTCTATTCCTGGACCTTCTGTTGTTTCTTCCATTGTTTCTTTTGAACAGACGCAGAATTTTTGTTGCCAAATAAGAATGCAGATGTATGTTTATCTGCTCCAGTCTTCCGCGAGACAGACGATGATCCGGCAAAAAGAATCTGTAAATGGAAAACATTGTTTCAATATCGAAAGGGGTATGTGGATCTAACTAAACGCACCGACCACAAGCCAAATACACCAGTTGCGGCGGAACACACAAACATGAAAGTTGCGAGGGAGCCCACTGAGTCCGTGTTGTAGGACACGAACGCCATGATGACGGATGCCGCGGTTACGGGACGCAACAATGGATGACCTCGCTTGTCATCTGCATGACTGAAGGAACTTGGAGAGGAGTTTGGAATCTAAATGGGATGAGATACATGTGATGCAACGGAATGTGACGAGACCTACAGTCAATACAAGAGTTATGGATGTTGTTCCCAACAGTATACCGAGATTCAAAGCGAGGAATGCTTCCAGGGGCGTGAGAAGACCCCTCCCGTCCAATGGTTCTGTCACAAAAAGAAGAAGCCGGGGGAAAAGGACCAAACAGATGGACAAAGCAGAGAGGCTACAAGGAAATATTTAGTGAGACGGAGAGTTTTGTTGAAACACACTGTACGAACAGCGCTGCGGAGGTCCATGTCCATACTACAGTTGCCCCATCCAAGCCAGTTACAAAGTCATTGGCGTCACCATCACGGTCGATGTCTTTGTCTCTAGTTAAAGAAGTGCGTTGTTTAGCACCGTTGAGGTTTTCCATCTCTATGTCGCTTGGCATGCCAGTAGTTATAAAGAAAGTACAGTCGTATTTGGGAACTTGAAGTGGTAGCCTGGTTTGGGCAAAGTTTAGGTTGGATTCCAAGGGAGTAAGTATATATCTATTTTTGGCACTTGCATACTGGTCTGCGGCAAAAGGCTGGTCTACTTCGAAGCTGGCACTGGGGCTTAGGTTCACGACAAAGGCATCATATCAGTAAGTGTGTCCTTGATCCTGGTTTCCTGCCAAATTATCGTTCACCCAAATTACATTTTCAAAGTGATCCCGGTATTACGTCGGTACGGCTCATAACAGGCGGCTGCTTCGAGTCCTTGGTCTAAACTTTCGAATCTTACAATGTATATCCCCGCCTTCTTCAAAGTCTTCCCTATGTGCCAAGTCATACTCCAGAGCTCACAAAACCCTAATGACCCCAAGAATACACTGGGCAATTTGTCTCCTTACCATGTCGCTTCTACCCTCTTCTACCGTTTCGGGCATCCAAAAGGATTTGCCTAGTGACTGTTCTGTCGAGCAGGTTATACTTGTGAGTATATATGCGTTACTAGTTATTGGAGTATAATCCTCGCCACCTTAGATGCACCAACATGGCTCCCGAGGTCCTTTGGATGATGCGTTCTCCTTGATGCAAGGCCTCTATCATCTTTTTGACAATTCATCCGACATCGTTCAGCTTTCGGATCTACCGCCTCAGCTAAAGTTTCTCGAGGATATACCTAAGAGAGAATTCGCACTCGGAGAATTAACCCCAGTTGGAAGACAACAACTCTTCTCTCATGGTGTTGAGTACGCTAATGCCTACAGATTATGAAGCAGCTGGGACTTATGTTATAACAGCTTCTTATCTAGATATCCTTACCTCACCACGAACATGATCTTGGCAGGAAATCAGAGCAGAGATATAGAATCTTCACGTTGGTTTGCCCAGGGGTATTTTGGTCATGACGCACTCAATGTTAGTTTTGTTGCGCTGCCGGACAGTGGTACTGAACCTTCATGGATCCGCCCTTGGCTTTCGTGTCCTCGATGGCAAGACTTTGGTGATGCTGTCAGTGCCAACCTCGGCTTGAAGTTACACGGTTACGTAAGGGCTAAACTCATTACTCTGTATTCCTGCAGGAAGCCCTCAAATGGGTTGAGATATATGTTCCGCATATCATCAGCCGTCTAAATGGCGTGATCTCCGGCCTTGATCTGACTGACGACCACGTTCGTGGAGCCTTATACGCCTGTGCTTATGAGTTAGCAGCATATGACAGATCACCATGGTGTGGTCTATTTTCACCGGAAGAGCTTTTACAATTCGAGTATGTCTACCAATTTTGATGCATACGTTCAAAAAATAACTATCGGTGCAGATATGAGCTCGATGTGTACACTGTTAATAGTTTCGGACATAACCTCCCAGATAACATGGGTCCGATAATGGGAGCCGTCTACGTCAAAAAGTTAATCGAGCGGTATGAACATCCCGGTCGCTCAAACATGTAATATTTCACTGATTCATTGGCTCTAAAAGTCTAACGAATTCGACGGGTGATGCGAAGCCCTTGTACCTCGAGTTTGGGCATGACGTGACTATATACCTAGCATTGACAGCTCTAGGTCTCGCAAAGTAAGCCACTTGCTGATTTCTTATAAGAAAGCAATTGATCGCCACGCACCCAGAGATAGCTCTAATCCCTCTGATGATGATACTATTCGATCGGATCGGCAGTTGCGAACGTCTTATCAAGCTCCGTTCGCGGCCAACATGGTCTGGGAGAAGTTCACGTGTAGCAAGTCGTCAGTGCCTTCTGTCCGCATCCTGCGTTTAATGATTCATATCACCTCTTCTTCCTCACTAGCTTTGAGGGATCTCAGGTCCGACTAGTATTGAATGAGGCAACTTTTCCTCTGACGATTTGCGCGAGAACGGATGATGACAAAAGCTATGGGACCTGTTCACTAGGTGCATTCGTTGCCGCCAATCAAAGAAGCACCGACATTGAACTTGGAGACAAACGATGGAATGATGCATGCGGTCCAGTGTAATAAAATTGGGAAGTGCTTTTTATCTTCAATTCAGTTTGAAACCAAACTCCAAGACGAATAGGACTTTCAGTGAAAAGCGATGGACTACGTAGCCTTCATAGCGCACTTTGGTCTCAGAGTATAGCTCCATCTATTATGCATATTGTTACACCGGATGGTATTAAGCTCGCGAAGCAAAACATGGCGCTATATATATGTGTGTATGTACGTATGAAGCCGAAGTAAAGAGAACAGAACAATGATATCACCAATTACCCCCTTGTCCCCCCCATCCATTGTTTTGTACCATCGGTGTATTCTGTATCATTGCTGCTCGTTGTGGGTTCATACCGGGAGGAACCGTCAGCGAAGGTTGTCCTGCTGCAGGGTGGCTAAATGCAGAGGGAGTTTGATAACCATATGGAGGCTGAGGTGGCGGCATGCCATAACTGGAACTGGGAACACCAGCTCCGAAATTAGACGGAGCGGGGCCAGGGGTTTGTCCACCGTAAGGATTGGGTGTTCTGCCAACTTGACGAACTGACATGTGGCCAGGTGTGGCATGTCCAGGAGTGCGAGCTGGGGTTCGGGCACCTGCTCCGTATGGCGTCTTACCGCCTGCCCCAGTCCCTCCCAAATTTTGAGATTGGTGCAGATGTCTAATATGCAATCAGTATGTCACGGTTATCGAGAGTGGTACAGTATTTACCTGACTTTGAACGCATCACATAGTTCAGGGACACCAGCAACCGCAGCGTCGTATAGCACATATGATTCGGGCGTGACGCGAACGGGCTGCGAGAACGTTAGCGTCAAATTCCAAGGGATTCGAAGCGCACGTACCCATGTTTGAACTGTTGATCCTTTGTTTGCTAAGAAACACAAGTTGAAGTGGCCAGGTTTTTTCCGGTTCAAGGTAAATCCATATATACTCTTGGCAGGATTAGCAGCAACAAAGTTTTTCAGGAAAAGGTCTGGTTTTTAAGGTGCAAAGATTAAAAAAGCCAAATCTAAACAGAGTGGATGGCCACATACGAAGTTCGTCTTCAGATCCGTGTTTGAATTTTTCATGAGCCATGAGTTCTTCGACTTTGCGAGCAGTCGCTTGAACATGATTGACAATCAACTCGTCTAAATCAGCATACTGATGCTTCTCATCCACAACCAATAGATTGCCGACGTTCTGCCCACTAGGATCAGGGTTCAATTCGGTAACATCTGTGAGAGAATGAGTTTAACACCTGACTGGCGCCTAACTCGCTTACCAATGTGCTGATATAACTTGTCGTCAACTTTCCAAGTAATAGCCAAATGGTCGATGCCTTTAGATGACGGTCGTATAACCACATCGCCCCGTTGCTGCTTGTCCAAATAGTTTTCTGCTTGGTTAGAGTTGAAGTTATGGAAATTCGGATGCTTGATAACTCGTCTTGTAGAATCAACTTCTGCCCTTTTCTTTCGCACCTGAAGCTCGAGGTCTCGATCATATTGTTGCAAGTTCCAGTTCTCATCTCGCTTGACCCGACGGAAAGGAGCGTCTCCTGGAGATAGATCGGATCGACGTGCTGATAGCTCAACAAAGAATTGATCGCCTGGAAGGTTGAGTTTGACTTCGACCACGACCCCCTGCAGCGTTTGACCTTTCTTCAATACTTTGTCTGGTGCAATATTACCCTCTTCTGAGACATATTCGATATTGATAACACCTTCGATTCCAGAATCCAAACGAACGATAACGAAGCTTTTGTTCAGTCGAAGGACCAACACCGAGACGATGAGACCTGTGCGAAGGGTGCGAGAGGTTTCGCCGCTGAGCATGGTCAACACATCCCATGCTTCAAGGCTCGGGAAGGCAGCTCGTTTCTCGGAGAAAGGTTTTAACAATTCTTCTCGAATAAGGTTCAGCGTATGTCTTTTGCGGTCTTCGTTAGCTTCGTACATGTTGACAGCGAATTCATCGAGATTAAGCTCGTTGAGTTTCCTCTCATTGTCGTCGTCGTGCATGATCATAGAAACAACATGGGAGGGATGCTCATCGTGAATATCTTCTTCGTCAAGCTCCAATGCATCCGTGGCCATTTTACGGGCGAGCTCGTAATCCTCAGGATGAATGCGAGTGTCGTCCAGAGGGTCTTGCACGTCATCGTCAGCATGTCGATTTTTGGCCAATTTCAACTCGGGGTCGTTGGGAATACGAAGGAAGCCGGATGCATTCAAAAATATCTTCGTTGTCAGCAAACTAGACTTGATAAATTGGTCGCGGTTGACAAGATTTCCACCCTTCGTTGGAGATCAACAAGAAGTTTGACTTTTTCAATAAATAAAACTTACGATAGCAGCAATCTTTTTGACTAGAACTTGAGCTTTCCGCGGGCCAAGTCCACAAACGAAAGGCAGGAGATTCTGATAATACGAATCGTTGACTGCACGATTAATGTCGACGCCAACAGTATTTGTAACATCAACAAGGGCTCGCTCGAGGGCAGACAACAGCTTTTCTTTCGGGATCTATGCCAATAGGTCAGCGACAATAGTCAGAGAAATATGATATATCTTACTAGGTGTTGATCCTCTTCTTCGAAAGAAATTGCAGTGATATCGTACCCTGCAGCTGCATATTCGTTCAACGGATTTTGTGTGTAACGCGCAAGTCCGATGCAGTATTTAGCGACTGGCGAAAGGGCGCTGAATTCCTCAGCACCTCGTTTGCTGTGCTGGTATATTCGGGCTACCTCATCGTTCACGTAAATCACTGGAATGTTGAAAAGTTGTTCGTTCGTTTCCCTTGCAGGCTCAGGAACACCCCACGCATCAGGTGCGTTGGGGTTATTACCATCGGCGCCTGGTGGAGGAGTGCCGTTCACGATCTCTTTTACCCGTTGTGATAACTTCGTGGTCGCTATGCTAAAGCCACCGATGACAACCACATCAGGTTTCCGCCTCTTGAGCAGATCAACAAATTCGTCTTTATAGTCGGAGTCGACAAGATTATCGACCTTAATGTGCTCGCGGAATCGGCCAGCCTCGTCGAGGAAGACCATAGTGATAGCATCTTTTTGTGGATCACCTTTCCCCCAGGAAATTGCAAGTACAGACGCAGTGTCGCCAGGTTGCATTTCAGGAGTAATAAATGGAGCAACGTCAATTCGCTGAGGGAAAAGATAAGCCGGTGCGATATGAATAATATCGTGTGCCTTACATTTTTCAGAATGTTACCGCAATGATATGCAAGTGCATCCTCAACCTCTTCTCTGAGCCATTCCCGAGTCCACTTGACGCCTACAGGTATCAGATGATGTTCCATGGCTTCGTGTATAACTCGTAGACGCTCCTCATTCCAAGCCTTTGCTGTATCACTGAAGCCATCGGAAGTGAAAGCATCGTTGAGTCTGCGTTCGAACTGGGATTTAGGCTGATCGGGGAGATATATAGCGACTGTGACCAGGAGTTCGGCTTCGGCTGCCAGTATATGGAGAAACTGTGCGCTATCGAGAATGTTGGATACTCTTTTGCGATAAAGATATTTGAAATTCTAGTCGTCGTGTCACTATGAAAGGCTACTGTGTATAGTTTTAGAGGACTCACGAAGTACGGATGGTGCTCATCAATCTTATTTACGCCCCTTTCGGTAGGCAGTACTGAGATTTCGGCTTCTGATTGGAAGATGCTTCGCATCTCTTGTCTAAGGAGAGGATCCTTTCCAAGTTCTGTTGCGAGTATCATGCGAGCGCGACGCAGAAGTTCTTCGGGCGACTGTGCATTGATGGCATCAGGATCGGTGAACTGTTCTGCATACGCGATAGGATTCAGTTCTTGGTCGTCCACAAAATGTTCATGCGAGTTTGCCAAGAAATTATGTACAGCTTCGTGAGGTTGTATTCCGAAGCCCTGCAAATGCATTGAGTGAACTGGTAAAATTTATACCTGATTGCATACATACCTCAGCCAACTTAGACACAATGCTTTTCTTCGCCACTTCATATGCGGAAATGCGACTCGGGACTTTGCGTTTTCTACTCTCTGCAGGTTCATCATCATGGAAATGAAAGTCGAAGGCATTCTGTTTCTTGACTTTGTACTTCATGGCCAACCATTCAGTAGCATCGGCTACAACTTCAACACCATCGACCTTGGGTCGGATCATTTGTTCGAAGTATTCATCCTCGACGTTCAAACGGGAGTATGAGGTTGCTAAGGCGCTCCTTCTCTCTACAAGAGAACGGTATTTCTGACCAAGAGCATATATACGCCACAGTTCAGCCAAGCTGATTAGCTCAACTCGGGTACGCATTTCTTGAGGGTTGAAGTACGATATGTAGTCGCGTTTATGGGTCCAAATGTATGGAACTTCGAACTCTTGAATGAAGAGATACCTTAAGGCACATGTTACTGCCATTACTAATGGCTCGCGGTACATGTGGAAGGGACCTCCTTGGCTGAAGAAATCACGGGTCTTGCGAGGAGAAAGGCGACCAGTGACCCATAGAGCGGCATCATCCAGATCAGCTTCAGTCAATGGTTGATGAAGAGACAGTGTGGCCGATTGGGAAAGGGAAGACGTAACCAATTGCATACGCTCTGGAATGTCTTGGGCACGAATTAAATCGTCGTCTTCTGTGAGCATACGCGCGCGAATTTCTGAAGGCTCGAAAACCTAAAAGTAGAAGGATAAGTGAACCGAAGAGACGGAACGGATCGAGAAGCATACGTCTTGATATCTCATTTCCGGTTTGAGGTGCTCTTCATCGAATTCGTTGTCGTCGTCACCAACCAGCGCCCAGTCATATTCATGGCCATCACCGAATATATCATAAATTTCATCCCAAGTACTTTCAAAAGGTGTGCATGAGATTCGCGAGATCAGCATTAATGCCAAGACTCACTTTTTATCTAGTCCACCTGGACGGGAGCCCAAAGATTTCAAGCGCTCTCTTTCGAGTTTTTTCCTTTCCCTTCTCCGCTCTTCCCGTTCTTGTTCATCCATTGCACCTGCTCCCTCCTCCTCGTCCTCGTAGTCAATGAAGTCGTCTAGATCCTCTTCATCCTCCCGACCACCGCCTACTCTCTCGTCATCCCAAATACGTTGTATGTCTTGTACTTGCGGAAGATCGAGGTCGTCCTCGTCCAGATCATCTTCTGAAGACTCCACGACAGGCTTTCGTTTCGACGATGATGCAACAGGAGGAGAGCCTGATTCGCGTCCTCGTCGAAGACGAGTGAGACGATTTCGGAATGACGTGCCGGTGTTTTCTTCTAACAGCTCCAAGTCATCCTCCTCCAAAGCCTCACCTTCCTCCTCTAGAATATTTTCTGTTGTGAGCCAAAAGCAAAAAGCCGCACACGATATCGCTTACCGCGCTTGCGGTGTCGTCTTTTTCGTCTCTTTCTTCGTCTGCGCCGTTCTTCGTCGTCATCAACCTCTTCATCCTCGTCCTCATCAACAATAAAGCCATCCCTTATACGTTTTGCCTCTTCCTCATCGTCGTCTGCTTCCTCCGAGCTATCATCAGAAACCCCATTGCCGTCCGCCATGGTCGCGTCACCTTCGCCTTCGTCTTCCTCGTCCCTTACAGATTCCATCGTAGCATCCTCTTCGACTGGATGATTTACGGGGTCCGCAGGCGGGGAGGACATGGTTAGAAACAAGCAGGATGAATAACCTTGACAGAAGTCGCTGGTCGTTCAGGTGCGAGCTCGGATTTCTCCGACGCCACACAGATTTCTAAATGGGAAATTTCCTTTTCTGATTCCGAGTCCGGTGCTGGAATTCGGCTGTTAACCGCGTCCACAACCTTCCACAACTTGACGCGTCTACAAAGTCATAAGTACAGGAACCAAACAGGAATTTGAGCGCTCAATCGGTCAGTTCATTGTTTCTTGCAACAACATTTATATTTCCGTTGTCGCATCCGGATGGAGCCCATTCCAAAGCCCACTTTACTATCTTCTGATCTGGAAGCAAATGATTCCGACTCGGAATCCCTAACACTCTCGAGGCTTGTGTACTCCATATTTTCTGAGGTATGGAAGGAATATTGGAAGTGGGACCGTCAATATTCCCATGATGCTCTGCAATCCTTATCGTTTTCCAACACTCCATATGTGCATCGCCAAGACGACCTAAGCAAACTTCTCTGTACATCAAGCACTCCGCCATCATCGACGCGAGATGAACGATTTGATAAGGGAACTCGGGATCAAGATTTTGTAACTGTTTACTCGAGGAATCACAATTTTTCTGTATCAAGAGTCGAATTTCTCTCCGAGCATACTATTGTAGCCGACTCGACATTTGAGCAACATAAACCTTACGAGTCGTGCTCTCCCCTTTCCCGCACAGTGTTCAAGGGAGATGACGCTGACAAGATGGCTTTTATTCCCTACGTTGACGACGAACACTTTGACTTTCTTGATCATACATTGTGTTATGAATCTTTCGCATGGCAAAACACAAAAGAAAGCAATGACAGTGAGTTTAAGATGAAAATTTCTAGGCGAGTACAGCTGAAAACACTGTCACGTGTTCAGTAGATACAATTACCTTGGAGACAGCTTATCGCCTTCACAATGAACATTCCCTTGCATACGCAGACATTGATAACACGCGAGTTCTACCTCGGAGACTTTTGTCGACCCCAAAAAAGACTGGTTTGTTCGCATTGTCCCATCGACGGTAGGCTCAATGTCATTTAAGATAATCCGTGCCTCTCATTACGAGGTTGATAGCGATATCCCGCAATGGAGTAAAAACCAAGCACAGTATTATGACTCTTTCCCTCAACAACCTATGCCTGCAGCAGGAGATCTGCGCGGTCGACTACAGAGCTTGCAAGGTCTCTTCTGTCCCAATCTCAACTGCATACAAGTACTCTGCCCAGTCCACAGTATGAATCCTCCTATACTCAATATTCGAAGTGTTCGTTACTCTGAATTCTTTTCCAGTGGAATTGGAGCCACCGTTGCAGATCAAAACACCAAAAACTCCTCTCCTCGACATTTTGTCACAAGTCGAAAACCCGTGCAGCCCTCTTTGTTTTATTCATGCTGCTGACGTCGAGGTATCGTCCAGCTATTTAACGAGAAACCTTATTCTAAACAATCTCATAGTCGCATCCTTCGTGGACAGAAGAAGATATCGCCAACTTCAACACCATCCTTGAAATAATGCCAGACTCCCCGCCGTGCCACTTCGCAATCATGTGCTATAAGCCCTGTCGAGAGGTAATACAAAATTGACTGTATTCTGTTCATCAACCTCATACAAGCCGACAGGTCCTTCATTATCTTAAACTTATGTCCTCTACTGCTACCAAAACGCTCGAAGTTTCTGAAATCGGAAAGGGAAAGAGTCCTGTTCCTATCTTTCGAGGCAAGTCCCGATACCATTATCTTATTTAAAGGCAATCAGCTGACAGATCGTTCCATAGATCATGATGCTGACGATTTCACCCCGTACTATAATATCCCACAACCAGGTTTAATTTATCTTCTGACAATTATCTCAGAAATGAACCCTGTCGTCATGCTGGTCTGTGCAACATTAACTCTCAGTGCCCGTGTTTCCAAAACAAATCGCACTGTCTTCGTTCTTGCCAATGCTCGATGGAGTGTGAGTCATTTGTCACTATTTACGGATTGATGCTGAAGGATGTGACTAGGTGCCCGACGCTGGCGAGGCTGCCGATGTGGTACTACGAAAGGAGGTAACAGCTGTGCATCAGATCGATGTCCCTGCGTTGTTGTCCGCCGAGAATGTGATCCAGAACTTTGTCGGAGCTGTAAATGTAGGTTAGTTCTTCGTCATTAAGTACCTTATTAGCGAGGCGATTGTTACTTGGCTTTCCAGAGGTATGTGACTTGTTATTTCGCCCTTCGCAAATTCCAACGTTTCAAGTAGACTCCACAAGTTCCAGATGTCGTAATGCACAGATCCAACACGGTGTTCAGAAGGTGGGTTGTTCCTTATATTTGATGCACGGATTTAATGGAACTGGGTATTTTAGGATGTCGAAATCAAAAATAGTCGCTGGGGATTGGGCGCCTTTTTGAAGGAACCGGCAAAACGGGGTGATCTAATCTCAGGTTTGACCCGCTTTTGACGATTCCCTCGTTATTGCTCAATAGCTTTAATAGAATATGTGGGGGAGCTCATATATGAGGCAAGTTTTGACAGTAGGGGGCAAGTGTAATGTTTGATTCATGATCCTGGATCACAATTTTAATGACGGCTTAGGGAAGTAGCAGAACATCGGGGTCGAAGCTATGCTTTTGGATTGAATAGCACTCTTTCTTTGGATAGTTCGTACTTGGGAAACACCTCGAGATTCATCGATCACGCTCGTAGTTCAACCTCCCGGGATCTACACCCAAATTGCCGGGCTTATGGTACTTAGGTTTTGGTTGTAATGATAAGACATTGTCTGACTTGTTGGTTCTCCTAGTACGTCTCGTAAACGGCGAGCATCGTATCGGCATATTCGCAGGTAGGCGGCCCCAAGATTTATTCAAATATGTTTGTAAGTGACGCTTTACAGTGGAGGACATAAACTCAGGGGCCGAGATTTTCATCGACTATGGGACAGCCTTTTACAAGAACGAGGGGAACACGCCTGAGAACACGTAGATTAGCCAAGCGCGCTTGCTAATCTCGCATTGCGGTTAATCACAGTCGACACTCCTTCAATCACCAACTGCACCATCATAGCCAAATATATGCATATGTTGAAACAGCTGTCTAAAATACAATCATGGGGGTGGGGGACCTTGATGTACACGATGATGGTAAATAACTTAGATCCACGTATAATTCAGATGTTTATGTCGCCGACGCCCAACAATCTTGGACCATTTCCGACCACCGATCTATCATCACCTCCGCTTGCTTTTGACTCATCATATTCGAAGCGCATTCAATGGACAATGCAATCGTGTCGAGCTCCTCATCAGTTACAATGTCGATCATAATGTCATCCTATAAATTTGCGTAAATATTATAACAATAGATAAGTTATAGCAACAGTGCACTCGCCTGAAGAAGTTCTGTCACAGAAAGGCGATCAAGGACGGGCTCTGTCTCCTTGGGCACACTGTCTGGGAGGAAATAGGGTATCTAATGAACCGCAATCAGGCTCCACAACGTTGAGTGTATATGAAAACTACTCACGAGCACTGGTTTCAATAGTTGATCTGCCTTGTCGATGTCTGGAGCAACCTTGACAACATTGACGAAGACATTGCCCAAAGGCTGTTTATCTGCACCAACCCAGCGATCTACCATCTCCAAATCGCTCTGTTCCACAACTGCTGTGCGCCTACGCAGATCTTCTTGAATGTGGCGGGCAACATCGATAGCTGAACTGCCATGAATAGGAACATGGAGAGGTAAGACATTCATGCACGGCAAAGCCAATTTGTCGATATCATCGACCGAGCCTGTTCTTCCTGCGTGCCATAGACCAAATGTTGCAGAGTCTGTTGACGTGTATGATGATTGTGCGGACGCCCAGCAAGCCAAGAGAACGACCTGTAACGAAAGATCGTGTGCCCGGGCTCGTTCTTCGTATCCCGCTGCTCCCGATACAGCCGCTCTTACTGTGCAGATGGTCCTTTGGTTAGCAGCAGACTCATATGTCTCGTACATTGGTGGGAAATAGACTGGTTGGAAAGGAGATGGCATGACAGTCTGCCAATATTGCCTCTGCTCTTCCAACTGTTCGGGGCTACCAGAGAAACCGGCCTGGAACGACCCCAGATTCGTCGAGACCGAAGATGGCTTGTCGTGATATATCCGGGATAGATCGTCCACTATGAGTTGCAAACTCCAAGCGTCGTATTGGAAGTGATGCATACGAAGAAGAAGATATGTCTCTTGGGTTGAGTGAAGAAGGAAGGCTTTGCTTTGAGGCTCGCTCAAGGGCAAGGATGAAGATACAATTTCTCGCATCTTGACAGCAAGAGCATTCTCATCTTTTAATGACTTGCCAAGGGATTCTTCGACCCAGAGATCACCTATCTGATCCGACTTGAACGTTATAAGGCGTGGCTCGTTCGTGTTTTCAGCGCTGGCGAAGGTAGACCTCAGAATGGCATGTCGACGCAACAGTTCTTTCCAAGAAGCAGACAGTTTGGCGGCGTCAAAGTCTGCGGGCAGTTTATAGGGAAATACATGTTGAGCACGCGTACCCCCGCTTCTCTGCCAAGCCGCAATGAGCCATTTCATCCCTGAAGTCACTGGAGTCACTGTATCGATGGCACTGCGCAGTTTTTCCGGGAACCGCGCCATGATAGCCTTTTGTTCCGCCAGTGGTATGGTAGGGATAGACTGAGATGGTTGACGAGGGGTTGCCGGATCTGATACGTCTAATTTTGCGACAATGTCCCGAACGGTACGACTTGCGATGATATCAGCTATACTCAACGAAATTCCAGCTTTCCGGCACTTGGCGCTCAACTGGATCGCAGAGATGGAGTCTATACCAAGAGCGGCCAGCGATCTGTCCAGATCAAGTGTTTCTGCAGGGCGGTGTGTTACTGATGATAAAACGTCGAGGAAGGCAGGAGGAATGACAGGTTGGTCTCGCGCAAGAGTAGGAGTTTGGGCCGCTGGTGTGCTTGGATCGATTGAAGGAGAAATATTGACAGAAGCCGGAAGGTTGGCCAAGTCTGCTACTGCTCTTTCATCCAGGCGATCAACAATGCCTCTGAGAATCTCTTCCAGTCGATCCAGCGTCTGTGATAGTCCTTCCTGGTGATTGAAGCTAGGTAAGCATACGGCTTTTACGAAGAATCCGGCTTCGACTTGATAGAATTCGATATTTAGAGGATACTGTAAACAATGAGCATGATTCCAGCCTATGAAAGCTGAAGGTCGTACCTGGACCTTGGCCTCCAACTCGCTACTATCGCTAAGTTTCCATAGGGAGCTGACAGGACCACTTGACCTGGTTGGTTGGAACAGGAATAGGCTATTCCAAAGAGCGCCAGTATTCATCCTGCTCTGAATCGCACGAAGCGACGCGTGCTGCCATTGCAAAGCGGCAACATTATCTCGCTGTACAGAACGCAACAACTCTCGGTTGGTCGTTGAATCTGTAAATCGCACACGACATGGTATTGTGTTCTATGCAAGAGGTTTGTTAAATTTCATCGAAATTTTCAACAATAGACTTACAAGTAATGGTCCAATGACATCCTCCGAACCCACGGAAGAACGTCCCGAAACGACATGCCCAAAGACGATATCCCGAGACGAGGTCAATTCAGAAAGTAGCTTGGCTAATGCAGCCTGACCGAGACATTGAGGAGTGACCGCCGCTGCAGTAAAGAGGTTGTCAAGAGTGACCGGATCTAACAGAATTGTTCTAGACACTGCATGTGAGCTCCCCGATTCTTCGAAGTATAATTGTTTAGGGGGTTCTGGATGATATCCACGGAGTCTCTGGGCCCAAAAAGAGGTGCCCATACGTTCCTGTTCAAACACTTGAGGGAGTACATCGGCGAATTGTGGTGCATTTTGTGAGTCTTGGGTGTGATATGCGGTATCAACCTCCTCGAGAAGGCGTGAAAATGACAAGCCGTCATAGAGAGCGTGATGCATGACAAGAACAAGATAAGTTTTTGCATCTTCTGCGTCCGGGCGCCATAAACGTAGAAACACGGGAGGTCGATGGAACGCGGTCTCGTTCGATAGATGCACAGAAGATAAGATATCGTTCAGACGTCCATCGACAGAATCGGACGGGTGATATAATTCTTCTGCCCAGTTTAATTGGGCGAAAGAATGTATGACCTGAGCCCAACTCCCAAGATCAACACAAAAGTGGAATGTGGTTCGAAGGATATCAAAACGATCAACTGCGAGACGCCAAGCTTGCTGGAGTCGATCAACGTCAACATCTTTCTCGAGCTCTAAGGGGAAGCCGTGGACATAAAGCTTCCCTGAGGAATTGACAGTCTTGAATGACCATTGTCAGAAATTATCAATGGCATCAAAGACGGTGCTTACTTGAGACAGCATCCCGGCTTGGAGAACCGTGGCAGGGAACACCCTGACTTCGTCGTTTTCCGATAGCATGATATCTTGGAGGTCAAGATTACTGGCCAACCGTCCACACTCCTCACGGAAAAGAATCTGTGCGCGATCATCCTGTCGTTTGTCTCCTGACCGAGATGAGGCCAGAATAAACTTCTTCAGTTCTGAAAGCGACGGTCGTCTCAATATTTCCATGGCAGGGATGCTGAATCCTTCAGCGCGAAGTGTTCGCGATAAACCCACGGACTTGATTGAGTCGAGACCCAAAGCTATCAACGATGTTTTCGCAGCAAGAAGCTCGGAAGGCACTTGAAGGAATTGGGCCACAATGACTTTCAAGGCTCGCAATTGATCGTCCTCGTCGGAATCGCTGCTTTCTGGAAGACCCTCGAGTTGGGTACTTTCTCCAGGGATCATTGCTCTAGGTATGGGGTGATGGACAATATTGGGCGCTATCTGCGGTTTTCCGCTCTCCGCTATACCAAGGGCAACTTTCTCGAAGTTGCTTAACAGCCCTTCGATATCACCAGACTCCAAATCAGTATCATAATATGCTGAGTGTAGAACCAGGCTGTCGTTGACGACGTCCACGATAACTTCAACGGACAGGACAAACTGCGAAAGTCTTAGTCAATCAGATTGCACACTGGGCTACTCGAGCTTACATCGGGTCGCGGAAGCTCGCTCTTCAATACCTCCCATGCATCGTAGTGTGTCTCATCTTTGACAGAGACTGAAAACAGGGTATCGAATAGAGTATCTCCAGGATTGATCCAGCTTTGAACTTTCCCGAGTGATATGCTTTCGAATTGAACGGAAGAAGAAATGTCACTTTGAATGTTCTGTAACACCCCGCCGGGTTTAGCGAAGTCAACACGAGCTGGAAGGACTGATAGGGTAGGGCACAAAGCTCCATCGACGCCGTCCACAGGAAGAAGCCTCCCCGAACGAATGACCTATATGAATTTCAGTTAGGTCAGTTTCAAGATGGAAAACAAAAAAAACGTACACCGAAAACGACATCGCTCCTGTGATAGACGTGATTCGCTAACAGTGAAGCGTGAGCGCAAGTCAACAGAGCTTGCAAAGTGATTTTGTGAGTTGCCAATTTAGCATTGAATGTAGATAGGGGAGTCGAGAAGGGTATTATTTTCCGCGTGGGCTTAACAGAAGGAGAGGGGGTCTTAAATGAAAAGTCATTCCAGTTGAATCCAGCGAATGTTGTATTCCAGTATTCCGATGCCAAATTGGCGTCAACTCGGGACATTGCGTCGAGTATATGCGCCATAGGAGGAGCTTTTGGTGATGTTTTACCATGGTAAATATCCTCCACGCATTTGAGTAATTGAGGGAGTGATATCCCGTCAAATAGCGCGTGATGGATAGATAGCACGATGTATGCGGATTGTGCTGAGCAATAAGCAGTGATACCAAATGGCGGCTGTGATGACACTGAGCTGTTGATCTGCTCAGCTATGTGTTCGGCCTCTTCTTCGAAAAACCATTCTGAAAACAAAGCTCTATCATCGACTGGTGTCGACTTGTCCGTCCATCGTAATTGGCAAGCTTCCGGGCGCAAAACAACCTGCACAAAGGCTCTGGTAAAGAAGAAGACCGTTCTAACAACAGGGAGGCATCAGAGACAACTTGAGACAGCTTATTATTAAACTGACCTCAAAATCTCAATTTCCTTCATCGCATCTTCCCAGCTCTGATGCAGCTTGGGAATCTGACAATTCTGGACGCGCATCACTACATGTTGGACAAACATATTGGGCGATGCCTCAGACGTATACAGAACACCTTCTTGTATAGGAAGCGGAGGTAGAATGCTCTCCACATCGAAAGATGAATATGTTTTGATCACTTCATCACGCCACGTCGAAGAGAAAGATTCAACTGCAGAGGGTAATGATGATGACGTTGATAGATTCCCAGCAGCTTGCAAAAACTCGGCGACAGCTTCGACAGTAGTCAATCGCATCATATCTGCAGCCGATATCGGCGTTCCAATGGATTTCTTGATGTCTGCTGAGAGACGAACAAGTGACAGGGAATCCATCCCACAAGCAAAGAAATTTGACTGCACATTGAGTGTATCGGGCGAGATTTTGCACCGCGTCTCCAGTAGAGCAAGGATAGTCTTCTCGAGATCCGTGGGCGGCCTTTGAATTGCATCTCGCGAAGCTCCAGCAGTAGCGTCTTGTGTCAGGCTGAGCAGCGTATCAAATTCAACTTCGCCAAAAAGTCGACTCAGAACTTTCCCATCAGCTTTCCCATTTGCATTCAGCGGAAGCCAGCTGAGTGGGATCACATGAGAAGGGCGCATATAGCTCGCGAGCTCTCGCTCACAAGCACTCCGAAGAGCACCCATCAGGCCTTCTAGTGGTGATATAACATGGGGTTTGGAAGTTCTGCGGGTCACGATAGGAACTGTAGTATCCCAAGCGATGAATGAGACGAGTTGCGGGGCGCTGCCTCCCCCAATGGCTTCATGGGTTCCAAGAACAGTTCCCACATCTGCAGTAAGTCCGAAAGAAGCGCGTGCAGACCTTTGAAGCACGGCAGAAACACCTTCCGCCTCGATACGAACACCACGCAACTTGATTTGCGTGTCAATGCGGCCTGCAATTTCCAGAGTCCCGTCGGGCATCATGCGTACGAGATCACCTGTGCGATAGGCCCATGATCCAGGATAAGGCCATTCAAGGAATGCTTTAGCTGTGAGATCTGAACGACCTTGATATCCACGACCAACTAGAGGCCCAGCAACAACTAGCTCTCCAATGCTTCCGCGCGGAAGGATATTGAGCTGGGTATCAACAACGTAAGCGTCGACATTAGCGAAAGCGGGACCGATATTTCCTTTCGGAGTACTGGGGTCCATATATCTGCCGGCACACCCAATCGTAACTTCGCTGGGTCTGTCGTGTTCGGTGAGTATTGACCATTTTCTAAAACCTTAGTTAAGGAACGAACCCATAATAATTGGCAAGTTTGACTTTCGGATGACCTGCCCACTTATCCAAGATCTGCCACACTTGGGTTAGCCACTCTATATCGTTGGTAGACTATTACTGAACTCACAGAGTCGCTCATCTTCTCCCCTCCGCTAGCAATATATCTCAACTTCATTCCATCCCCCATTTCTTCTTCTTCCATAGCACCCATCGTGGCATCGATAAGGCTAGGAACAATGCCAACGTGCGATATCTCAAGGTGTTTCAGGTAAAATGGCAAATTCTCCAGTAAAAGAGTGCGCGGTGCGCAGAGGAAGACCATGCCGAGGGCAAGGGGGACAAGGAACTCTTGGATGTGCACATCAAAGGCGATAGCTAAAACACGAAGGGTCATTAATCACCTAATATACTACTTAGATCAAGGACACTCACATGCAACACCCAAGTATCTTCCGTCTCGAATATTGTCCAATCGCACATCCGCAGCGAATGAACTCAGAGACCAAATCACTTCAGTGAGCCCTTCGTGCGTCAGGAGACAACCCTTGGGATTGCCCGTAGTACCTTCGAGGGCAATGTTATGACAGTTAAAAAATGAGACAGCAGCAGTCCTACCAGACGTATATAACATGAACGCTAATCCTTCACTAGTCGCAATGTCTAAGTCGGCATCAGACATACTCTCTATTTCTTGCTGGATATCGTCCACTGCAATATCGATTGCGACATCTCCGAAAACATCAGGAGATTGATTAGGAGTCGACAAAAGAACAAAACGAGCGCCAGAATCGCTCGCAATGTACGACTTTCTTTCCGTTGGTAATTCTGGGTCAATCTAAGGCACTCATGATGGTATCAGGAAGAAGAAGAAATAACATAAATGGTACGGACCGGAACATAACATCCCCCGGCACGCATGATTCCAATCATAGCAATGTGAAAATGTAGATTCCTATCCATACATAGGGCTACCCTATCTTCTGTCTGCAGTCCCCGCGCTAAAAGCCAGCGAGAAAACCTATTTGCTGCGTGATGCAGTTCCTTGTAAGTGAGAAATTCAGATTCAAACTCGGTGCCGTCGATTGGCTCATCTTGTGAGAGAGAGGGATACCAGCCAACCGCTGGAGCGTCTGGATAATCGCGCACATGTGGAAGGAAATAGTCCGTTGCGATGCGAACTGGAGGTATATGGGAATAAAACCGACTGCGGTCACGCTTTGAGAGTCGCTCAGTGACAGAGAGCAGATCAGCAGGCAGAGTGGTCGAAAGCGAGAATTGTGATGTGGGATGAATGACTGCATGAGATATCAGTGCAGCAATTTGCGACAAAAGTTGATTGGCCACGGAGAGATGAATACGTTCGGGCGTCGTATACAGAGAAAGTGACTGATCCTCGATGCAGGTAGAGAGAAAGGGTGCTCTCGTGGCATGGCCAGTCCGTCCCGGATCCGCGTTTACCTGGAACAGCGCCACAAAAGGTATTTGTTTGTCGTTCAGGTCGAGGACCTGTCGTATGGCAGACAGTGACACCCATGGTTCTGCGCGATCCAAGGTTCTGAGTACAGAGGAAATGATATCTTTCCAAGTAGTGTTTTCATCCCAACTGATTCTGACGGGGAGGTACGAGTCGCTGATGGCTGCTGCAGAAACACCGATGAGTATATCGGAGACATTGCAGTATTGACCAAGAAGCTTGGACAATGCAGCGAGAGCGAATGCGCTCGCCACTGAATGATTCAATATCGGACCAAATCGAGTGTCCAATGGACGGATGGTGGACTGAACGGCAGGGTCATTGTGGACACGAGTGTAGGATAGATCTGGGAGTTCTGTGTGTACATAACCCTTGAGGAGTTCCTTACACAACTCGATGTGATTATCGTCTGCACTAGACATTGCGAGTGAAGACGATATGCTTGCGATATGACAGCAAGCAAGACACGGAGAGTAAGTGGGGCAACTAGTACCAGGGCGATTGATTTGGTCAGGCTGGCGTCAGAGATTGAAATCGGGGCTTATGTACCTTGTTGAGGTTTGTGTCTGACATGGACTTGGATAAAATACGTGATTTGATTAGTGGCGCCTGGTGCATGGATCAGAGTTAATCCAGACGTGCGGTTTCTTGCTGATAGCACGGCGGGCGAGCCAGGTCACCGATGTCCAGGTAAAGGGAACTAGTTTGGTAAAAACACAATCGGCTTCTGAATTGGGTCGAATGCTCCAAACTTGGCCTGTTTTGATTCCGCGGTCTCTGAAATGAATTATCTTCCAGACTACCTCCTTCAAGTTTGGTTTTGTGATCCTCCTCTTGCGGAAACAAATCACAGCCTGCTGACCATCGTAGCAGTAGAAATATCTCGTAAGGTTACCATATACCTCCCAATACCTTTTTTCTGCCCACTGCCTGTCATCCCGGTTCCATGGTACCAGCGTTTAGTCGCCCTGTCTGCTCATTGCTGTCGAATCGGTGTCCATCGGGCCCCCTTCACCACGGTGAAGGAGATACGGCGATATTATCATATGACTCGCCCGTTGTGCAGTCTTTGCCATGTCAATCTCACTGACGGTGGTTATGGAGGTTATACTGGACCGTTACATCTGTGCATCCACTTGCGTGCATTCCGACATTCTGGTACTTAATACTGGATAGCCACTCGGATTGTCCCGACTCCTCTTCTCTTCTTCAGTGTAAGATCTTGGTAAGTAAGATCCCCTGAAGAAGCCCTGATTATTAAATTTGGAACGGATGTCTAATGCTCCATGTACGATTGGTTCGGCTTTACCATCGAAGTCGTTCTGTTGCTCCCGGCTGCACGGCTTTCATGTACTCATCACTGGAGCACGTCATAGTTAGCCTTCGTCGCGTGGAACAGACCCCCAATTCATCTCCTCTTTGCTCCATCACTTAGTCGAAATCAAAGCCACGTTAGTACCACGAGGATCTCCAGCTGATTTCGATGACAGTGCGCTCATCCACCCAACATCCACCCCATTGAAACAACTCCCATCATTATTTATATCATGTCGTGGTTGCCAGCCTCTTGAGCGGAAAATGAATAAATGGCATAACCATGCATTCCAAGATACGCGTCTGATGAGCGGCAACAGCCTGGCTTGGTGAGCACACGAAGGTTTAGAGAATCAAAGGGGTCCTATTTCGGGCATTTCAGTGATTGCAGTAAGCTGATCCGATTTACCTCACCTCATTAGGATCCCGCACGCACAGGCCATGGTTTCCGACTCTAAAGCTCAGTCAGTGACAGAAACAAGCAGTTTTATGGAACGCATCCGACCGGCTGGAGTCTGGACAAGACTTGAGTTTCTTTTGGCAATGTAGGTTGGTTTCGAAAGGCTCGTAAATGTGTCCAGATTCTTGCGCCGGCTAAACTCGATTTTTGCGACCGCATCAATGTGGACATATGCGCCAGGTGCCAGGTGCCCCGAGGTCAGCTCTGTCCGCCATACGGGTTGTATAAGCTTGTGTAGGCATTATCAGGGTCCGTCCTATAAGGGGCCGCCGATTTTAGACACCTTTACGCTACAACCAGTTTAGCGTAATAATCAACCGAGGACGTGGGTGTGGAACTAGGAACAAATCTTATCAGATAAAAACGGCCAAAATCATGACATTACGAAATGATTTCCACCTAACCAGTCAACTTGTATTCGTTTCAAAACCAAATCATCGGATTTTTTGCTGACAACTTGGAATAAAGTGATTGGATAACCCAAGGGACGCCGACGGATTCATCCATTGATCAACTAGCCCATTGGAAGAATCGAGCGCCGATTACAACTCGCCGTAAAGTGATTGGTTAACAAAGAGGACGCCGAAACGGATTCGATCGTCCTCCATTCACCTCCTCTCCGAAAACGCCTATCCAAGGTGACAACAGAGCACTGTTGAAACCGTTAAATATCGAGCGATTGTACCTGTCCACCTGTACAGCTATAAGAGCGATCCGTTCGTCATTTCTTCTCTACCTGTGGCAATCAAACCTCATCCGATCGATCCATTCAAGTGCCGTTCTACTCGTCCGGATTATTATAACGTGAGCAAGTTTAAAATTTTAATTCGTACCAGCCAAGATCATAACGGTTCCTCTGCCTCGTAGAAACTTTACGTCTTGCAACGATATCTACAATGGCATCTTCAACCCAGGTATTCGATCGCGAGCAAATATATGACGTGATTGGCCTTGGTTTTGGCCCCTCCAACCTAGCAATCGCTGGAGCTATGGTCGAAAACACTAGCAGTGTACGTGGTGCATTAAAGTATCACCTCATATGGCCCACTTACCTCCAAATCCACCAGGCCGAGCATATACCTCTCGATAAGGTGCTGTTTATTGAGAAGCATGATGAGTTTAAGTGGCATCCTGGAATGCTGCTCCCAGGCGCTAGCATGCAGATTAGGCAAGTATCCCTTCTAGCGGCGATGTCTCTATCCTAAACCACGATATCCCCTTCAGTTTCCTCAAGGATCTCGCCACGCTGCGGTCGCCACAATCTCCTATCACATTTGTCTCTTATCTCCACTCCCAAAACCGTCTCATCGATTTCATTAACCGCGGAAGTACGATCCCATCTCGAAAAGAATACTCTGATTACCTTTCCTGGGCTGCCCGCTATGTGCAGGACAAGGGCATCGGTATTGCGTATGGTGAAGAAGTCGTCGCGCTCGCTGATGCCGACGAGGGGATCGTAGAGGTTCACAGCAGGAATTTAACCACGGGACTTCATGTCATCCGCCGGACGAGTAAGCATATGTCTCTCTTCTCTTAACTCTGTCCTCATCACGTTCTCAGAAAATCTTATCATCTCGCCGGGAGGCTCGCCACGGATGCCCGATTCGATGGAAGGACTTAAGTCAAATTCCCGTATCGTGCATAGTTCTGCGTACCTGTGGTCCATAGCACCTCTCGTGAAAATGCTTGTTGCATCCAAATCGGCCCTGGAACCACTACGCATCGCAGTTCTCGGCTCCGGACAATCTGCTGCGGAAGTTCTGCTCGATCTTCATTCACGCTTGAGTGCATTGCCGACAACTGGCAGACACGAATTAGACATGATTGTCAGGCAGGGTTCGTTGAAACCAAGTGACGATTCACCCTTCGCAAACGAGGTTTTCAATCCAGCCTGTACGTTTTCTGAGATTTCTCCCCCATGGCTTCTTGATAACAGTCTTATTACATAGCCACTGGCGCCATGTTTGGACTTCCTGATGCTTCAGCAAGACGAGCAGTACGGGCGGAGTACAAAGGTACAAACTATGGAGTTGTCAGCCCGTCAACACTTGAATCGGTAAGTCAAACATCGGAATTTCAGGATATTGAAAACTAACTTCGTGGGCTATAGTTGTATGAATTGATATACGACCAAAAGCTTGAAGACGATATTGCACGGCGCACCAATAGCATGCGCGACACCTCTGCACCATATGTCACTATTCGACCCAATACCAATGTCGTCTCCGCTCAAATCAATGTAGTCCCTGGCTCACCAACCGAAGGGCCACAGTCCACGGCAGAGCTCATTTCAATCACGTACCAACACAATCTCTCCCGTCAGGTTTCAGAGAAGGCATACGATGCCGTCATCTGTGCCACAGGATATGAACGCCAAACTTGGCTACGTTTGCTAACAGCATCCAACATCGGAAAACACTTTGGCGTCGAAACCATCGCACCTGCGGGTGTCCGTTTGGCAGCTGAATCTGAAAAGGTTCAAGACGAGGAATTGGAGCTCCCAGAGCTGACCTTTGACTCCACAAATACTACTACAGACGGTGCAAGTACACCTTCCACAGCGAGTGTTCCGAGTACACCGCCAACTTCCCCGGGCACATCATCATCCCTGTTGATGCAGGAAAAATCGAGCACATCGAGCAAGCTGTATATTTCACGGAACTACCGACTGATACCGGTGTCGAAGGAAGGTCCTTTGGGTGGATCAGCATTCAAGCCACGAATTTATGTTCAGGGTTGCGAGGAAGAAACCCACGGCCTGAGCGATACGCTGTTGAGTGTGCTGGGGGTTCGGGCAGGAGAGGTTGTCGCTGACCTGTATCAACCTGAAAACAACGCGTGAAGTGGTACTTGTTAGTTCTCTGGGACATCGTTACCCTTTTGTATACCCTATGTAAGTCATGTACATACATGTTGACGTTAAATATTGGGAATTGAAGCAAATACGGATCACATACTCCCTATTTATCACGCATGAAAGACATAAGAACAGCCACCTAAGCTTTGAAGCCCGTTTGTTTCACTGGCAAATGGAGGTGGCCTTCAGCTACTCGAGCCCAATTTAGCGTCGTCACGACATCAGTCGGTTAGGTGGGGAGAGCCTGTATCTTGAGTTGCGAGGGGTGTCAGAGCGCAAAATCGAACCAAAGTCTGAGATCGAGATTCGAGTGCAAGTGCTTTCACCATCATGCATCATCATGCGACTATGTATTTGTCCAGTCCACGACTTCGTGTAAATCGTCTGTTTACATCTATTTGGCGCCATCCCATGCTGCTTTTTCTGGTGTCGAGTTATGCAGACATA
Source organism: Hygrophoropsis aurantiaca (assembly GCA_021014935.1). Classification (NCBI taxonomy): domain Eukaryota; kingdom Fungi; phylum Basidiomycota; class Agaricomycetes; order Boletales; family Hygrophoropsidaceae; genus Hygrophoropsis; species Hygrophoropsis aurantiaca. Next base: position 44,470 of record MU267625.1, read on the forward strand.
AGGAAACCTTGAAGGAGCTGTAATGCGGATTGAAAAGTGCTACTTTTGCTCCACAAACGTTTATCCCGGTCACGGTGTGTATAGTTGATCTTCATCGCATTCCGACGCATGTTGATTCTGAATAGGGAGTGCATTTGTGCGCAACGATGCTAAGGTTTTCCGATTTTGTACTTCGAAGTAAGTCGCTATCATATCTACCTTGGCGGTGTATTGACACAAATCTTCAAAGATGCCATAAAAACTTCAAGTACGGTGAAATCTTTGTTGAATGCTGAAACTCTAATGCAATCACCAGGATGAAGCGGAATCCACGTAAAGTAAGATGGACGAAGGCGTTCAGAAAGGCAGCTGGGAAGGAAATGACCATAGTTCGATCTTTTTTTTGTTCTCTGTTCAATAGCTGATCGCCCTTTGGGTAACAGGATTCAACCATCGATTTCGAGAAGCGTAGAAATGTACCCGTTAGATATGATCGTGAATTGGTCCAGACAACATTGAAGGCCATGAAACGCATCGGGGAAATCAAGCAGAAACGAGAACATGCCTTCTGGAAACAAAGGCAAGTCAAACTCAAATTTCTCTTCTAATCATCGCCTTACATATCTTTGCGCAGAATGGCTGTTGCCCGAGAAAAGCATCGTGCACATCGCAGCAAAAAACTGGCTGCCAAGACCGCAGCGATCAAGTTGGTCGAACCAATAACAGAAGAATCTGTAGTACCCGAAAAAGTTTTGGACAAGATTAAGGTTCCGGTAAAAGGAAGAACTGCTTTGATCCAAGGAGAAGGTCGATCTATGGGCATGGATATAGATTGAGTTACCATTCGCTTGTGCTGCCTCGATCTGTTGTATCATCCATATCTGTACTAATATACCGCTCGGGACTGTCTTGTCAAGCCTGGAGAATCATTGGCCAACTTTCATTAAAACGAGAGCATGGGGCAGCGACGATATTCAACCAACAGAGATATGACTATGCAAAAATGCGGTTGAAGTTCCTGTTGTACGAGAGTTTACAATTGAGTCGGATGATGAGATGATATTTTACAATGCATGAACAAATCGATCAACGCTGCTTGTATTTAGCCTCGTTTTCATGTCGCACGTTTGGATCTAGCGTATTGTGGAGTCCCATCAGCGTCTTACTGACCGCTTCAGATGCGCCAATCATGGGCTTCAACACAGCTATCGGAACAGCGCGTATAACAGCGCGAACGGCTCCCTATAGAATTTGGTCAATTTCATAGAGATCAAGAGTGTGTCCACAACTAACTTCGTTTCCAGACCTCTCATATACTTCCATAGGCACTGCCAAGATGGTTTGTGCTGCCGAGTTGAAATTCTTCTGCAGGCTTTTATATGCTGTTTGAACACCTTCTGTAACACCCCTTGGCTGTTCTGCATATTTGCTTATTAAATCTTCGTCATCTTCGTTTCCGGCCAGATCGTCCTCGTAAGGGATTTGGAGAGTTTCAGTGGTTACAGAGTCTTTAAATTGGCCGCCAAGGACGCCCTCGGCTTGTTCGAGAATGACTTGAGTGCCAGTGGCCAAGCGGGCTCCGAGTTTGATTGCCTCCATAGCAGTGGATTGTACAAAAGATTTTGTACCCTTCTGTACTCCTCGGACAATACGCCCATCCTTTTTATACTGAGCAATTGGGAGAAGAACTAAGTCCGCGACACCGGATCCCACATTGACCACAGAACGTATCGGTGCCACGCCTGAGATAACGTCGACGAGTTGAGTCGCCTTTACGTCCGGCGTCCACAAGTCATTCAGGCTGTCGAAAAAGCGTGGCCATCCAGTAATCTATAAAGAAATATTAGCAAGATTTTGTGACACAGTATGTACGAGCAACGGACCCCGTGAAAAGTAAGATGTCGCAGGGTCATCTCAGATCCATCGAAGTGGAAGAAATTCATGAGTTCTATGGTTTTTCCTTCACGCAAAGCCCTGTAGTCTACCCGTCGTGGTTTGTAATCCAGTTTGATGTCGACTGGAAATACTTCTGCGTGCTCTATCAGGATAGTGTTAACCAAAAATGCAGAATTCCTTCATCAAAAGGCACGCACGGAAATAGATCTCTTCACTGGTGGCGCTTGGGGGAGCAGATGCAGGACTCTCCAAGTCTTTGAAGCTGAAAAATTTCTTCAAAAAATCAAGGGCATCTTGATCTACGTAGAGCCTCAAAGGAAGAATCTTTGCCTGAAGTTAAATTCAGTACTTGGTGAAACAAATACGAAAACCTCTCATGAACCCACCCGCAATCGCGCCTCTTCTGATGCATGTAACGGAGACGGGTTCACGGTTCTTAATTCAACTCGAACCATATTAGAATCTGTTTCCCTCACATTGCCTCGTGCATCGGCCCGTAAATCGGTGAGGAATTTTCGCCAAGTAGAAGTTTTGATGTGATCAAGAATTTCCACATCTTTGACAATGGCTAGAGTCCGGGACACCATAAGTTCTCCTGGGCGATATTGGTCTACCTCTGCGTCTAAACCCGATAATCTGATCTCTATAGATGGACCTTTCGACCGCGTGAGACGTCTGCCGTGCACGCGGGTGGATCGAACATGGGTTTGTTCTGGAGACGCTGGATGCAAGGATTGCCATGAACTCTGAGTATCTGTTTCGAAATTGTCATTCAGCTCGTCATCAATGGCGGCAATGAGAGCAGCAGGTTCTAAGTCATCGAGATCTTGTTCTAAGCCAATATGCATGGAGTTGAAAAGTAATGCACTGGTATCTTCTAAGTCAGGATCGTGAGTTTGTCCGGTAGCAGCAAGTTGTCTGATTTTTGCGAGTCGCCGACGCATATCTTTCACTTCTTGCTCGATAATCTTGCGCGTGCGTGCCCAATCATAGCCATCATAAAGGAAAAGGGTGATATCGCAAGAGTGAATCCGTATCCGGAGGGTTGTATCACCGTAACTATAAAAATGAGTGAGCAAGAGCGATAGATAAAAAAAACGGTAGATCATACGCATCAATATCTTCTGCGAGATCTGGGTTAATAGTACTATAATAATTGTCGATGAACCGGAGTGGCTGGTTGATTTTAATGGTCTCTCCGCCCACGTTGGACACTACTCCGGTTTGTTGTACCATAGTCGGGGTTGTCCGTCCACTTGCCTCCTCAGTATCAAAATCGTCAAGATCATCGTCTCGAAGTTCACGAAGACCAGCCGCAGTACCAAAAGAGGCGTCCAAATAATCCAAGTTCGATGGCAGATCATCGCCGATCATGTCTGCTACTGTTCCTACCTCAGGAATCTTCCTGAACGCCTCTTCATCAACGGATCCTGTACGGCTACTTAGAAAGACTAAAGGAAATAGTCGAGGGGAGCTGACCCATCATATTCGTACTATTGGTTGACGTAAACTCGGTGATGGTAGTTGGGGCTTTCTTTGCGGGAATTCGGCTATTGCATATGCATAAATTGAGCTGAACGCAATCGAAAGGGTTCCACATTACATTTCGGATGTGGGGGGACTGGGGCCACTGGTCGCATTGCTTATGAAGCCGGTGAGAGCATCAAGAGTATCGGCGCATATGTGAATGCGAAGGCCAACATGGTTGAAGGTGACCTGGTTTTCTCGTTGAATGGAGTTAAAGCAAGGTAGCAGTGAACTTACACGAGTGTCCGAGGGAATCTGGGAGCTATCAATCTTGGAAAAAAGATCCAAGTTGATGACTTCAGCGATTAAGGCAAACCCGACAGCCTGTTAGAGAGTTGGATCACAAGTTCGTGCTCGGAGACAGTCTATCCCACCTTCCAGAGTCCAATGGAATCGCCACCGCGTTTTTTAGTTGTTTCTATCCCATCAGTTTCGGAGACATCGCGCACTGAATCTACAAATAAAAGAGCAACAGATGGGATGGACAACTTGAATTCCAACTCGGTGGAATTCCCAACCAACTCCGTTGACAAGTCTGCTGCTCCTATATGAAGCACCGCTGCACCTGGATGTTGTGCAGTGATCATCTTAATTGCACAATCCATGATGTTGACTGTGATGCGCGTTCGCTCAGAGGGAACAACGGATTCAAAAACCTGATTTTGTCTATAAATGTATGAGTGATACAGAGGCAAATGGACACATACCCCTGGAGGTGCTTTCGCGAAGCTGGCCAAATCGGAAATCCATGGCATATCTGGCTGCGCGTGGAACGTGAACCCCCAAAATGACAATCTTATTTTTGATTCCTTCGAGGTGGTCTCGGGAACGATGAAAGAGGTGAGGGCGGCCTTCACCATAGGTTTCGGCATAGACGACTAAATCAGAGTTAGCAACGACACCTTGGGATGAGTAAAGTCACATATACCAAACTGCGGTGGCTGGTCAGAGACACCAACGAGGTGATTGTTCCATCGGACGTTGTGTCAAAGATTCTAAGATCAAATACGCTGGAAGTTACAATAGATTGCTCCTGATTGATCCATCCATATTATTGAACGGGCCACTCAAAGGAGATTCATACCTTGCCCTCTGGCTTCAGCTCTAGCAGAAGATCTATGTCAGAAGCATGGACATCAAAAGGACGCGTTCCATTCGGATTTCCGTTCGCACGAGGTAACAACACCCTTATGAATGCTATAGGACGGTTGTTGTAAGCTTGAAGATCAGTCGAATCGTTGAGTACGTACCTTCGGTGACAGTAAGCTTGACCACAGTTTCGCTTTGAGGTCTCGAGTGTCCCGTAGGAGTACAGAGGCCACTTTCATCACTATTTCTACTGCCAACTCGCCTTGATTTCGCAAAGAAGCGACTCCCAATGAGGCTGGGATCTCGACTAAGTGCCCTGTCCGTTTCCGTTTCTCCAACTTTGTTTAGACTACGTTCGATGGCCTGTGAGACGTCGTCGGCCCACTGCTGTAAGCCGTCGAAAATGAACTTGGGAAGAACAGCGTTCAGCAACGGATCAACAACAATCACAGCGGTTTTTGTTGTGTTCGAGCGATCAGGGGTCTGAACACTGGACTGAGTAACAGTGAAACAGAGAGGCAATGAAGATTGATGGTGTTCAGTGGAAAGGAGCGCACTGGCTGCTTCACCTCCTATTGGAAGCGGCCCAAACGTCAGGAATACCGTGGCCTTTGTGCTATCATACGACGAGTACGCCAGAGCAATATTTTGGCATTGTGCGTTGAGTAGCTCATTATCCGCCGAACCATCTCGAGGGCGAGGTGTCGACGATGAGGCATCTGAGAACCGCAGCACAGGTTTTGCCTTCTCAAAGGGTTTGTTTGATACATGGATATTATGAAGATCCAAAACCAGCGATCCAGACCGCGGCGTTCGCAATGGAGGCGGTGGACTGCGAATTTCAATCCGTATCATAGGTAAAAAGAGGGCAGTTGCAGATTGCTGATCTGAGGACAATTTCCTTTTTGCCTGAAAAAATTCGAATGAGAGGCCAGCGATGTTTTGAACCATAATTATTGACTCGCCTTTCGACCTGTCTTCCGACCAGCATTCTTTGTGCTCGGAGCTCCCGCCGTCCGATAGTCCAGACTGAGATTCAAATCATCAAGCACAAGCTTCTCTAGGCGAATTCGTTCCTTTTGCTTGTTCCGCTCCTGTACAGTCATATGTCGAAATTTTCTTGGGGCATCGTTATCTCCATCCTCTTCACTACTCTCAGAAACGTTATCCTCTCCGCTATCCAAATCCGTGCCGTCGACACCGCGGTGAGATTGGTGAGCAGCGTTATTGGTGGTAGTAGAACTCATAATTTCCTCGACAAACGGAAGCAGCCCCCCCTCCATGATCATGCCAAGGTCCACAAAGAAATGCAATGGGGTAAATTGCACATCCACTGCGCTGCTGCGGTTGGCCGATCGTGAGGAGGGATTGATAGGAGGTCCTTGCATCGATATCGAAACGGCTGGGATTGCATTTACAGCAACTTCTTGTTCGTCTAGATGACTTTCGGGGGGCGATTTCGGAGAAGTGGGAAGTTTAGAAACAGGCATCCGTGGGCTCTGGAGTGGAACGCGATTCCCACTCTTGGATGGCATATGTATGGGTTTAGCTCGCCAAGTGCTAAGTTTTGCCGAACCTGCGACATTCATTGATTTAGTCCAATCAATTGTATCGAAAGTTGTTAGCCGTATATCGTTGGCTTCATACTGTTGCTTTGCGACTCCATCAAAAGATGGTCGGGATAATGAAATTGAATATCGATCGGGAAGGTATGGGTCGGTAATCAACACTGGCGATGCCGATGGTTCAGCGGTATGAGAAGAAGCAGAGGGCATGGCATAGAAAGTAAAAATCGACATTTCGGCAAGAGTGAGCTTCGCAGATAAGGATTGGACTGAGGAGCGTCCTGTTTGAGGAACGCGACTGCCTCGACCAGGAAGTGGCTCAGGTTTTCCTATAAGTGAGCCGGGAAGAGTTATTGAGCATGAGATATGTTCTAACAAAACTCGCAAGTATCCAAATGGCCACCTAGGTGGTTTTAGAGGTCGCGTATAGAATTCGTCGAGTTGTTGACTGTGATTGGCGGTCGCCGGCAAGAGAAGGATCACTATTCCTCTGACGTTTATACTTGCTTCTACACCGATGTCGAAAAAACCAGGGTTTGCCGACGTCTCAGGACTGGACGAAGAGGAAGAATGGGAACTTAGAACGTCCAAAGTATTTATAAGCATGCGAATATGGCGAGCACGCAGTGCGAATGCAGCAATGCCCGAAGAGATTGTGAGCTGAAACCTTTCATTTTGCAGGCGGAAATTCTCTTGATTGTCCTCAAATGGGATGTGCCCTGATGAATCCTTTCCGGGGAGACTAGCTGTCTGATGTAAGAGGGGCGCCCTCAGCTGAATTACAATCGGCTCCACGCCAAACGACATTATTAAATCTTCTTCAAACAAAGACACCGCTGGCTGACTATGCCCTTCAAAATTGAATCGTTGTCGAGGAGTACCATCGTGGGAAGGATGGTCGGTGTGACCAAAACGATCAGAGTAACCTGCAGTTCCGGACATGGCTGAACTTTCATGTGCAACAGAAATGGCACTTTGGTACATGCTACTGGTGACTGAACTAGCCGGTGACGATGGGCGGTGCTCATATCTTGGAGGCAGAGAAGCTAGTGATTGTGACATCAGGAGTTGCGTCTCGTCGTCGAGAGAAGAAGAGGAAGATGCTGGGGACCTTGATCGAGGAACTGACGGAGAACGTGGCCGGGATGTAAATCTGGAGGATGTAGGAGAGACGGGCGACAATGTACTCGGAGTGGATCCTGGGGAGCTTGAAAGGGGCTGGCGAAGGTTCCTCGATGTTAAGGAAATCCCTGAGATCGTGACTCTTCGGATGACATCTCGTATTTTCTCAGATTCACTTTCAACATTTCCCATCCCCTTCTCACTTCCCGAGGAAGAACCACCACCATCAACTATTTCCGTGGCGTAGCGAATTTCAGATATCGAAAAAGTGAAACTCGCTTGCCCAGGATGAACAAGTGTAATTTTCGTGTCCAAAGCAGAAAATTCGAACCTCGCTAGCAGTTGTTCGATGAATGTAGCAAACACAGACACACCGGCGGGATCATTGTCCCCAAGATTGTCCCCAGTACCGAGATTAGCTAAAAAAGGATCCAGTCCGCCAGGCAGATCCCGACCAGTTTCATCCTTGAAAGGGGTGTCTGGATGTATTGACTCGCGTACGATAGCCTCTTCTTTGGAACTAAGCTCATCGTGGATGAAGCTTTCTGCCACAGATATGGCTGAATCGGCAAGATTAGAGTGGGGCGTCGGTGGTTTATATGAAGTAGCATCTGGATTCACGTGCAAGGTGAGTCGTAGTGATTGCACAGTAAGTCCCACACTAGAAGTGAGGGGATTCGGAAAGGGAATACGAGCCGTAACACAAGTGATTGAGCCATCATGTAATGTCACAGGCAGGCCGGCGAGAAGGGCATTAACGGCCTATTAGATGGAGTGTGAGTGTTGTATCTGGGCTAGAACAACAGAGCAATGCACCTTGTCATCGAGTTCAAGGTCTTTTACCTGAACATAACCCGAGCCAATCTGAGAATCTATCTGATGGAGATCCAATTGTCCCGGTTTTAACAAATGCCCAAGCGATCTCTTGAGAAGAAATGAGAAGAAACGTCGTTGTATACCCGAGGGTAAGGCGAAGTCAAACGATGGAAGGCCAGAGAACCAAGATGAATACCAAGACGACATGGTGGGGAGACTTCAAGAACAATTATGCTTATACTGTAACCATAGCTCACGGGTTTATGAATTAGATAGTGAACGTAAAGAAATGGGTTGTGCAACGCGGCTGCGAGGCATCCTCACTGAGTTGCCAGTGGAGAAGAAGCTAGATCTGAATCGGGACTACTAGTATAGCATTTCTACATCTGCCACATGGGCTGATTTTCTGCACCACCAACTTAACAATTAAAGATTTCTGCGAATGCTCTCGCTGCTGGAATTAAGCGAAGCCATTAATAGTATAAATTCAATGCAGCTGACGAAACCGAAGTGCCACGCTTACTCGCGGATGTTGATCTTTTCACTCTGGGGTCATGGTCCGTGTTGTCTGTTTCCGGCTCGGACCAGCATCGCACTGGGAAGCTATGCTATAGGTTTCTTTCGGAACGAGAACGAATTGAATGATCAAGACTTCCGTCGAGTTCTATTACGAGCAGCCAGCTCATCCCGATTGTATCTGACAGGGAAATTACATCGATATCCATTCATAAGCAAGTTCCATGGTATTTTGCGCGCTTGATCTTGGAATCCAGTTTGCAGATATCGTTCCTTGCTATATAAACCAACACGATCAAGCTTCAAAGGCTTCGTCGTCTTGTCAAAGGATGAATGAATAGCGAGATGATCCAAGTATAGATATTGGGGGGCAAAGAATATTGTGTGGGGATGGAGGTGACAAACGTTGCAAACGTAGTTTACACTTTTTGGTTTAAAAAGGCAGAAGCGCACGCTGAGTCAAGAATTTGATCAATGGTTGTATTCACCAATTCACCATTAATCGGTCATCCAGCGGGGCCATTGGATAATAGAGAAATCCCATATCTTCCAAACGATCTATTGTCTGCCTAAGAAAAATTTATCGACTTGTACGTGGCATATTTGACGATAAAAATTGACTAAGACTTACAAAATAACTTGTTCTTCAGTCCCCCGCTTGATTTGAATCTCGACTACCATATCCATGGCGGAAATGCCTTCGGGATGAGATGGGACAGAATTGGACACAGACAATAAAATTTCGCGTTGGAGAGCGGTTAACTTGGCGAATTCACTGTGTCTCCTTGCAGTGAGCGGTGACTGAAGTCTGAGAGCATCTGCAAAATTCTTCAGTGGAGTGATTGGGTGTTGGGGGGTGGTGGGGATATGTGGTGGAGGTGTCGTGTTTCTGTGCACTGGAGGGGGCGTGATGTTCCCGGATTCAAGGGTCGACGATGAGTCGATGCGTGAAGTGCTCGCAATGTTACTAGTGAATCGAGGTGCCTCAATAGGCCGTGAATTCCAGCGACTAGATGATGCAATTGGTACACTGGCTGGGGAAGGAGATGATTCTCTTAATTCCAACAAGGAACTCTGAATCTCTTCATCGTCAGAGTCCGGGGACAAACCGAGAAAAGAACCTCGATTTATCGGCCCCGCAACAGCTTTTCCCTTGCCCTTATCTTTTGGAGTGATAGGCGGAGTGGAAACCCTTGGGCTCATTATGACTCCGGGCAGTGGAAGACCGGTAGTTTCCGATGAACTGGGGTAATCGTTCGTTTCGGGCGATAGTCCTAGGAAAGAAGTATAACCCTGTGTTTTGTTCTTTCCCTCGTCATCTGAAGTTATCGGTGTCACTGGAGTATTGGGTAGAGTAACAGCTTGAGCAACGTGTAACGGGTGCTGAACAAAAGCCAATCGCGATTGAGCATACTCTTCCGTAGTTATGGTATCGTTGCCATTGTCGACATCCATTGCATTGTTCAGGTGAAACAATCTTTGATTAGCATCGGTGTCGCTACGGGGCTACACCATGATCATTAGTCGGATACACATAAGACGACATAGATCAGGAGTCACTCACCGGACGACCACGCTCCAGGACAAACGTTGTCGTTATCGCGTGTAGAATGTGATACATAACTTCATCATAATTGGCTAATTGGATAGCATCGATGTCGAGATGAGTCTGATTTCCAAAACGCTTGATTTTTCCACAGATGCGCGCATAATTACCTAGGCTGTATATGCCTATTAGCCGTGGACGAGACTATTAGTAGGAGTCAAAATAAACCGGGCCTCACAATTTCTGGTCATATTCGATGCCTTGGTCAGCAATTTTGGGATCCATGCCACGAGATGCACATAGTCGCCCTGTACCATCTTCAAGAACATAGCGAACAATTGTGGCGGATCTCAGTTCAATTGATACGATATGAGCGACAAGGACAACCTTTTCAGGATTGAGAAGGACTGTGGAGGCTGGGTATGATGGATCTTACATTCAAAATGAACTGTCCATCAATTGTGAGATCCGCTGAGCTGTATGCTTGTTCGGCGTTAAGGGCTTGGATTGCTGTTATGGGCCGCAACATTGATTTGGCATCATGTCCCCAATACTCTTCTCTGGAAGGATGGGTTTCGATGTCTTCTGATTCGACGTCCATGTTTTGAAACAAGATCAAGAAGGTTAAGCTATGGTTTGAGGCTCGGAGGATGATGATAGAAACATCGATGGTGATATGTAGGCCATCTCAGGGTAACGTTGGCTTTCATTTACATAAAGTTCTGAGGCTCCTGTCTGTTCGCACCAGTCGGAGATCTCTGAGCAGTGAGTTCTTCCCCTCTATACCGAAGTCTATACCTCGAGAAAACAATCTCGTGCGTGTTAGATATTTTATGTCGGAAAGAATGGATTCTTATAAAGACATTTTACAAACAGCAAGTAAGATATCAAGTATTTTAACAATTTGGGGATGAATGGGTTAATCCGCAACTTGAAAATGTGAGTCATCAATGGTGGTGAAGAGAATACCATCATCCATGAGGGCATCTAAAGCGTCGCTGTAATAACATAATCTCGATCAGCGAGCTTGCAAGTGATAGTGATGCTAGACGCACCTAATACTACCAGCATTTCTGTGGTCCTGCATGGTAGCACGCGCGATGGCTCCAACGTGGACACCTTCACCATTGGGCGGCTGATTTCTAAGGAAGGAGATGATTGCGCGCTGCAGTGTCGGGCGGTTCGCGTATTGATCATTTGCGGGGGTGGTGTGAGATTGAGTAGTATATGCAGATGCGCCCGAAGCTCCGAATCTCGCTGCCGCCTCTTGAGGATTTTGTCCGGGACGCGTAGGCTAAGAAATATTCTTGAGAAAAGAGTGTATGATCAAATCAGGGAAACCTACAGGTCCTTTTTTCCAAATCAGAGTGACTGTCATGGCTTCCAAGAGATGGAAATACAGTTCATCTGATGATTTCACAGGTCTAATATGTGTAGCATTGAGGTATCGCTTTTTCCCGAACATCTTCAAATTTCCAGATACTCGAACATAGATATTTTCCCTAGTCGCGGATGAGATATTCCGCAGTGACTCCAATATCGATCAACATACTTTATGCCTCTGGTTGCGTCACTGTCTTCGTCTAACGACGAGTCGGTCCAATGCCGCGCTTCAATTCGACCAGTTCCATCGTCCAGCCAGTATACATTGTTCGTAGCTTGTGCTTGAATAGTCACCACATGTGCAACAACGGTTACCTAGAAAGAAGTGAGATTTTCCGAAACAAGGATTAATCATTTTAACTTGCCTGTCCAATTTCCGCCTCTTCTAGCATCCATTCAGCATCGGAGTGAGCTTGTGTGGCATCGAGAAGCTGCCGGCAGGTGAGTGGACGAAGGGATTGTGAGATCTCGCTTTTCTAAAGGTAGATGCTGAATATGACGCGTGATATGACAACTGAACGCAGACGAACGCGTCCAAATCCACCCGGACTGCCACCTGCGCTGCCATACGGTGAACCGCCAGTCATGAACCCAGAACCTCCCCCAGTACCACTATTTCCGTAGTAGTTGTTTTCGTCTGGGTCAAAAGCATCAGCTGAGTGCAGTTATTAGTGATCTGAGCGTACATTGACTCATATCGTTGTGCAAATGGATTTGTTTTCGTGAACAAGATCGTGTAAGAAGAGTTTGTATTGAATTATTAGGGGCGATATAGTCACATGTCACGCCAAAGATAATGCTGTACATGTCACAGTAGGTCCTCAAAAGGCTCAAACCCAACATTCATATTCAACCTTCAACAGTGCACTGGTGACTGGGTACGAGTGGGCTTGTCTAGGAGAGACTAGATATTGTTGGGCAATGATGCACATATGAATGAGTAGTGTTCATCTATTAAATCGTCAGACATCCGTCGTCGTAAAGAGCTGTACAGTATAATATATCGGGGGTATTATGATTGGCCATGAGTAGTGCAGACTTTCGCCATTCCTTTCCCAACTCCTTCCAACACCTTTTTGCGAGCATCGCAGACAGTCTTGGCAACAGTAAGCAGGTAATCTTGGCTAATCTAAAACGCGGTGAGATCAATTAGTGACTTAAGTTGGATCATCAGCGAACTTACTGCAGGCGAAATCATAACAGGCTTGCAGGCGTCAACGAAAACTTTTCGGGCTTCAGCTGTTCCTTCTCGCTCAGCGAACTTGATAAGTTCAATCGACATGTCCTTTAATATGGGGCCGGCCTTCGCTCGAATGTCTTTAAACATTTGCACAAGCTGATATGGACGAGTTAGTACATATGGCAAGTGACATGGATAGCGACTTACAGTGCCAAGTTTATGGATCTTGACAACTGAAGCAGATTTGAAACGCATTGTCTCTACAGCGAAAAGGATAAAGGCCTAGCAATGATCGATGAGAATAGGCGAATGGCAGGGGTAACACAGACACGATTACCTCCTGAGTGATGGTGGCCACATGCAGCAATTCTGATGGCAAAGCTTTGCGTTCAAGCAATTCTTTGAAGCGAGCACCCATACCTGAGCATATCAGTTAATTGGCATTTTGTAGATGTGATAAAAATGCGCATATATACTTTCGAAATACCTGACAATTTGTTCTGGAGCTTCCTTCACTGGGGGAGCTTCCTCATCTTTCTTAGAATGACCATTCGAAGCATCCCCATTGTGAGGTTTGATATCGATCCCTCGCAAAGGAAGACCCGTTTTGAGCTCGGATTGTTTGGAAGCTTCAGCTAGCACTGCAGCGGCTGGGGGTCGCGTGTGGTCATGGTACGGCTCAAGCCAATCACCTAGAACTGTTGCCCAATCAAGAAGCCCCATTTCATCAGCCGTTAGCTGTACCAGAAAGTGAGATTGTTAGTGCATTCGTTCGTATATTTGGGAGCATACCTCTTGTAGTTCCTCAGGTTTTCTGCTCGCTAAGCGCTCCTTCAATGGTAATTTGTTTTCGGGATCATTGCTTTGTTTTGGACGATCGCCGATGAGTAGCTTGTCCTCCACGGTATCATCAAGATCGCTGGCTTGTTGGAATGCTCGGATATATATTTTAAGGAAAACCCACAGCCAACCTTGCTGCAAGAAAGACACAGATCAGCATGTCTGGCATGACAGGAAAGCAGTATTTACTGACCCCTGAAGAACTACCAAAAAGTAGAGTCTGCCTGTCAAGGGAAGGTTGGCATCTGGGCTGGTAGTTAGGCAGGGTCTCGAAGTCCCGGTTGTCATAATGGACTGCGATCGGTGTTACTAAACTCTTAGGTATCTTCGTCAATATTACTCACAACGGTTGAAGATGAACTTGAGCTCTATAAGCTCCATATCAATGAGATCCGAATTCAATGGTTCGTGCGTCATCCTCATGCGAACGTGTTCTACTTTCACAACATCTCGCTGTAGAGAATTGTCCAGTCTATCCTCGAAGGTAATGAAATCGGGAATCTTCATGACGGTGAGTTTTCTGTTAGAAAAGAGAAACGGTGAACCCACCTGACTATATTTCTCGGATGTGAATGCTCGGACGATGAAATCCGCAGTCTGGCAAAACGATGAACAATAAAACACCAGCGTACTTCTTCTGCTTACCTCCTGAGAGTTATTCATGTAGATTTGACTGGATTCCAAGCACTCTGAGGGATAAGTCAAGTCGCCGGTCGCAGCCAGCGAAAACGTCAAAGCTCTTGTCAAAATGAAATGCGACAGCGTGTCATTTTGAACCTGCTTCACATTTATCTGACGATAATGTTCAAGGGCAAGGGATGGGGCGCCTGACAGAATAAGGCCACATTAACTTCATGATGACCAAAGAAACCATATACAGGAGGGAATACACACCTAACAAACGATATATTCTTACGAGCATCAGCCGTACTTGGAACGATAGCTGGCTTTTAGCTAACGCAAACTCAAGCACTGCTGCAGCATTATACAGGTGTCCCTCATCCTGCGTCATCGTCCACAAGCTGATGAAAGAGTGACCCGCGAGAATAATAAGGTCGTCTGCTGGCTGAAGATCCGTTGTTGGTAGGTTTGATCCCAACGGCAAACCCTGGAGATACTCTTGAACGTACCGCACAGACAAACTGGTTTCCAATTCTGACGTAAGTTGTGCAGAAGAGAGGTTTAGTCGCTGAAGCTTTCGGATATTGATAAGTCGTTGGAGGTCGCCCATGGTGTCCTAAAAGCATATGAAACATGAGATAATATGAATCACGAAGACGTCGCGTGTGCGTACCAACGATGGACTTTGGGAATCGAGGAAGGACGACCATTGCGTTAGATGATCACCTTCCAGGGCAGTATACGGTCTGAGATCCTCATAACAGCAGGCTTTGTCGCCAAAAGCGTTGAAGTACTTGACCATCAAGTCGAATAGCTGAGTTTGATCTAGGGGGAAAGCAAATAAGGAATGATACACCACTTTTGCACCAAGAACTACAAACCTGATGACATTTTATGAGCATATGCACGACTTTCTAGCTCTAAGAGCGCCAAAAGACCCGATCGGTCTTTCAATCCGTATCGCTCCGCAATAACATTAAAGAAAGTACGCGTTGTGGTGATATTCTCAGTACATTCCGCTTTTGCTTCGTCACTTGCCTCGGAATCTCCTTTAAGTGGTGCAAAAGCACCGTCCAACACAGACAAAAATTCAAGCCAGTTAAGATGACTGCGAGAAAAAGGTGAGCAGGATAATACTTTCGGTGATCTGTATGCTTACCCCAGGTCATTGATTTTCTTTTGAGCATGATCACTTTCCTTTTTCCACAATTTCCCTGCTTGCCAGAGTTCGCGTCGAAGTTCGTCACAAGCAAGATTGGTAAAGCAGATAGACTCTCCGACTTCGCTTTCCAGCAGAGTGTTCGCATCGTCCCAGAGCTCCAACTCGCGTAGAATGGTGAGATGCAGGTGGAAACGATCGGGGGAGATGTAAGATGGGGTAGGGGAGGATGTCACAAGCCGGTGAGCAAGCTTGTATAATACAGTGCGCATAGTTGGGGCGGTGACTGGATCATTTGCCTGAATTCACCGCTTGTTATTCGAGAAAACATGTCCGGCGCGACCCACAAACCTGGAGTATGGCTCCCATCACGCTCCAATATAGGTAGCGGTCCTCTTGGAATTGCTTGTGCATACGCGTTGCTATCTTTGCATAGGAATATCAATAATTTGCTACACCAGATAAAACGAACGACAAACTAGCTGAGCAGCTTTCCAATTTCCCGTCCGGACATTGGCAAAGAAGGTCTGAGCACCAAGCTCTTCATTAAGAGGTTGTTGCTTGTAGGCATCCTCGAACATTGTTACCATGTCCGTGTCTATATTTCGAATGACACATTAGATATGTTCAAATTCCAAGTATAATTAGCTCACGTCGACCAAGACCTCGCAAAACGTGCATCATGGCGGAAAGGGTGGCGTCATCGGTCGATTTTGTTGCCAGAACCTCATCGCAGATAGCGAGAGACTCTTCGACCTTTTGTGAGCGCACCAGCGCGAGGGCTTTCAAAGCCTTGGTTGAGATATTATCAACCTACTGATAAATCGAGTCTAAGCGCTTTGAACCCCACCTTGACCAGCGTATTCTTCGGATACTTTTTGACTAGTTTGTTACATGCGACAATTGCAGTCTTGTTTGAACCAATGTCCAAAGCATCTAAAGTTGGTTCATGAATGTCAATGCTACGCGTGAACAAATTGTAGGCCTAACCATAGATGGGACGGATTTGGCGTTCAAGAGCTGCTTCTGACATATGGCAAAGACTAAAGTAAGCTGAAGATAAAGTGGTGCAAGTATCGATGAAAGAACGGCCTTGGAATGTATGTTGTGGTCGGATTGAGTGCGGCACTCTCAATTTTTATGCAAGTCACGGTGCTGGTAAGTTACGTCCGAACGTGGTCCGCGACACGCCGAGGTGCCGCTTGCCGCCGGCCTTGTTCCGTGGCAGTCACATGATCGGATAATGTCAATGAGTTGCACTCTGGTTCATAACTTCATTTCATGATGGCAGTTCCAGTTTTATTGTCACGGTTAGTCGTTCTACCACTCATATGCAGGCTGATGATTGACATCCACCAGCGGTCTTGACCCTTTCCTAGGTGTCTTCACTGGATGTTTTGCCTACTACCTATACGAGACCAATCCACGCACGGCACTTCCACCTGATCAACGACTGGCGCCTTTACTTCAGTGGAAGTGGGACAAGTTTAGAAGTGCTCGGGGCGCCAAGCTTGAGGCGCTCGAGAAGCAGGAACACGCTTTTTTTCTAAGCAGCCGCGATTCAAGCTCGCGGGAATGAGAATAGATGTGCATGGTGGTTATGCAGCTAATATCCTAGTGTGTCAACTACATCAGAATGATAAAACAACCTCCAGAGCAGTGCTAATGAAGTCCTACATAGGTGTTGTTATATAGAGCTGTGAGCCGGTAACACGATTGCGCTCTACCAACAATAGCTACGATAACTTGCCCGTATATTTGAGTGTGCCGCTATCCATATGAGGTAGTTGATGCTTGGTGTACAGTGTTCTGGTCCGTGCGCAACTAGCCACGGTATATAAGCCCCAGCTGGACATCTGAACACCTCATACTTACCTTGATGGCACAAGCTCCTTCATGTACCTGGGTTTGTGGGCCACGGGGACCTTCCATAGCACGGCGACCCTGTCCATACAGAGGGTAATCGCGGCTTGTATGGGCTCCGGCTCATGCACCGTCTCAATATTTTCCTGTCCTGCCACGGCCACTCTGGCTGGGCAGGCCATCTTTTTTTCGCCTTTTCTTGGTCCTAACCCTAACCTTAAAACACACTTAAAAGGAAATAATTCCCATTTTAACCTGATCACACAACCGCTTACTGAATTGTAGAGAAGTGATTCTGTCATTGTGAAGGTAGAATCTTCAATGCTAAATACATTGTGATCGTATCTCACATGCAAAAGAATGTTCAACCATACATCTTGGAAATCGCCTGATAAACAAGCATCGGTGTGTATGCCGACATGAGCGCCATGGCATCAATACTACGTACAATGTCGGCGAAAAGGATATGTATCAGCCATTGTGGTCAAATAGTTTGTCCCAAAAATCTCGCGCACCCATTCAGATCGCGGCTAGTGTTTTCTGCAATAAAACCATTGAACCGTGGAAGACATTTCTTTCGTGTTCACTGAGGTCACCGCTGGCATCACCCTCCGACTTCTTGAGCGCAATACCGACGATAACACTGCGCCGATTGTTCTCCAGGTACTTTTCAGATTCCGCTATCCAGATGAGAGTGGCTACCTGAGCGGTATACAACGAATGGAGAGTCTGGATGTGTTCCGAAGGAGCACTTCCGAGAAGTGGTGTAAGCTGGATAGCCGGAGGTGGTGGTGGCAACAAATTAGCATCAGGCTCAGAGTTGGATGCATCAACAGGGACGAGAGGTGTGGTTGAGGGTATTGATGCTTGGATCTATTTCGACAACTATCAATTGAACGATTGGCAGCGAACCATAGGAGTTTGAACGCACCAGATTGCCTACCTTGCCCATCTGCGTGATAAGCACAAATATACGATCTGCGAATGCCTGTATAACGAGCTCTGTGTGTATCCCATCTAATTCCTCAGATGCCTGTAAGCAGTTGAACATTTTGCTATCCCTATGATATATGACAGATAATACGATTGGCTGTGACTGTGATCTTGGCCACCCCAATAAACGCGTGATTACGTGATCATCAAAGGGTTGTTTATGACGATCGCATTCTGTGAGGGGTCACTTATCTCTTATAGTTTTGTACATTTGGCTGTATAAAACATATAAGCTGTTTGTTGACCATGCTCACCGATGTGAAAACATCTCCTGCGAAGGGGAAAGCCAGGGAAGACATTAGGTGGCAATCCAATTGGTGGGATTTTCTTCCACTTGTAGAACATATCCAACGGTAAGTATAAACCTCTAGTAATTACGGTTCAGCTGGAATTACTGACGTCAAATGTTGTGTACAGGCCTGTGGCTTGGACCACCTCCTCCATCATATTTGTGGCTCATTCTACCCAGCCTTTGGTCGTTGCACGTCTTTTCCCGTCTCCCAAGCAGTTCTCTATACCTTCTCCTGCTCCTGTACACACTTCGACGGCATCCTATGAACCTCCAACAGTAATAAGTGTGTCGCCAAATGATCACTGGCTATTTGCATACTTCCCAGGTCGCGAAAGGGATGGCGTTGGTTGTCTTTGGCAGAGAGGCTTCCACATTGACAACTGGACCGTCAAAGAGTGGTGGGGTTTTCCCAGAGGCGCTGGTGTCATTGCAGCTGCTTGGGCTGGGGCTGAGCGCGAGGTAAGAGGTTTATTCGCAAGTGCACCAAGCGCACGAACTTTGTTGCAAGCAGGCTGATTGCACGTAGTGGGTAACATGTCCAGATGGCTCCACCAGTCGTTTGCCTCCTCGCGGCCCTCTTACGCCAGTGTCGGATCCCACTTTGCTACTGGTCACTCAATCGCACCAGTTAAATGTCTGCTATCTACGGACATACTTGCCTACGCTGAGATTTATGACTTGCTCCTTGATTCAACCCCATTTTACTTCTGAAAACCCGGCTCATACCCCACAAGAAATGCCTGGTGGTGCCAAAACTGCAAGGTTATGCATAAGGGCTTCCATAGGGTTTATGCACAGCGGTGAGCATGGTGTTATCTAGAATTCATCCACGCAGGCTAATGAATCTCCGGCACAGATTCTTCGGTTCTAATTGCCATGCGATCCCAGCGTTACCCTTCAGATGCCATGAAACATGCTACGGACCTCTCACTTGAACCCTCCGATCTCAAGATGCCAACACCGGTTCCTCCACCTGATGAGGGCCCAGCGATGATTGATTGGGAGACTTGGGGAGAGGAGTCTACCATCGATCTCTGCGAAGTCAAATTAAAGTTCGACGCAATACAAATGCTCATGAGTATGTAGGGCCATCAGCCTGCGTGCTCATTTTCGACTGATCGATCTTCATTTTGTCCTCAGACTTAATCAGCAACCCACTGCCACCTTTGCACTGTCCTCCGGAAAAATTGACCAATCTCTTGTTCGTAAGTACACCGCCATTTAGGAGCGATCCATCCTCGCCGAGAAAAGACAAAACATCGCTCCGGAATCATCCGCCAGAGCTGGCATCAACGTATCTTGTTGCAACATTTCTCGACTTTGGAGACTGTATGTCCCGACTTAAAAGCCCCAATTGATCACATAATGATACAGATGCCTCTTTTTTCCTTTTAAGACAGCGCTCCTCCTAAATCGGAAGTTACTGTTTTCATGGTGGCCAGAAATCCTCCACCAACTAGTATTGGGAAGGCTTGGGTTAGGGGTTATCTACAACATTTCAACATTCCGCTGACTCTGTGTGCACAGATAACTCGCCAAGTTGCCAGTCGATCCTTTTCACCACGCGTCTTGACGTTTATTGCAGCTTGCCTGACGCCATCCATCTCCCGAAAGCCTTCTGTCATCGCTGCTCTTGTTGATACCGCGGGCGTCATCTCTCGCAATGCACGGCATAGCAAAGATATCACTGTCGGGAAGATTGTCGTTCTGCAGCTGTGAGATTACTTCTCTACACTGATACATCGTTCGAATTGAACCATATAATAACATATAATCTAGGTCAGATCTATCTCCAGATCCAGACTGGGAAGACTCGACGTTAGTATCACCCGCAGAAAGTGCTGGCACTGAATGTAAGGTGTAACATAATACTTTGCCAACTCATTGCTCATCCGTTATCAGGGCCTGTGAGCATATCTCTTTCTGTCAACAGAGCTTTAGTGTGCACCGCATCAGCTACAAAGACAACTATCCAAGTACTTCCGAGGCTTCGCTCTGTGACAGATTCAAAAGGTTAGTCGTTAAGCTCGGATGTGTGGACTTTTGTTTTTCTTCGAGTCTAGATTTCGTTCAAAGATCTCCATTGGTCGCGCCGCTCGTCACAGCTCTACTATCAAGAAAATCCATTGCGGATGTCTCGCATGCACTATCACTGCGCTCAAGTTCAAATGATTTACTTGTAGAAACCCTCCGAGGTGCTATTTCAGCGCTCGAAATTAATGCCAAAATATCTTCGTCTATCGCTTCCAGAATGCCTGAAGCATTGGCAGCAGTTATTGAGATATATAGGTATGAACGCATCCTCTGACTATGTCTCTTGTTCCTCATTCAGTCAGAGCGAAGGTCCAGGAGTCGGAATCAGATGATGATCGAGGCCATCTGATTGCTTTATGGCAGAATGCCCATGATATGTGCTCGATAACTGCATGTGCCGCAGCGTTTGAAGAGTGTCGAGATGGTGATAGCTACGATCTCGGTAGGTCTACATCGCATATATCTGAAGTAGTAACTGAAATATTCTTTTAGATGCGGTGTGGCAACTTGTTTGTCTGTCCGGGTGGATAGTTAATTTCCTAGAACATCTGTTGAAAGAATGTGTTGCCCTAGCCGACATCTCTGATACAGAACCAGATACCAAGATCGAACCTGCGGATCACCAAGACATCTTTTCATGGGACTGTTAGTACACATACACTTTTTCCGTGGATAAAGCTGATTTAGTTATTACATAAACCAGCATCTGCTCGCGCAGCCTATCTGCCATCGTTCGACACCCCAATTCTTTTGCACCTGGTTCATCCCTTTGCGCGCGCGAACTTGTGCGATATTGTATCGCATGTAAATCGTTTCCATAGCACATTGAGTTCGTTGACAGCGAAAGGGGAGAGCTCTCATATTGCAAGGGATGTTTTGCTGGATCTCGTCAGTTGCTCTGGCGTGAATCTCGGTGCACTGGAATCTACGCTGAAGGATGAGGTGTGCGAATTGACATCTATTCCTGGTATGCCCTCCGATTCTGTTTCATGAGCATGACTGAACAGATGATCAGCTGATGACGTTCGGCTGGCTCTTGCTCGAAGCCACCCTGTTCCATCGATGTATGCGCAGCTACGGAAAGTAATCCAAAAAATAGCATCTTCGTCTGCCGTCGATAAACCTCGTCTCTTCCTGAAACCTTCGGATCTTGTCGATGGATTCGCGAACTTATCCACCAGTGAACAGCCGGGAAAAGAACAAGAAAGGGATGTTGTTACAAAGGGATTTTTGCTGAAGCGCGGGCCTGGTTTAACATGTGTGCGATGCGGCTACCGGTCAGAAATTGGGAGTGAGGCGGGAATGGGAGGTCACACTTCTATCAAGTGGAGATCATGGGAAAAGAAATGGGCCGCGCATTGTATATGCGGGGGCTCATGGATTCAACGGAAGTAAGTAATAAATTAAATACATAGATATCCAGCATATATTCCTCTTGTTGTAATTCGAATATTTCCCTACTATTGGACCCAGCAACTATAATCTGGCGTTATATTGCTTCTCCTCCCAGTGCGATTGCCCGAGATAGTACAGAGTGGCGTCCTTAACTTCGCCAAGCCATTCCTGCACAAGAGCTCTGTCGTACACATTCTCATCCCAGAAGACACTCAAATGTAATAACTTGCGCGATGTTGCAACTCCCAAGTAGAGTTCAGCAGGCCGACAGTGTAGGTGTGTGCGGGCCTGTTCCACGAATAATCGCGGTGTGCTGTCGGTTGGATGATTAGATGTGCGAGGAGGAAACCCCGCTTTTGCTGGATGGATAGTATTAGCTGAAGGTGAAAGCGGATTGCTTGAGGGCATTGGGTACTCCAAAGGGATAATACTATCCAGCTGGCGCATATATCAGCATAAATATTGTGGAGCCAGGATGTTTGCCTTACATTTCCGATGCTAGAACCCCCATGAGCAGAAATTGGTCCTTTCTGATCCATAGGGGAGATGTTTTCATCTGAACCACTTAGCTGCCCGCCTACAACCGGTTGTTTCCATTCTATTGTGGCTAGTCTCGTTCGTTCGATACGTGTGATGTGAGGCCATATAGCGATTTCGAGAAACAGAGGATGTCTGAGATATCGCTGCGCTTGCGCTTGCACCATATGCGAACGCAAAATGAAGCGTTTGAAAGGAAGAAGCGCCGAAAACGGTGGAGCGCCATCGACCAGTTTGAGAAGAGTTTGTGGGTCCCGTTCAGTTGATCCCAATGTCATGAACGGCATCGTGTACATGAAGAAACTGATTGCAAGGAAAACATCACCCCCACCTCCTCGATTGTACCATTGGGTGTCAAGGAACGGCCTGAGGTTTATTGGACCACCAGAATGCATGGGCTGCTTCTTCCGATGTTCCCATTCTTCTGGGCTGATCTCTCCTCGTAGGTAGCGTCGGTACAACACACGAGTCATGGCAACTTGGCTGAGAGCCAATATTGCATTGCCAAGGGTGATGTTGTTTTGACGACAATTAACAACGACAGTGTTGGTCTGCTCTGGAGTGAGGACGGTAAATATGAGAGCCGATCGCGCAGGCGTACGATATGTCGCTGCGGTGAATTTCCTCGGTAGTGTATGGCCACCCTATAACCCATCCCAATTAATTGCTGTTGATACCACATGCTTTCGTATACCGAATTGCTTACCTGCATCTTCGTGGCTCGTATACTATATATGGCGAATCCAATTGCTTGTCTCCATCTCTTTCTAGCTGTGCTAAGATGTCGAGTAGGAGCAAGTTCATCCGAAGAGGGAACCATTGACAACCTGCTTTCTAATTCTGGGACGGGATTATCGAACTGGGAGGACAGAGTATGGAAGAACGATCTCTGTATGGAACTGTTCGATGCGCCGTCTGTGATACAATGAGCGATGAAGAATATCACATGAAAATAATCGCTGCGGTCCGTTCGTCTTAAAATGTAGATACGAGCCAGCATATCGTCGTTCAACGGTCGCGGGCCCTGCAAGAGATCTTGAACCATTTGATCTCCTTCTTCGGCTGATGCGATGTCCTTGAAAGTCAGGTCCTCTGAGGTCAAGGCCGTGAGGCGCTTTTGGCGAACAGCGAATTCTATGGCTCCAGACTGTCGCTCCACCTGACATCCAAGCATCGGAAAGCGTTGCTTGAGGGATAACCAAGTTCTGATGACATTCTGGTCAGAGTATATGGCTTCATCGCCCTTCTGCAGAACACGCATCCGAAGATGCTGGACTGAATCAGCTGTGCCATTGAGTTCACTATCCCAGAAGAATCCGAGCTCTGTCACTCCCAAAGGCCGTGAGTATACGCATTCCCCAGAAGTAGTGGTAGTCTTTCTCCAACCGACCATCGCTTTGCGTGAACTTGAGCTAAGGGCCCGGAAATAGGCTCAGTGTTCAGTCTTCAACGTTCAGTGGCGAACTCTGCACCAGAGAAGAATCCTGAAACTAATTTAACCCATGGAAATCAGAATTGTGGCTTGAGCTGTACATGTGGATGATTGATGATGGGCTACATAAGTACCATGACTGTACTCGGGTGAAGTCTTTATCCGGGATTTGACAAAAGTGTGTTTTTTTTCCAACGTCGTGTGATACCTTTCGGGAATCCGAGGCCCGGCTGGGATGCCTGAGCAAGGTAGTACTCAGCCGACCATAAAAATCCACTATCCAAGGACGAAATCATATCGTATGTAGTTCAAGCTGAACTTGGATTCGGGGTGCATGAGAGAATTGTGGTCGGGCGCCACGATAATTTTGAAGGTATCATTACATGGCTTACAAATACGTACACCAAATTCTGGACTAGAAACTACTGACAACTGTTCATGTTATAAGCTATATTCAAACCACACACTACGATCACCAAGTCCAGTGGATTCTTCCTCTTTCCCCATTGTCTGTTTCTTTTCTGCCTTGAGACGGTTTTGTCGCCATAGATATGCCAAATTGAGAGCGGGGAATACCATCATGAGTATTGACATGATAACAAAAGTGAGAGTGGCTTTGGTATAGTTGGGTGCGGGCGACAACGATCCCAACAACCAAGTCGCCAGGATACCGCCGGAATTGGACATGATGAAAGCGATAGCGACAGCAGTAGCTCGTCTGACATGCGGGGCACTATTGTTAGCTATCCAGGTTGATAACGCTGGTGCAGTGCAGTAGGCTCCAGTAACGGAAAAGAAAAGTGACCCATAACGGATATGAATGGAGTCGCTTCCTGTTATCGAGACATAAAGCGTTTATCTATCATAATATTGGGCACAGTACTCACCATAGAACATTGAGAATCCTATGAGAGATAACATGGAGAAAAAAATAGATGTCAAACCACGGCAACGATAACGATCAGATACGAAAGCAGATATCATTGCACCTACAAGACATGTGGTCAGCTTGTCGTTCTCAACAACTCACCAGAGGATACGCACATGCAAAAGCGGCGGCAAATGGAGGTACTGTCATTAACTGGGCACGATTTCCAGCATATCCAAGACCCGCGACGATAGTAGGTTCAAAGCTGCATCGAGAAATCATATTAGGAAGTTGTACGCGAGAAATAGGAAGGACACTGCGCACTATGCCAGTCCAAATAGAGTGCTACCTATTAAGCATCGGGTCAACAAACAGTTCGTTGTGAAAACTATGGCATTTACCGTTGAAAAAGAGAGCAGGGGCCAACAGCAAAACTTGTGGTGACTTGCAGGCCTTTAAGATTTCCAACCAGCTGAAATGATCGTTTTCTTCGTTGCGAGCTACAGCACCGCCCTGTTTAAGTTTGAGAACAACATATGATCGCTCCGCTGGAGAGAAAAAGCGTGCTCGCTCTGGCGATCGAGGTAGGACAAAGAAGGCGATGGACCCAAATATGAAAGTAAAAATTCCTTCCTAGAAAAGGGTAAGTAAACGGTAGATATGGGATAGAAGTAACATTGATTACAAGGATAAATATCCAGGCCCAGCCAGGTTTTCCAGCTGCCCCGTTCATTTCCATTATCCCAGCTGCAAGAAGGCCAGAAAAGGCACCAGATAATGAGGCTGCGGCAAAAAAGGTCGCAACTCTGTGAAGTGCCAGGGCCTTTGAGATGTAGATCACACGACATGCGATGACGATCTACCTGATCTGCAATCTATCTCTGGGGTAAAAGAAGGACAAATATAACACCAATCCAGGGAACAAACCGCCTGATATCGTGGTATAAGAAGAGGCCAAGAAATTTACGAAGATAAATACCTTCTAGAAGCCCGAGAAAGAATCGACAGGCGAGCAAACCCGAATACGTCGTAACAACCCCTTGACAAACATAAGTACCTTTAAATTCTGAAGATGGAATCCCTCTACCTTGCAAAGTAGCAACAAGCCCCCAAAGAGTGACCATTGTGGGGAGCATCAAGTCAGGTCCGATATACTGTAACAACCACAGTTAACAACGACGTCAATTCACTGCACTTCATGAATTACCTTGAGGAGCAAATTTGAGGGAAATTCTGCGGCAATGTACGGCCTAATTGCGGTTCTGTCACCTCGAGCAGCTTGATATGAAGAATCATACGTACACATAAGTGACTGTTAAAGCTACGCTATACTGACCAAACAATGCTGTCAATGCGCGCCCACAAGACCGCAGCAGTCTGAATCAACTACCTGATAATTGGACATTTTGAGTTCAGTTTGCATCCCTGCTACACGAGCATTGGCGATGTTACTACGATCCTGTCGTAGAACTTGTAAGCCCATGATACTTTACGGAAGAACGATCTAATTGATTGAATAAGAATATATTGACGGAAAACGCATACCAAAAAAGAAAGCAAGTAGAATATGGTACAGATGGGTAGTACCCATCGATCCAGCTTCCTCCATACAGTCCTTTCCAGTACAGTATGCTCTGCTTCAGAAAAATCGTCATCGTTGAGGTCGTCGACGTTTTTCATGTGGTCCGGAGTGGGCGAGCCCTGGAGGGTCTCCGCCATGGGGTGAATGGGAGTCGTCAGCGGGATGTACGGTGAAATGAGGAGTCAGAACAGTATATTTCAATCACGCTTATGAGGCTCGCCTAATTCCAAGTCTGTTGGTGCTTACTCAGTCTCACGGGATAAAGAAACCTATTTTCACAACTGGTCTTCGCCTGGCGGTTATAAAAAGGATGGTCGTGCTTGCTGATCTGAGATCAAAAAATTTCGAAGATCTTCATGCCGCATTGACATTCTTCAAGTTCATCCGAAACATGGCGGCATTGCGGCGTCGCCATCATCCCTGATCTAATAGGCAACGTGACGAGCAAAGGATGCTAGGTGAACAGCACTTACATTAGCCCTTTCAAATCTGCAACCCCATATGCTCTTATCGACTCCACCGTGTAGTATCGCGAATGAGAATTATTTCTCGTGAGAGGTGGAAATTCATGCGAGATCACCGCGATCAGTCGGACCATCCGGCGTTTTCGCGGAGGTGTCGGGCCAGCCCAAATGTGCAGTTTAGTTCAGCACCTGGGCAATGGGGAATACAAGGGGCTTCACCACATGCACGCTTGAATTGATCCAGGGAATAGCTTGAAAGATTCAGGCATAATGCGATGACAATATTGCAATTTCAACATTCTTTCCGTCAACCGATCAATCGGCCTCTTCGGAGCACTCCGAGGCCATATGTCCATGTTTTGCCAACGACTCGGATTGAACACTCGAAATAGTCCTCGAGGATGTCATGCCTCTCATTTATGTATTCGAGCCTGCCAAGCTATTCCAGATTACGAGTCTGAGCATAGCGATGTACTATGACCATCAACCATTGTCGCGACCTTTCACTTGACTGCATCTCCAGGTGGTTCCACCCATGTCCTTCACACTCCCACATATTCTTCGTGCCACGGCGGCCCTCTGCGTTTCCAAGTGTTCTGAGAAAATATCAGGTGGATACACCCTTTTGAATAATTGATGGTATGGTGTATCTGAACTTAGACACACATGGTCTAAGTGTCACTGTGGCACCTGCTCTTGGTCTCAGCTATGTAGCATCCGCGGAATCACCAGCAATTTGAACGAATGAGATGGCTTGTACCGTCCGGTCACTAATAGCCTGACTAAAGACTGCATACTTGGTCATATGCACGGACTTCCGATGGGTGGTTGTGACACTTAAGGGGAGATTCTTGTCAGTCCTCGGACACGTACCTGATCCTCTGTACTATTCAAAGCCAGCGTGTTTTGGGCTTCATTACACCTTTTATTGCATGCTCGGTGTACACATGAACGACTTCGAGCAATTTTAGCATGGATGACTGTGAAGAGTTGGTAACAGAGCTTCATATATGTTCATATAGGCTGGTCAGGCACCGAAGAGAACCACAAGGATGCTCCGAGTCCGGATGTATTTTCTCACCCGCCAGTCAATTGTACGCCGACGGCGACACTCTTTTTGCTGCACACCGACATGCCAAAAGTATCGCTTCCTCAGTTGCCTTTATCCGGGCTATTTGCGGTCGCAAAACCGTCGGGACCCACGTCTATGTCAGTGATCAATGACATCAAACACTTAGTGGGCAATTCTCGTCTTTTTGTCGACGGCGAAAAACTGGAGGAGCGGAAAAGCAAAGGAAAGGCATTCAAGCGAGGAAAACGTGCACGAGATACTGTAAAGATCGGCCAAGGGGGAACACTTGATCCTCTGGCGGACGGCGTTTTGGGTACGTGCAATTGCTTCCATTCAATCGATAGTCCGCTCAATTCTATCACCATCAGTGGTGGGCGTTGGGAAAGGCACCAAACGTTTGAATGAATTCCTCGATTGCGTCAAGGTATCTATTTATCTTCAGATCGGCGCATTAAGACGAGATTTCACCGAGACGATAGGAATATAGAACAACAGCGCTGCTAGGATGCGAAACTGATTCATACGACGGCGAAGGTGTCCGTGTACGAATTGCACCGTGGAGCCACGTCACTAAGGAATCTGTTGAAAGCATGCTGGACAAGTTTAGAGGGGAAATACATCAAACTCCTCCGATGTACACCCATGCTTCTCTTTCCTCATCTCTAGCTCATATTCTTTATAGCTTCTCTGCCCTCAAAATGGATGGCCGACCTCTCTATGAATATGCACGCCAAGGTATTCCACTTCCCCGACCAATCGAACCGAGGAAAGTTACTGTACATTCTCTTGAGCTCGTCGATTGGAAAGGAGACGACCACACTTTCCGATGGCCAGAAAAGGCGTTCAGCGACGACGAGAAAAAGTCAATGGAAAAAGCTCTCGAGAACGTCGAAGAAAAACCTGTTGTTCGAGACGAGCCGGAGCTCCATGCCAGCGATGTATCGCCATCCGCCTTTGTACTGAGCATGAAGGTTTCTGGTGGA
This sequence comes from Hygrophoropsis aurantiaca, assembly GCA_021014935.1. Lineage (NCBI taxonomy): Eukaryota > Fungi > Basidiomycota > Agaricomycetes > Boletales > Hygrophoropsidaceae > Hygrophoropsis > Hygrophoropsis aurantiaca. The sequence goes on from MU267625.1 coordinate 73,224, forward strand.
ACCTACGTCCGTTCAATTGTTCACGACCTCGGTCACGCCCTAGGATCTGCTGCACACGTTGTTACTCTGACTCGTTCTCGACAAGGGAGGTTTACACTAGATCCCAAGGAAGAAGGCGATAAAGGATGTGTTCCATGGGAGGTGTTTAGTAAAGCGACCGAATCTGAGGGTGGGGTCGATGAGGATGGGTGGACTGAATGGGAGCGGGAGGTAATCGATCGGCTCGAAATCGTCGATGGATCCAAGTCCAATACGGCGGTATGAACCATATGCCATTATATCTCTACCCCCAATGTACGGCGGCGCTTGACCATGACAGGAGAGGTCACAGGTGAGAGCTTATCTATCCTCTTACAGATATCTGATGGAAAAGACTCCAAGTTCCCGATAAACTGGTTGTTGTATTGCGCCCTTATGTCAATGGATTTGTTGCGTTCAACAACCGTTATCTGTCGCGGTCCGGGCGGGAAACACTGTTCTCATACAATGTCATCTTTCGACTGCGGTGGAAGTACTGTCCATACTGGCTCTACAAGTTGATGTAGTTGACAAAACAATGTGGCAGACCTCCTGCTTGCACTCAGGTCCGGAGCCGCGTGGACTCCGATAGTTTGTTTTTTCTTACGCTGGTAAAACATTTCCTCCAGCAAGCCGGATGAACTTTCTGCCGATGGTAGAGGGCGTTGTTAGAACGCTACAACATGAGTTACCAAGCCGATGTACTCATCATTTTAATTTTTCTTCCATTTAGGTGTGTACCAGTGCGTACAAAAATATCCTCGAGAGGCCGAAGATTTCCATGGACTAGCTTGTACCTGGAAAACTTTGTGAGCAGATATTGCACCTTCTTCTGGTACCAGGGCTGATCCGCTGTGGTTTTATTTCATTTCCGTCTCTTCCATAATTCCAGCCGATGAAACCTTCCATGACTTGAGAGTGCTTCGCCAGTGTGCTTTTGGATGTTGTTCATTGGGGTTTATCCCCTTTTTTCGCAGAGGAGGTTCAGGTGACGAGACCTAAGTCCACTGAACACGGTCTATCAGATCAGGTGGTCAACTCATGATTGTCTTCTTACGCGCATTCATACTCACTATCTACTCCACTGCCTTCGTTGCCTTGTTCCAGGTACTTCTTGTTTGGCGTGCTTCTCCTACACATGATGTGGGGAACCAGGGTGCCAGTCCCGAAACTCGCCAAGCTGTCAGAGTGCCGCTACGGCTGATATATTTCGCATCTTCCTATTTGCCTCTCCTGGTGAACGACAGGTGCCACTAGTCTCTCAGATATCTGGCCGAATCATAGTTGTGATGTAAGTATCGCAAAATGATAAACTTCACAGACAATGGAATACGTAAATCCATCGATGAAATGTTACACGGCTGTACATACTAGCCGGTCGTTGTCTTCAACCAGCGTAGCTCGCTCCTGCAAAGAGTTCAACATTGCTGCGAATGTTCCCTCTAAGTGCAGCCGTGTTTGAAATTAACCGACAACGGTCCGCCAGTCAGAAGCCAGTGTGTCCGAGTTCGGGCCGCAAACCTCCGCTTCGCCTCGCCAGCCCGGTGGCGATCTCCGCGTCCTTATATACCCCCCAGCGATCATTGAAAAGGTCCCTTTATACCTCTCTACGCCTCATTCTTGCCTGCCAATATCTCTTAATTATGACCACTAACGGTGTAAATGGCCATCATGCATCTGTTTCTCGCCCACTGAAGCCGGGTATTTATGCACCAATTCCGACTTTCTTCTTGCCCGAATCCGAAGATCTCGGTAAGCTCATCTCAACTTCGCGATAGCATTTACAAGCCTCGGAAATCATTCGGGTTGTGTTAACATTGCCCATAGACATCCCATCCTTTGAGAAACATGTCGTCCGAATCGCGTCCGCGGGGGTCGGCCCGCTTCTATCAGGGTCCATGGGAGAAGCCATTCATCTATCACATTCGGAAAGAGCGACTTTGATCAAAGTAGCAAGGAAAGCCCTCGATAAAGAGGGATTGGTCAACGTGCCTATTATTGCTGGCATAGGAGCAGGAAGCACCCGAGAAACGATCGAATTTGCCCAGGAAGCTGGAGCAGCCGGCGCAGATTATGCTATCGCCATCGCCAGTGGATACTTTGCTGGTGCATTGGCAGGGAACAAGAAGGCTCTGAAGGCCTTCTGGGTAGAAGTCAGCTCGAAGAGCCCGATACCTGTCATGATTTACAACTGTAAGTCTTTATTAAAATCACAGTGTCACATATCGTCTGATTCGCGCAGATCCTGGTGCTAGTGGAGGCATCAACTTGGATTCTGACCTTATTACGGAGCTTGCCATCGACTGCCCGAACATTTGTGGGGTGAAATTGACGTACGTGATATCTGAAACGGGATTGAATCTATGCTGAGTTTTGTCACAGTTGTGGAGATGTTGGAAAGCTCACTCGCATTGCATCAACGGTATCTGACTCATCGTTCGCCTCCATACATCCGCGCACAAATAAGAATGCTCCTTTCCTTGTACTTGGTGGTTTCGCCGATTTCTTGCTGCCGGGATCTTATTCAAATGGTCATGGCGCTATCACTGGTCTCGGAAATATAGCACCCGTGAGTAAATTTACACCAACCTCATAAAATCTCGTGCTCATTCCCTTTCCTCCCAGTACTCGATTGCGAAGCTTTTTGAACTTGCTGAGGCATCGCATACGGATTCCGCATTACTCCCCGAAGCCGCGCGACTTCAGGGGATCGTCGGTCGCGCCGATGCTACTATTGCAAAGGCTTCCATTTCTGGCACCAAATACTTGCTCGAGAAGCTTTACGGTTATGGTGGCCTTCCTCGAAAACCTTTACCTCCTATTGAACCTGCGGCTGCCGAAGCACTGTGGGAACACTCACACACCCGTGACTTGGTGCGTTTGGAGCGGGAGCTCAGCGGCAAGGCTAAGTGATGGACGGGTTGCGTGTTGGTTGTTAGTTGTATTTATTACTGGGGGCGTACGGGGGATGTGTACAAGCATGTCGCAGGCTGGTACACTGTCATCGACCTGGATCCCTGCTATCTCAAGATGTATTATCTTTGTCTATATAGATATGTATGTGCATATGCATCCACAAAGATTCTCACAATTGGATTGAGCCTTCACATCAAAGCCATTTCGCGTTAGTAGAGTTATTTTGCGTCCAAATGTTCGTTATCCTTGAACGCATCGCTTGGTGAACCGATCTACTGTCCCGAAGAAACCCTGAGAGTTGGTCGATGACCTCGTAGTATGTATCTTTGATCGCGAGAATCCCGCAGGCTTGCCAGTACTTTCCGGACTGATTTTGATCCCGTACGGGCCCGTCCATTGCTTCTCAGTCCCACTGGCGGGCCGTATTCGGGGTGGAGGTTTCGCTTTGTGAGCGCCGGGACATTCCTGTGGGATTTTCTAGGCGGCCAGCGTACCATTCGCGTCCTGACCATTCTGCTTCAGGCACGACCGTTTAACCAGCCAGATATTGTGGATTGGTTCACATGCGCTTCCGCGGCGCTGCACGAGGACGTTTTGTCCTGCATAGTCGAGTATTTCGCCTCTTTCTACAAATGATCTGTGATAAATCAGCTAGTACTATAAGCGAAAAGTGAGTCAGGGATTGGCACAATCATCACAACCAAATGGCTCGCAATTGTTGTGGTCGTCGGCAAGATAACCACCATGTGGGGGAGTCTGGGGAAATTCATCGCGGTCGGGAAAATTAGTCCGATTGCCGTTATATTATAACCAGTTGCAGTTTCTGTATGTAACACGTACACAGCCAACAATTCGAATTGTTATTCACAAGTGAATCGGCCAGGTAGCCAACACACGCCTCTTCAACCGCGACCATGACTTTGTCGGCTCTTAGGCCGCCAGTTGCGAGGTTGAGCTGCCGGCCCACAGCGGGAATCGCACTTAGACGCAACCTCAACTTACTATCAGGTTAGTATGCTATCCATGCCCTGATCGGACCTTGCTGATCACAGACGCATGTATGCAGGCCTTCGCTCATTTCACTGGTCAGTGCGGCGACGCAATGAACTACAAACTATATCTGCTGAACTAACGAAGGAGGCTGGTATGTGCCTTTTCTCATCGCGTGTCAATTTATGTGTCAATTGACAACACCCTGGCTGCAGGCATTCCTTACGCGTCGTTAACCGTTGGAGCCCCACGCGAGACCTATCCAGACGAGCGACGAGTCTCTCTAACCCCCCAGAATGTCGCACTGCTCAAAAAGAAGGGGTTTGCGAACGTGCTTGTTGAGCGCAATGCTGGTGCACAAGCACAGTTCTTAGATGAAGAGTATATAGCGGCGGGCGCAACAATCGTCTCTAGAGAAGAGCTCTTCAGCAAGACCGACATCATGCTGAAGGTTCGGCCTCCCTCGCAAGAAGAGGAGGCAAAACAGATGAAAGAAGGAAGCACAGTCATATCCTTCTTATATCCGGCACAAAACAAGGCTACTGTAGAAGCCTTGGCTTCCCGCAAGGTCAATGCGTTTGCTATGGACATGATTCCGCGTATTTCTCGCGCGCAAACCTTTGACGCATTGAGGTGAACGCGTCGTTTATATCTCCCATTGAAATTTCTCAATTCTCCGTTATAGTTCCATGGCCAACATCGCTGGCTACAAAGCGGTTTTAGAGGCTTCCAATCATTTCGGTAGATATTTGACAGGTCAGGTCACCGCAGCTGGGTAAGTCGCTTGGATATCCAATTTCAGTTCCGGATGTTAACTTGTTTCTTTCCAGAAAGGTCTTGTTATTACTCTCAGTTGATTGTGCATACCCTTATCGATGAATGCAGATTCCTCCTGGTAAGGTGCTCGTCATCGGTGCTGGTGTGGCAGGTCTCAGCGCAATTGCCACGGTCAGTGATGATTTCTAAAGGCACATATTCAGATCGTTAAATTATTCATAGGCGCGTCGTCTGGGAGCTATTGTTCGCGGGTTTGATACTCGGTCGGCAGCTCGCGAACAGGTACAATCTCTTGGAGCAGATTTCCTTGAAGTCTCCATCCAAGAAGAAGGTGGTACCGCTGGTGGCTATGCCAAAGAGATGTCCAAGGAATTCATCGAGGCTGAAATGGCTCTGTTCATGGAACAATGCAAAGACGTAGACATTGTCATTACTACCGTAAGTCGACACTTTCATTCAACTCATATATGCGCTTAAATACCTTTCAAGGCTCTTATCCCTGGCAGACCGGCACCGAAGCTCATTCGGCATGATGTATGTACCTCTCGCCCGGCTCCGGTGTTTGGTAACGATAATCACTTTCCAGATGGTCGCAGCAATGAAGCAGGGTTCAGTTATCGTTGATGTAGGCTTTCTTGCCAGGGTTGTGTTACTTTTTTAATGGCTTGCACTAGATGGCTGCTGAAACAGGTGGTAACTGCGAAGCTACTAAACCCGGAGAGCTCATTGTCCACAACGGTGTTACGATTATCGGTACGAGAAAACGACTTGGAATGTGTATTTTCCTCACTCATAGAACCTATTAGGTTACACGGATCTCCCTTCACGGCTTCCAACTCAATCGTCGACATTATATTCTAACAACATCACCAAGTTCCTTCTTTCCATTGGAGAGAATAGCAACTTCACTGTAGATCTAAGTGACGAAGTTGTTCGCGGTGCTATTGTCGTCCATGAAGGAGAGCTGATGCCCCCAGTACCACGAGCTGCGCCCGTAGCCCCGGCGCCCCCGCCAACTCCCAAGGCAGAGGAGAAAGCAGAAACGTTGGCTATTACCCCATGGCAGAAAGCTTCACGAGAAGTGGCCACCGTCGCCGCAGGAATGGGAACAGTTATTGGTCTCGGAAAATTGACTGGTGCTGCGTTCATGAGCAATTTCTTCACATTTGGACTTGCTGGCCTGGTCGGATACCGGGTTGTTTGGGGAGTTGCACCGGCTCTGCATTCGCCCCTCATGTCCGTCACAAACGCAATCTCAGGTCAGTTGGTATGTCACCTAGTAATAATGCTGGCTAACGATCTTTTGTAGGTATGGTGGGTGTTGGTGGATTGTTCGTCATGGGAGGGGGATATTTCCCCGGAACGATCCCCCAAGTACTTGGTGCTTTGTCCGTTCTTTTGGCGAGTGTAAACGTTGCGGGAGGCTTCGTAATCACCAAGCGCATGTTAGACATGTTCAAGCGTGAGCCATTTCCACTGCTGATTCCGCTCATACTAATCCCTTACAGGTCCTACTGACCCACCGGAATACTCATGGCTGTATGGTGTTCCTGCTGTTGTGTTCACCGGTGGGTTCTTGGCTGCTGCAAGCACTGGCATGGCTGGTCTTGTTCAAGCAGGTTATTTGACGAGCAGTGTATTGTGTATTGGTACGTACGGGTGACATCTTTTCAAATGCTGAGCTATGACTAACAATCATTGTCAGGTTCTCTTTCTGGCCTTGCCTCACAAGCAACTGCCCGCCAGGGCAATGCTCTTGGTATCCTTGGTGTAGGGTCCGGTATTCTCGCGTCACTCGCTGCTGTAGGATTCCCTGCCGAAGTCTTGGTACAGTTTGCCGGTGTCAGCGCTATTGGAGCCACCATCGGTTCAATTCTCGGACGTCGGATCACTGCTACGGAGCTTCCCCAAATGGTAGCTGCACTTCACTCTGTCGTTGGACTGGCAGCAGTCTTTACGAGCATTGGTAGCGTGTTAGCGGATCCATCCCACATTTCTATGCTGCATCAAGTCACTGCCTACCTAGGTGTGGTCATTGGTCAGTAGCTTTCAGGAATCTGTTAGAGTCTCGTTCTGATTTTGATTTAGGTGGCATAACCTTCACTGGATCCATCGTTGCCTTCCTCAAATTGGCTGGAAAGATGGGCTCGAGACCTTTGATGCTCCCAGGGAAACACCTGATTAACATGTCGTTATTGGGAGCTAATGCCGCTACCATGGCTGGTTTCATTATCGCTGCTCCAACTGTACCTGTCGTTGCTGCTGGTTACTTGGGAGCAAGTGCATTGCTCAGTTTCATCAAGGGGTTCACCACTACTGCAGCGATTGGAGGGGCTGATATGCGTCAGTATAATTTCCTTTGGGATACGATGTGGTCGCTCACTCTGAATGTACTTTAGCTGTCGTCATCACTGTACTGAATGCCTATTCTGGGTTCGCCCTCGTAGCTGAAGGTGAGATTGAGAATCAGATATCGTGTATTCACGGATGCTCATAATTCAACAGGCTTTATGCTGGATAATCCGCTTCTCACCACTGTTGGATCGCTGATCGGGGTCAGCGGTTCCATTCTTTCCTACATCATGGTGAGTATAGAGACAATCGCACGAGAATCCAACCCCTTACCATCGCTTGTAGTGTGTTGCGATGAATAGGTCTTTGACTAATGTCTTGTTCGGTGGTATCGGAACTGTCTCCCCAACTGAGACTCATGCCATTGAAGGAACGATCACAAAGACTAATGTCGAGGATACAGTGGAAGCCCTCGCAAACGCTGACAGCGTGATTCTAGTAAGTATATACCACCCAGACCTCCCTTCTTTTCTAATTAATCACAATAGGTTGTTGGATATGGTATGGCTGTGGCCAAAGCTCAATATGCCATCTCAGAAATCTGCTCTATGTTGCGGGCCAAGGGCATAACTGTCCGGTTTGCCATCCACCCTGTTGCTGGACGCATGCCAGGTCAATGTAATGTTTTGCTTGCTGAGGCATCTGTTCCCTATGACAGTGCGTGTTTCAGTAACTACTATGCTATTTATGAAGGCTGACTTGCGCTTTACCAGTCGTTTTGGAAATGGACGAGATCAACGATGATTTCAATGAAACCGACGTCACGCTCGTCATCGGTGCAAATGATACCGTTAATCCTATCTCGCTAGAACCCGGCTCACCTATTGCTGGAATGCCTGTCCTTCATGCATGGAAGAGCAAGCAAGTCATCGTGATGAAGAGAGGAATGTCTAGCGGCTATGGTGAGATATAGTTTTTACAAGCACAGTAATCGGTCTAATGTCTCTCTAGCGGATGTCCCTAATCCTATGTTCTTCATGCAAAACACGAAAATGCTGTTTGGTGATGCGAAGGACACTTGTGACGGTAAGTCAACTGATAATCAAACAGGAAAAGCTCAGCTGATCAAAATACAGCTCTTAAGAGAGGTATGGAAACTCGTACTTGGTAGAAAGCAAAGCCTGTCGTTATAGTGCTGTAAATGTTGTATCCCATTTTGTTTTCCGATCTACGTGTTTTCTTGATGGAATGTGCAGTGATTCAGCCGATTTCGTTGAATATTGTAGTATATATCACATTGTATATCGTAGCTACCTAGTCGCACAATCCAATAGGATATAGGGGCTCGAAAGAATAGAGGTGTTCAGATTATCGTAAAATGTTCGAAGAGGTCCGGTCTATGGTGAAGAACCGTCCAAGATGGCGTAAGGAAAACTACGTAGGAATCAAAAGTTCGAGGACATCTGGGAGGTGGCATGACTGGACACACGGAAGCGGGACCAATTCGTGTAAAGCCAGTCGAAGTTAAGGAGTCCTGCTCGATATAAGTGAGATAAAATGAACGCCTACAATACATTTGCTCTGCTCCGCGATAGTCCAAAATCGTCCAAACGCCTTTAACTTTTAACTGCGAAGCCAAGCCGCACGGAGCCTGAACTCCGGACTGGCGTATTATATAACCACGTGGCGATCAAGACGACGACGGACCCGAGAATGAATGTGAACGTGATTTGGAAATCGAAGAGTGCGACAGACGCCAGGAAGGATATAACAATGCTAAGACTCGTCGCAAAGCCTTTCAGAATGTTGTCGGAGTACTTGATAACCATCGCGGTCACCAATCCACCAAACACCTGGATGGCTACGGTAGCCCATGCCCAAGCTCCAAAATTCTCGAATAAAGAGCTGATAAAGCCAGCGTCGGATGGGCGAGATAATATAATTGGAACGAGTGCGGGAAGCAGGGAGAATGCCGAGAGTTGAACGTTACGTATCCAAAGATCGGCCTGCGAGTTCTTTAAGACCATCTCGAAGTATACACCAGCTAGTCCTGATGTGAAGCACGCGGCTACTACTGCCATGAACCCCTTCAAGGCATTCATTGAGGTGCCAGCGAATAACAACGTAGATGCGGTCTTCGCTGTGCCACCCATACCCGTCTGAATTTGTACGATGCCTACCCCAATGGCAAGGAAGAAGAGCGCTAGCCACTGACTGGCACTCAATTGCTTCCGCAGGAGCAGAACAGAGAAGGCTGCAGTCGTAAGAATCTTCATTTGGTAACTGACTTGGAAGGTTGCTGCTTCCAAGTTTGTAGCGGCAACGTATTGCAGGTTATTTTGTATCACTGAATGGAGGCAATAAGGCAAAGGCACAAATGAGGCGGCAGATTTGACCAACCATATAAAATCGCGGGTATTGATAATTTCCAGCAGTCCGGGCTGAAAACCTCACGTCCTAATCTTCGAATCCGAAGCCATACTTTCGAAGGATGCCAGAATCGGCCAGTAGTAAGACCTGGAGGCGTGTCTGAGGCATACGAAGTCGAACGATCTATACGAGTGAATGCAATGGCAAGCGATATTGATCCTTTCAGAAGTTCGTTTAAAAGGACAGCGGTTGGTGCAGAGTATGATTGCGATGGCGGGATTGAAACGCGGGAATAATGCATTATTATTGTGAGCAGAGAATTTTGAACCGCCAACGTGACGAGCCTGAAAGCAAGGAGGTATCAGAATTAAACACGCCCTTACCACCCGAGGTCGTTATCTCGCTGTATCAGAGCGAAAGTCCGACCGCTCAATGCACGCCAAGTGATGTGTAGTACTTACGATATGTATTTCAAAGGAACCCCGCACAGCGAAGGAACCGGAGGGGTGTCAATGTCACTGGGTAATAGTCCCAGCTCCTCGTACTCAAGCGCCAACTCTTCGTCATCGTCTTTAGAACTGAGAAGAGCAAGAGAGTCAGGGCGAGGGGAGGATAGCTGAGACATGTAAGAGTAGGGTATAAGGAAACGTGAGTGTAAGGGGTATCCTTGGGGTATCGTGAGGAAGAAATGTGAAACTTTAACGGGGTAAACCGAAGAACCAGGTTGCCAATAGTCCTCCGCAGTGCCAGTGCTTTTTTTTCGAGATCTCCGTGATCTCCTAACGAATTCTGGTCCGCAGCACAAGGAATGTGGTAGAAAGGAAGATAAGCTCCACCACGTCTCACGAAAAGAGTCCAAGAACCACTACCGTTGTTGTGGGAATTCCCTAAAACGATACGCGCGAAATCGCCGCCTGTGATTGATTGATCATTTCCACTGGGCGCCAGTATCAGTACCCATTAAGTTGCCGCCAAGGGAGTTGCTGTCTGGATTCATAGCATTGCTGAGCTCGAGCTGTTCTTTTACTGCGCAGTGCATGGATGCTTGTCTCGGTCGACACCGCCAACGAAATAACCGGCCATCGACAGCCATCGACCAGGAGATCCACCACGCGATAATCCAAACTATGTAACACCAAGTCCTCGACAAAACTAATTTGGCCGTTGATCACACAGCACGAGGAAACATTGTTAAAAATACAAATCTAAATGACGACAGGACTACATCAACGATGCACTTCCGAACCTTCTCCGACCTAATATCCGAACGAGGTGCCTCGACTCTTCCTGTCTGCATCGTACAGGCCATAGATGCTATACGTCGGACTGTGGTAATCTGCATACGCCTCTGGATTCGTATGAGCAAGTGCCATTTGAGCAAGCGAAGGAATTGGTGGTGGAGAAGGCACACGTGGTGGCTTGTCCTCAACTCTCTTTTTCAAGCTTGGCTTCATTTGTTTGGAAGCACCAGAAGTCTGACCATCGCGTGCTTCCCTTGCGACTTCGGATGGACGGATATTCACCAGTGACGCAGTAGATTTTGAGGCCGCAAAATCAACAAGCATCAGGCTTCCCAGTGCTGCTGATTCGGAAAGTGGACTTGATAGCTTATCGTAGCCAGCGATATTCTTGGGGACTGGTTTCTTCTGGTTGCGGCCGTTCCCTGTGATTATGACCTTTTTAGACTCGCCAATCACGCTCATGGAATCGTCTGGGTACAAGGTAGGCTGGGGAGACGGTGGCGGTGGTGGTGATACCAAACCAAGGGCAGTTGTTAGGGCGTGTGTTTTGGGACCACGCTGTGAATCCGACCGGTTCAATCCGAGGGCGTGATGAGGTTGGAGATTGTTATAACTCTGGCCTTGTGCGGAGGCCGTGTGTGGGGCCACAGAAGTGCGAGGATATGCACCAGGTGTGTAGTAAGTAGACTGAATACGCGCGCGGCCTCCACCGGGAGCAAGCGCTTCTGTCCTAGAGGGCATGGCAGGAGAATTAACATCGATACCACCATAGGTTTGAGATCGTCGAATCCGCGAGGAATCCTTAGTACTGGGAGAAGCCATCATGCTAAGTCTGTTTTTCGCGGCGGCCTTCTCTTTGACACGTTTCAAGTTTGCTTGCCCCTCATATGACATAGGAACGGCGCCGTCGAGAGCAACTCCAACGTCCGTCCCGATGTTAGAATTCCTCGGAGAATTGGGATAAAGTGACATAGACACGGTCGAGAGCCTGGAGACCGCACGCGTGATCGCACTTTGAGCAGGTTGGGCTGGCTTTGTTCCAGATACACCATGCCCAGTAAACGGATATCGATATCGATCCTGGTCCGAAATACTGTTCCGATAAGACTGTCCGGAAGCGCCATTAGGTTCGACAAAATCGCGTTCCTCGGAATTTGTTACGTTCAGCACAGGAGCAGGTTTGGGGATTCCAGAGTGGTATTGGGTCCACGTCCATAAACCAGTGTTTCCCCTGGTGTTCCTGAGCGACGGAGAAAACCGTTCTTTACCACCAAAGACAGGTGATCCTTCTGATTCGTATTTTTGGTCAGGGAACAATCCATCTTGTAATATAGGAAGCGAAGGAGTCGGAGTCTTTCGACGACGAGGACGTCTCAAAAGCCTAATTAGAATCAACGCACCCAAGAGAACGAGGCCACCGATGACGGAAAGCACAATTATCGCCGTTTTCGAGAAATGTATTCCTGCGGATCCATGCGACGACTGGGTCTCGACGGCTTTGACACCTAGGAAAGCGGTCGTGTTGTGGATCTCAGACGAGAACGTTTGCGTATACTTGAGGGTCTGAGCGAGAGTAGGATCTGGGGATAACAATGGGGGAAGTGGGGTAAAGGTAGATGCCACCACTGCCGCATGAGTCGCCGTGACTTGAGAATGTACGGTCGCAAAAGCTGAAGGTGTAGGTGCTGGGATAGGGGCGGGAGTATCATAGACAATAACCTCGCGTGATGGCGGCATCCCAGTGTCCGGAACAGGATTTGGGACATTATACACCTCTTTGGACTCGTAGTCAGCGGCTTTGGGAGGTCCTTGTTTTCCGTGACTGGTTTCAATCGCATGGGAGTGTCTTAGCTTATATATATCGGTTTGCTTCGTATGTTTGCGGATGTCTCTGGAACGGAAGTTCGCCTTTTGGGTGGGGTGTAGTGACTCGATAGGTACCCGAGGGAGGCGATCTAAAGAGTGGAGTTGCATCTGCAGAGTAGCTAAGCGAAGCGCTTCTCTTGCAGTCTCTCGCGTTCAAATCCACGGCTCTGATTGGTGGATGGTCATCCCGAAACAGTAATCCGTTGGTTTTCCGAAGCTATACCAAAAAAAGATGTCCTCAAAAGCCCTCCAGAGGGCTTTTTGGGCAGGGCGGGATTTTAGATGTGGTATTGTAAGAAACTCATATTGCCCTTTATACAGCGGCCAGCGCAGAAGATAAACGAGCGGACGGGCAAAAGCAGATTAGAAACCCTTGATGATGAGAACAGAGGAAATCAAACAGACGCGTGACCGATGGCGCGTGGGTCGTGATCATGTGACAAATATAAAACCTTCAATCCAAAAACAGACCAAAACAATCCGATATGGGAGCCTCGTGGCTGAAGATTCGCAGTTTGGCTGTAATGACCCTGAGCTCAAAGACAAGGTCCCCGCTGAACTTTTCTTCCCGGTTCTCTTCTCCATTCTCCGTTAATCAGACGCGTTGTATGGTCTTGGGTGATCCTGCAAAAATCCTGATTTCGCCAAAAACTTTTGTCAGTGAGTAACATCGCGTCGTTCCACGCGTTTCACCCTTATACAGCATTTCGGATACCCTAGTAGAGCCGTTATATTCTCTTGCTGTCGATCTTGCAGTAAGAAACTGGCGTATCTTAAATCTTGCTCTCGGAAGTAGATTGTGTGATGGACCTCCATAGGTAGGTATACTTTAGCCTTTCGTGAGCAGCCAAACTTACGAACATGATGCCGTGAAGCGACAATGAGTCCCAACCAACTCAGTTGATACAGGAGGTGTTGACCAGAAGAAGCGGCGATGTCGACCATAACATGGACTGGGAGATCAGCACGAGAAATTTGGCGACGGATGATTCTAACAGCACCAAGGACTTCTCGGTGAACGGTATGGCTCCTCCAGTCAGAACCTCGGCGCCGCAATATCACCTCCATGGTCTCGCCCCCACCCAAATAGAAAGTCAGTACGAAGCCCCACAGATGGGGTTGCAGGATGAGGGTGTACCTGCTGCTAATGGTATCAAACGCGATGTCCCTGTTCGCACCAGATCATCGTCTCCCCATGTGTTACCCGTTGGAGCCTCGAACAAAGGGTCACATAATGACCCTTTCAGCCACCCCCATCCACGTACAGGAATCGGGGCAGCAAAAACACAAGGTGGGCCACTGTCATCCTTTCAAACCATTCATCGCTTAGAACATGGCAACCTGCTCGCTTTAGGTGTAAAAGCTGTTTCTTTCCAGTCCCCTCGAAAAGAAACGAACCAACAACTTTATCCCACAAAGTCTATGTCTATTCACCCACGATACAATAGATCGCCATCCCCAGCCTCTCAAGACTCGTTCGGTGGTGGCGTGTCGCAGGACCCACAGCAGCAATTCCTCGCGTCGTCAAAGCAGTTCGATGTGCCACTGGCGCGTTTAGGGCATGACTCGGCTGAAGACCGTGCAGTTGACCTGGATGATACAACGTCTGCACCAAATGACGAGGAGGTGTCATTTCTTAGTCTAGCTAGACAGGCGTATTCGGCGCAGAAAGCTAGCGAACCATCAATAGACTACGCTCATACTGATACTGTTCTGGTGGCAGCGACCCCTTCGCATTCTGGTGGATCGGAAGGTTCTTCGCAATACTCTCGCTTTGTGGAATCGCAAACTCGAGACAGATTTTCTGGTCACTTTGATCATGACACGGATCATCATAGCCAGGAATCCACTCAACCATTCGACTTTGATCAGCCTACCTCATCCCTAGACCGACTTTTGGACAAAGAGCTAGAGGAAAGTGCGGCGCGCCAGGCTGCCTATCCAGATCTATCGGCCCTCGACCCTACTCAACCCACAGATCTAGAACCCACTCAGCCGACCGAAGAGCTACCGGCCACTCAGCCTGATGATACCAACCCCGTTGACGATGACATGGTCCAAGATCCAGAGACCAATTCACCATCATGGGTATATCCTGCTGCGCCCTCTGTCGTAACATCTAGCGCCCCGCGTAGTCTCATATCGATGGTCCACCCGCATCAGAAACACAGGATCGAACAATTGCGCCAGCTTCAGAAAAATGCAATACTGAAAGATCCTCTACCCAGCCGTGCTGTGCAGGACGTGGCCGCGGAAACACAGCTATCACGCGCTGAAGAAAGCCACTTAGGTCCCACTTCCGAGCCTGCCCCCATAAAGAAGCCCACCCCACCACCTTTGCGCCGCGTCGACCGAAGGCACCTAGCTCGAAATCAAGCTACTTCGGAGAACGATGCTCTGGAGATTATCCCGGATTCAGAACCATTGCGAGCAGTCCGCGGCACTACTCCTGTCCATGAAAATCCACTTCAACGTCCAATCAATGGGAGTCCAACGAAACGCCCATTCAAACCCATTAGCCCCATGTCAGAGCATGCGTCTGGTGAACTCGTCCCAGATTCCATTGAAATGGAAGAGGGTAGCGGCGGTAGTGATCAAGGAGATGACGACGACGACATTCCATTAGTATCTGTGCTTGCCAACAAAGGGCTATCCACGAATGTGGGCCACAAGGACAAAGTAACAACAATACAGACCATGTCTTCTGCGGCGGAGCCATCGAAAACGGTCAGTACCATGTAGCTGGGTCGAGCCCTTTGCCAATGTTATTTAATATCAGGTCAGCAAGCTTCCCAAACCACCGGTATCATCAACCAAGGCCACCACTGCAAACAAGGGACCCTCGACATCTAGTACCAAACCTAAGAGCACTACTAAGAGCAATACGCGTCGCTCTGGTGCACTTGGCACCAAAAACAAATCGGAAGACTCGAGAGAAATTCCCACATCTGCTCCCGAACAGGACTTGCTTGAAAAGTCTTCGAAGAAGCCGAGACTCCCGTCTGCTGATTCTGCCCGGTCAGTGCCGTTGACCAAACAGACGAAATCTAAAGCATCGTCCACAACCACTGACGCGAATCGTCGCTCTCGATCGACATCTGCTGCTTCCAATCTCAAGAAACGACATTTGCCATCTGACACGGAAAGCTCAGAAGAGTGGGAGCACCACACTGCAGAGGATGATGATCGTCGAGTTCCCAGACTTGAAGAAGAGGAAGAAGAGGAAACAGATCCTCCAGATGCCAACGGTTTGGACGTCGAGCTGCCAGTGAACAACCCTCCTCCACGAAAAAAACGGCGTATAACGGATGTCAAAGTAGAACGGGGCACTTCACGAGCAACTACGAAAGCGAGCAAGCAGTCGGGCACACCTGTTCCTCCCACACGATCAACAGCAAAGCGTCTTCGCTCAGTCATGTCCGCTAGTAAAGTTGGAAATCAGCCTGCTACAAGGGTATTTGCCTTGTGGAAGCAAGACGGTCACTATTACTCTGGGACTGTACACTCCCAGCATTCTTCTTCCAGTACCCGATATCTTGTCAAATTCGATGATGGCACTGAAGACACTGTTGATATCTCCAAAATGCGCCAGTGCGAAGTTATGATAGGCGACAATGTTATTTTGGTCGAAGGGAATGTGAAAGGAAAAGTGGTTGGCTACGGTTCAAGCGGTGCCATACAAGTTGAGATAGATGACGGTGCCAGTCTTGCCATCTCGGATGTGGAGATTCGAGAACTCATGATCGCGAGTCGAACGTTGATAAGCCAATGGAAAGAACGAATGCTCAGTTCAGATTCGATCATACCCATCATCAGACCGAAGCCACTCCAGACTTCTCCCTCCCCTTCGAAACTATCAATAATCAGCGCCACTTCTGTCAAAGGCGGTCGCAAGAGCTTGGCGAAAACTGGCTTTGTCATTACTCTCAGTGTGGGCAGCAAGAATCCAGACCAGGAGAAGGATAATATTAATCTCGCTATCAAGAATAATGGCGGGGTGGTGTTAGACGATTGGTCGAGCGTCTTCTCTATGCAAGGCACACATATCGCCGGAAACAAGCGCTGGGTAGCCACTCAGAAGGATTTGCGCTGGCTTCGGAAAGACGGCATCGAAAGGGTGTTCTTGTTGTCCGATGATTCCAGCCAGAAATCGAAATTTTTAATAGCTCTCGCTTTGGGTATTCCATGTATATCGGTCGAGTGGGTGCGTCAGGAGGTCCCATCCGTGAGTTTTTGACTGTCCAGATGTTGCTTCTATAAGTTTTCTGAGTTAGTTACTCCCAGGAATGGCAGCCATTCCTACTTCCCGCCGGCTTCAGCGAACCCCTCAACGCACGAATATCACAGCTCATTGATATGGACTGGGGAAACAGCTTAGAGCATGTGACTGAAATTATGTCCAATCTGGCTGCATCCAAACTGTTCACAGACAAGTCTATTCTCTGTCTTGGTGCTGAATTTGTCCCAACGCCCAAGTCTCGAAAGGTCATTTGGTCCCATAACATATACTCATTTCGTACTAATCCGCCATGTACAGGCCTCATCTGTTGATGGAACTCTGGAGGCGAGTCGATCTGTGCCCTGGATTATATTGGCTATGGGGGCATCGCGCGTGGAAGCTGCATTCGATCTCAAATCTGCATCCTCGAAAAATCTTCAAAGTTTCGACTATGTTGTCGTCAAAGACAACGACGAAGCAGTGGAGAATCTCCGCGAAAGTGATGTAACGCTTGTCCATGTCCCTTGGATCAAACAATGTCTTATTGCCGGGCGACTACTACCAATTGAGTGGTAATTCTGGCTTTCAATCCGTGCATGTAATGATTTATCTTGCTTGATTTTCCCATGTATTGGATATTTTTGCCCTGCTTTACGCTTATTATCTTTTTGCTTGCTTACTTGCTATCATGCTATCTAATTGTAGTGTACCATTCATGTTGCATCGAATTATATCTGTCGGATTGAAGGTGTTTTTAAATTTAGTTCAATGCAGGGCACTAATGCACATCTTAACACTATGCACGACGAAAGAACAATCACGCTTGATAATCTTAATGGCGAAACGATTTATCTGATATCCTACATCGTCACCTTTCGTGGACTGTGAATCTTAGGGGCCTCGATCGGTAACAATTTAGCTGTGGCTGAATTTCAGGAAGTCACGGAAAACTATAAGGTAGTCATATTGCAATCGAGGTATCCTAATCATTTCAGCCAAGCAGATGCGTGCTGATATACCCAGGAATCAAAAGTTAGTGGAGGCCGTCCAGTGACTCGCTCAACATCATGATCATCTTTCAATCTTTCTTCCATTCCATCAGCGCTTCCGATTTCGAGGGAAGTTAGGAACTTGGCGTAAACTTCTGGGAGACCCAGATTCAAATAGCGTTGCACGTTTTGTTCTTCAGAGAGCTTGACATGTAAGATATCACGGCCGAGTCCTTGGCTTAATTTGGCTGCAATCTTGGGGCGGGTAGTTTATCAACCTTTAGCTTGGTTGCACAAAAACACACAACATACCTCGTCATGAGTCAATAACTCAGGTCCTAAGACTCTATAATCTTTATCGTGTAACTTCTTGTCGACCAGCGTGTGAAACGCAACAGCGGCAATATCAGCGGCGCTGATGAACGGAATTTTGCCATTTCCGCTTGCAGTATAGATTTTCCCTTCGTCTCGGATGGAGATTAAATGCTGTTCTTGCGAGAAGTTTTCTACTTTCCTGTCAGCCGCGAAAGGTGATCTGGATAACGGAAGACATACCCATGAACCACGTCGGGCGGAGCACACAATATTCGACACCTAAGTCATCGAGGTGCTGCCACACTGGGCCAACATGATAAGGTGACCCTTTCTCGGTTGAACTTCCTCCTAGCAGAACAAACCTCTTAACACCATAATCCTTGACCGCCAAATCAATGAACGGATTCATGACGGAAGCTGGGTCGGGGATCGTCGGCGCAACGAGGTAAATTGCGGAGATGGATTCTTTATTGGGAAATTCGTGCTGGAAAGGACGTTCGAACGTCCGAGAGTCGAGCCAGTCGAATTTTATGGCTTGCATGGTAGGTAGAGCTCCATCAGGCCCTTTACGAGAAGCGAGTAGAAAGGGAATGTTCGCATCTTGCAGTAACTGAGCGAGAGGTGTAGAGGTTTTGCCCGTACCGCCTGTTAGGAGTATTGCCATGGTTGAAGACAAGTAGTCACTGCACTATTGAAATTTGCGGATGCTGGGATTAAGGACGGCGAGGCCGACCTTATATGCTGTTTTCAAATGACAATCCGAGGTATGCGGATTATTCATGTCTGCTGGCATCCCTAACCATGACATCAGCAGATCAGGATTATAGACAAGATGAGTCATTTTTCATGACCAGTCTCTTAATCTTCCTGTGAGCGCCTGGCAGACTGATTCAACATTGATATTAATCGTGACCAATCATAATGACAGCGAGCCTCATGCGGGAGATATAAGACCATCAAGTTGTTGCTCGAACTCAATGCCATAGGAACTCACTGCTTAGAATGAGTGACTCATTGAGATGATCCCCAAACCCGTCACCGTGATGCAACCGCGCCGTTTATACATGATCTTAGAACACTGTGCTAGTCCTTCCCATCGTGAACCCTATGGATCTTGCAGGCGTCAGTGTTGTGTTTTCAAGTTCCGGCTTCGTATTGTCGAGCGGTATTGCTGCCGAACCCAATTCTATTCTCTCCCGATTATACTGAACCTGGTGTTTTTGAGCTCGAGAGTCGTATGGAGATTTGGTTGAAAACATTCCGAAAGCGAACTAAATTATTATTGAATGCTCAGAACGGGGAACTCCAATTAGGGAATATATTCTCAGGCCCGTCTTGGCTTTAGACGCGACTTGTGAATTTGAGACTCGCACTTCACCACCATTGAGTGATATTATGGCAGAGGAATATGAAGTCGGTTCGTGTATTCAATAAACACGAACTATATGATACTAAACTTCATTATTAGAGGCTGTCACTCAAGCACGTCTAAAGCGACTTCCAAGAGGCAAGGCTACATGGGTATGTAGAATCTTTGCCCTCAGTTTCGATGTGCACCGATCCACCCTTTTAAACCACCACAGGAATATAATGTGAAGGTGCGGGAGTAGTCGTCAACTTTTGGTCCCAGACTAACGCTTGCTTAGTGGAAAGGTTATGACGAACTCAGTGATAATACGTGGGTTCAGCTTTTTACCAAGTTTACAACCGAGCCTATTTACTAAATTAATCACGATAGCTGGGAGCCAACTTCGTCGTTCGATGAAGACTCGGAGCATATCTTGGATGCCTTCTGGAGCAAGATTAACACAGGTGGGCGCGACATAAAGGATCATAAGCAGTTTAAAATTGGGGAGGAATTCCTCGTGACCGGCCCACCAAGTGTGTATACTCTCGTATTTCTTGGTAATACATGCCGACTCGTTACTGCTTTGATATAGGAGGTAAAAAGAAGGCTAAACCCAAAGCTGATACTTCGAAGCAAGCAGAATCCTCTGCTGTAAACTCAGTTCCAAGCCCACATAAATCAAACGGCAAGGACAAGCCTCAAGCTAGTAAGAAGCGGCGCAACTCTGAAGTTACCCCTGAAGAACCCGCGCCCAAGAGAAAACGCACCCGTAAACCGTCGGAAAAAGCTTCATCGGGTCGGTTATCACTCAGTAGCAAGAAGAGTAAAGCGACGTCGACTCAGGCCACCAAACGTCGCCGCGCATCTTCACCGGGTCCATCTCGTATATCGCCTAAACAATCTCAATCGCCTTTGTTTGGACCCGATACTGATGGAGAGGATGTCTCAGATGCTGACGCTGATGGCGACACTGATGAAGTAGCGGATGAACTCATGACAATGACGCCCGAGCGTACAGTGCAATCATTTGCACAAGAAACAGAAATCAATAATGATTCAAGACCAGAGTTTGACGATCTGGTTCCGTTTTGCGAGAACGGCATGACTATCGAAGTCGAGCAGACAGACAATGTTACGACCATGGGGGAAGCTGGTCCTCGACATCCATTGATTGACTCACCTTTGCGCACCAACGGCTCAATTCCAACCCCGAAATCAGTTGACTCTACAGTCCCATCTCATCGCGCTCGTGCTGCTAATCCACGAATCAAACTGATCGATGAACCCTTACTTGGGAAAAGCATGGGTAGTGCCATCTTGGCCAAGTCGCGCTTTATGGCAAGAAACGGGCAGGGTTCCTCTTCGTCGATAGCTGAAGGTAATGGAGACGCAGGTGTGGGTTCCACGATAGAACAGTCTCTCATCCCTCGCAATTCTGCGTCATCAAGTAAAAATAAGAGCTCTTTATTGACGGTCCGCAAAGGCGCTCTCACGAGCGTCAAAGGAAAATATCGCCCCAACGCAAGTTCTACAGCAGAGCAGAGTGTTCCCTCATCAACGGGGGAGCAGGACCGTGGATTCACGGTCACGTCGTGGAGCGATGCCGATGCAGATGGAGAAACGGACACCGGAATCGACATACCAGAAGTTACCCCCCCTCCAGCCCCAGTCCCATCTGGCGCGGAGCTATTGGAGATAGCTGGTCTAAGAGATGATGTTCAAAATTTGCCCGATTTTGAAGAAGAACAAATGCCAGTCGCTCCTGGTGAGGCACACAGGACCCTCGTAAAATCAGCAGAAGATGAGGCTACAGCAAAAAGGTTAGTGCTATACCACAACTTCTCATCATTTAATCATCGGTGTTTTCCAATGCAGAATCGAATTAGCAAAAGAACAGCTGTTTCCCACTCAATTGTCGTCGTCAATCCCAAACGAAGCTCGTCCGTCCTGGAAAGAGTCAACGATATTTGGAGCCATGTATGTTGGGGTCGCCAAAACCCTAGCTTCCGTTGTGGAAGCCCCTAATGACAGGTATATTCAGTCTCATAATATATTACGTTCAAGTTGTTGAAATCATTTTAGTACCACTTTCAAGCTCATGATCCCAGGGTCTGCTACTGTTCCAGTGATGCTCAGAGACAAATACCAGGAGCCAGGATCCAAATCAATGGATGCCACGATCCACGGAACATCACCTTCTCGTCAAGGTACTTTCTATGGAAACCGAGATGCTCCTGCCATTGTTGGGGCACTTCGAAGTGGAGGTTCCGGCGCCAGGATTGTGTTGGACACTTGCGCAGATGGTGCGCAAAAGGACGTATTTGAATCCTTTCTTACGCGTCTCGACTCCGGTGATGTGGTAAGTCAACACCAATGAAACCAGCATTGTTGTCCACTAATAAATCTTTTCCCAACAGTATGCTATCACGATCACCGGTGCTGTTGTGGTGTTCTATTCTTCCGGAAATCTGGCTGTTGCTGAACGACTGTCTGCTCCCAAACATCTTATAGGCCTATCCAAGACACTTCTCGTCTCTCGAACGTATGTAGAAGACAATTCTGCTTACGCTACCGCTGTATATCAAGCCACAGCTTGAGTAAAATTGCATGGTGCCAAACAAAAAACCACAATATAAACCACCGCTATCCTATGCATACCAGCTACATATCATTCGCCCTCTGGTACACTTATTTCTCGTCATGGTCTTAATCTGGCTCAAGTCTTTCCATTGTATTTTTTTCATTCATCGCCATCGTTTACTTTACATACACTTTGCCTGTCTTGATTCTCTGGTAATCATTATATCTTGTGCAGTCATAAATATCTTACTTCCATCGCTTCGCCATACATCATATCGGACTCTGCATGTGTAACTTATACAGTTCAGAGCAAACACTTGCAAACCTCTGACATACAAACTTATACTTGGGACAACGTTCTTGTCCACCAACTTCCTTGTAACATGCCACCACGGACAGCACAAAAACGAGCCGCGGCGTCAAATGGTGAACCGTCGACATCGCAACTACCATCGCACGCTTCAAAGAAAACGCGATTCGTCGATCCGAGCGAAGATCCCGTCAATTTCGCCGAACAAGTAGACTCCGCCCTCGAAGATCCCTTGGCTAAACGCAAGGGCCGTGTAAAGAATGAGGGATACGACTCTGATTCCAGCGACGATGGCGAAGGTGTTGTGTTGAGTCGAAGAAAAGATGCAGAAGGAGAAGCGGATGAAGAGGATGATATGTTTGCCATGGGTGAGAAAGAAGAGAAGAAGGAAGAGGAAAGCGGGAAGAAGAAGAAAGAGGAGTTTTTGCGGTTGGGTGATATCGAGGGCCAGGAATTCAATGAATCGGGGAGTGGAAGTGATTCAGAGGATGATGAACCAGAGGACGAGGATGATGCGAAACGGCGAGAGAAGGCTGGGATGGGATACGAACTATCATCATTCAACATGCGAGAAGAAATGGAGGAAGGTAAATTCTCTGCCGATGGGACGTATGTCAAGTCATTTGATCCTCATGGGGTCCATGATCGTTGGATGGAGGGTTTGGATGAGAAGGAGATCAAGCAGGCGAGACGTCAGAAGCGCCATCTGGAACGCATTCAGAGAGAAAAGATGAAGGCTGAAGAAAGGGAGCTAGAACAAAGCGGCGGAAAGGGAGCTCTGGAGATACAATTGGTCGCCATGCTGAAGAAAGGCGAGAGCGTCCTTGAAGCGCTGCAGCGTATAGGTGCTCAAGCTAAGAAAACTGCACACGCATCCAAGTTCGTAATTTTCATAACTTCACTGCATCAACATATAGATATATTATACAGGAAACGTCCCAACGGTAAGACCAAAGATGATTCGGCAGAACAAGCCATGGTTGTAGATAAACAACCCAAGGGTCTCTCGGATATCGATCTCATCACACATCTGGCATCTAACATCATGTCCCTCGGAGACACCGATATCTATTCGAAGACTTATGAAGAACTTGTGCGCTCGGTTCGGTCCAGCGGAGATGTAGAGCCGGAATGGGTTCCCCCGTCCGCGGATGTCAAGTATGAATATCGATGGGATGTTCCTGAGCAAACAGGAGAGGTTTTTGGACCATTTAGTGAGGACGACATTAAAGCATGGTATAATGCTTCGTATTTTGGGCAAGCAGGTGAAAAGGTGAAAGTGAGGAAGGTTGGTGGGGAGTGGGGAGGCTGGGATGACATCGTTTCATGATAAGTATTACCTGGTTCGAGCCATCTATTTCCGTTTGCAGACCGTCATCTTGATTTTGTATCATTTCTGCAGTCATTGTATCTTTATGTGCTGATATTGTCCCATAAACAATTCTGAACGCAACAGTGAGTGTGAACGACTTATTGAATCTATGTTACAGTGGTGTATGCGTGAAGTCAACCGAGTCCCAATGCAAAATGTGAAAAGGTAATAAAAAAGAAGGATGGGTCCATTCTAATGACTGATATATTGGAAAACGAAAGAAACTTCCGGCAAGCCCACCTCAGAACGAAGAAGGTCATCGTGATTTTCCTTCAGCTCTGCATTGGTGAAGTGATTCCATCTATATGGTGTGAAATGAAAAAAAAATGTATAAGACTGTGAAAAAGGAGACATACGTGCTAGCGTCGCCATATAACAGCGCAGGCGCTTTGATGACCTGTTTTCCATTCTTGCACCGCTTGCATTTGAACGTCTCATGCGTCTCACATAACGTGTTTTCGTTGAAGAGGAATAGTTGTCGCAGAGCATCAACCGAGAAATGCCGTTCGGCGTCTTCTTTCTCGTCCACGACAGCCGAAGAAAGTGCCTGTTTATTCGCCTGCCGTTGGAAGATCTTCTCTTCAATGGTTCCGGTGGATATAAAACGGTATACAAAACCTAGGAGGGTGTTAAATATGGGTCAAATATGCTAGCGGGAGTACCTACATTCTTTCTTTTGGCCATCACGCCACACCCGGGCAAGAGCCTGTTGATCAGCTGCTGGATTCCAATCTGCAAAATCCAAGTATTAGAACTAAGGCTGAAGACAAAAGGAAACAACATACCAGGATCAAAGAGAATGAGGCGGTTGGCCCCAATCAAGTTGATACCGCATCCACCAGCTTTGCTACTGAGCAAGAATATGAATTCTTTACCATTAGGGTCATTGAATTGGTCGACAAGTTTTTGTCGTTTGATGATCGTCATCGACCCATCGAGACGGAAGAAGCCATATCTAGGGAACAATCATAAGCCTCTGAGCCATGGAAATTACGAAAGCGAAATCACTTCTTGCTCCGACACAACTTCTCGAATAAATCCAAAGTTTGCGTGTAATTACTGATGAGTACGATCTTATCGTTCGTGGTAGTCTTGAGTTGATGAAGGAATCTATGTGCAGTCTATCAGCTCACCGAATCAGCCGACGTAAGACGTTATGACGATACCTTTCTAAAACTACGAACTTGCCGCCCCAATCACACCGCACGGTTTGATTCCTTCCTTTATCTCTTCCTGTCTGCCCTGCGCCCCCAAATCCCTCGGGTATCAGCTTTTCGGAGCCATGGAGGTCGCTAGGAAGATTCAACAACTCCGGGTGATTGCAAAGTTTCTTCAAGATGTTGATAGCCTTCAGTGGTTGAGAGTCCGCACCCCTCAGTAGTGCTTTGATTTCAGGCGACGAAATGAACAAGCGATAGAGCGATAATTGGAATTCGGATAAACCGCAAAAGACAACTTGTTCGTATTTGACAGGTACTGAGCGTAGTTAGGACCATGCCGACGGGAAGAAGATAAGAACTCACGGTACTTGGACAGCAGATCGTTTGTACGCCGAATAATGAATTTGGTAACAAGATTTCCGAGTTCTTTGAGTTTCTTCTCGCTGTTTGCTTGAATTTCGCTACTTGCACTAGCATCGCGACCTCGAATGATGGCATGTTCGAAGTTCTTCCTGAAATCATTCTTCGATCCCAAGAAATTTGGGTTCGCGAAATTGAGCAACGAGAAATACTCAGAGAGATCGTTCTGGAAGGAAAATGAAACAAAATTAAGGATATAGCATTGTTTCGAACGCGAACGCTGGACTCGCCTGGATTGGCGTTCCGGTAAGTATGACGCGACGCTTGACGTCGAGAGAATTGAGAGCTTGAAATGTCAAAGAATCTTAACCGCAGGGTATAAGTAGCAATATAGCTTGATTGCATTACTTCCCGCCACGAACCTGAATTCTTAAGCCGATGGCCTTCGTCACAAAGTAGCAGTCCAATACTACAGCTGGCCAGATGTGCAGTGAGAGTTCGCAGAGTCTCATATGAAACAATCATGACTTGGATTTCGTTTCGTCAGTGTCAAACATTTGTATGTATTGAAAGAATTGCGAACCTGGCTGGGTAACATTGCGACCCCGTGCGGTCACCCATCGCCCAACTTTTTCAAGAAGTTCCGTCTTTCCACCCTTACCATCTACAGCCAGAGCTGAGATGGCATCCGGACCGAGCCATTTCACTTGAAAATAATCGATATTTACTTTTAATTATGACTGGAATTGTCACTCACCAAGTTCGTTTGCCCAGTTCTTGACCAAACTGGATGGACATGCGATGATACATTTCTCTATCGAGGGTTTGCCTGGGTGTGGGGACTGTTTTATCAGGGTCCAGAGCAGTGCAATACATTGCAATGTCTTTCCAAGACCCATCTCGTCCGCCATAATGCAACCATACTGATTATCGACGAGCATTCCCGTTGTACATTTGTACAAGAACTAAAGACCGACAAATGAGCACGTAAAGAGAAAGCGGTGGTATCCTTACCTTGACACCCTCTACTTGATGTGGGCGGAGAACTTTAGAAAGGCGTGGATCGATGACGACAGGAACTTTTGCGACTTTGTCTTTCTTCTCCTTGCCCTCACCTAAGAGCACTCGCAAACTCTTATGTGGGTTATACATCCCCGCTGTTTTAGCCTCTGCTTCCTTCTCAGACCTTTCTTTTGCCTCTTCCTTCTCCCGCTCCTTCTTTTCCTCGTCAGTCTCGCGGTCGTCGATCGTCGGGTCATATAATACAATCGCGTGGTCTTCCATCGGATCATGAAGGGGACGAGGTATGATCTTAGCCTGCGGCCGAATTCCGAGAGATATATTGGTGGCAATAAGCTGTATGGTATCTCCATTTTTGTTGGTCATGGACGGCATGGAGAATCGTCGAATAGTCTCGAAGGGCTTCGGTTTATAAACAGGATAAGTCTTGACTGCTGCGAGAAGTTCTTCTTCGGTATAAGCGCCATCATTATCTTTTTTCTTTTTTTTCTTCTTCTGAGTATCTGAGTCGGAGTCATTCTCATCGGCTTGGGCCCCTTTATAAGACACACGTTTCCGTTTTCGCTGAGGTTGTACTCTCTCGGTGGGATTAACGATTGACGGAGGCTTGAAAGGTTTATTTACGCGTGTGCTTTCTTGAAGTCGATCTACTACCTTACCATCAGTCGTTGTTGGCGTGCGACGGAGCATAAACATGGTGGATTGACTCAACAAGCGTCGTTAATGCGAAAGACGCGTTTGACTTGACGCGTGAAATCAAATTCACGTGACCTGCCATTTATATCGTCACTCAGCGCCTCGTCTTTACTGCAGACGATCATCAACTTTTGGCGCGAAATGTGGGAGGAATCCACTTCGTCCGAAGAAACATGGAGTGATGCCGATGGAGGTAATGAGCAAGGAGAATGGCCAGTTACAGGTATCGTTGGTGAAGAACTCACTCAAGCACAAAGCCCGCGGTGTGTCGTTATATTCGATTCGTCTGCATCATCATCTTAAGATCGATTTCAGATATGAGGTCCTTGTTATCTTCCCAATACTCTTCTCCAATTCCCCATTCATATTATATGTGTAGGTCAGATGGGACCAATGGCACCGCAAAGATGGCACAAACACGACTTGGCAGCCCGACATGGAAGATCGTCGAGACCTGCTTTCAAAGTGGAAAAGGAAGCAAAGATACAAGCGAAATATTGCTGCCGCCCGGGATCCATCCATCAAGATAATGTGGGATCCAGCTCACGACCCCACTGTTCACAATAGAGCGACTGATTTGAAAGCGCAAGCTCGTCGGGAGAAGCTAGATAACGTAGAGCCCGAGCTGACCTCCCTCAATTGGGATGCAGAATGTGACCGCAGTCTGCGCTGTGATGAGGACCCGGTTCCTCGGCTCCGAACCCGTCGCACAGACAGTGCTGCTGTCGAAGGCTCATCTCGTAGTAGACACTCGCCTGCGTCTCCGGCTGTCCGTTCAGGCAACAAAGACAGCAAACCGTCGTCGTCGCCTTCTGTACGAAGCAAACCGCTATCGCAGACCGCCTCATCCGCTTCACTTCGTTCGTTGTCAAAAACGCCTGACCGCCCGACGCGTGCTTCCTCCAGCAGCTCTCCAAGCTCTTCGAGGAACACCCGAAAAGACAACTTCGCGTTATCTTCTCGATTGTTACCTCCGTACGCGGTTCCTTCACTTTTTAAAGTCTCCTTGCTCTAACTGACTTATTAGCCATGCCCTTCTGGAAAAAAAGTGGCGCCAAGCAACAAGAAATGTATCCGCGGCCTCCATTACAATCGTAAACGAGATCGATGATGAAGAAGTGCCTCCACATATGGAGGAATTCATGTATACTGAACAGAAGTATATTGTGTAAGCAGATGACGTCGTTTATGATCTACAAACCGAATTAACACTGTTTTCTATCTAGAGGGAAGGAACTAGAATTCATATTCACATTAGATGAAGACCTTTTTCTGAGATGTGAATGCTATTCCAGTTGCCAAGATGCTACTAAATGTCATTGTCAAACCAATTCCGAACTCAATGACACCATGGGAAAGAACATATTTGCTTACTCGAGGGTAAATTTATTCCTGATTTCTACTAGTTTAAGCTCCTCACCGGACTACACAGGGTTTATTCACTTTCAGGGTTCCGCGAGGAGTTGAAGTTATCGAGTGTAATAAGGCAAGCCAATTTGTGACACATGTGATAAGCTCTTTCAAGTCTGATTTTCAATTTCAAAGTTTTGTCATTGTGATGCGAACTGTGCCAATCGTGTAGCACAGCGGCCTCGCGACATTGCAATCGAAATTTTCAAAACCAAGCATTGCGGTTGGGGTGCACGTGCCGTCGAAGACCTCCCGAAAGGTAAAGTGATGGGTATGTTTACTGGGTATGGGTTCGGCATATGATCCTTAACAAGCACTGATGCGCTAGAGCTATCAGACAACTAGTGTGAGCCATCTTAGCTTATCTCGAAGAGAATGGTCTGATTATCATGATGATCAGTCGACGAGAACATATTGAAAATCTCCCGGACTCTCATGCCAATTACATCTTCGATCTTGACGGCACTGAAGCAAAAGGAGAAGCAAACCCAGGCGACAAGTATTCAGTGGATGCTTTCGAATGTGGCAAGTGAATGCTCTTACATTTCCCCTTCTTATCACCAACAAAAATCCCAGGAAATTGGACTCGTTTTGTCAAGTTAGTCAAGTCAGCCCACCATTGCCCGCAGATGTCTCATTCTATCGTAGCCATTCTTGCGAGCCCAACATGAAAGTATATTCAGTTGTGTTTGATACTGTCTCTAGCGTGCGTTTTCTTGCTGCTTATTTTGGTAGCTGGCATTTAGTGTGACTTGTAGATGAACGCTCCATATGTTGCCTTTGTCGCCATGAAGTATATACCCGCTCAAACGGAGCTAACTATCGATTATGATCCGTACGCAGGCGAAGAAGCTGTCAGCGTGGGGAAGTCGAAGGCAGCCCCCAACGCGAAACCTTGCTGGTGTGGAGCCGAGCGTTGCCGAGGATGGGTGAAGGTGTGAAGATACTGTAATCGACATGCGCTGGAATCTGGATTGTTTATCATTTCACTTTAGCCTCCGTCACGAGGCGTTGAAGATGAAGTACGTTTCACATGTCGTAAACCTCCAAATAGTGTACGAATCTAACTAACACATGAATCTAAATATTTTATACTCAAACTTGAACTAACAAACTATTTTCTTCGATGTGAGCTGGATGTGAGTAAGCTTGGTTTCATTATGTTTCGCAGCGGAAAACGAAAGTATTCGAAAGTGGTGATAACGTTACAAGCATATCTGCCACATGTTCCAGTTCCGCTTGAGTACCGTTCTCCCGAGCAAGCAAGCGCGGGCAATGCTCTTGCTTCGCGCCAGTGTGTGAACCAGCCAATCTACTGTAGGTTATCACTGTCTTTCACTTCCTTCGCAAGGTCTCTTTGTCCAGTCCTTCGAGTTGGTCCAAGGAAAATGCTCGTTTCTAGCTTTAGTGAACTTCTGGGATACGCGTCTATTGCATGCTGGCTGGGAGCTCAATTTCCGTGAGCCCTTCGACATCTTACTTATCAACTATTCATAGATCAACTAAATGCGCCATTAAACAGACAAGTTTTAAAGAACATCCAGAGACAATCTTGTGAGGGCATTGCGCTTCCATTCCTGCTAACATGGCTCCTCGGTTTGTTGCTTTGAGTCGTCATTCCTCGCACATGCTTATCAGATACTGTGAAAGGTGACATGTCCAATCTGATTGGTTGTCTGCTCACGCATCAACTTCCGTTCCAGGTGAGTCATTATGCTCTTCTCTCGGTGTACTTTCTAAACAACTAACTTAAACTATTCATTGAGACATGGCTTGCAACCTATTTCTGCGTCATCGACTGTTGGCTTCTTGCTCAATACTTCTACTACGGGGGAGGACCAGATCCTCCCCAGAAACTCTATGGTCGTTCTAGATCGCGTGCGGCATCTGGAGCTCGTCGATTATCATCCGATGCGTCCCACTACCGTACTCTTTCAGCAGTTGCGGGAAATGTCGCAGCAGCAGCGGCCCTAGCCGCTCATTCGGAATCTCCCGATGCACGATATCCGAGTAAACGACAGGAAGCAACCGTAGGTGAATCGCACGAGCAGCCCGCATATCGACAATCGGCAGAGAACGGAGATGATGTAGACGATGCCATGCTTTCAACGCTATCAGATAGTGTATATTCTGAAAGTGGTCGTGCGAATAGTAGAAAACGTGTTTCGTGGAGCCAAGAGCGCTTTGATCGCCAGCCAAACGCAGGACGAAGTCAAGGGCATTCTGCTATCCACCCAACTTTACAAATAACGGCATCTACGCGTGGGCGACCCTTGCAAAGAGATGGAGAGAGTGGTCAAGTAACACACGTGGAAGAACAAAGTGGTTCGCGGACGCCAAGCGCGCACCGAACAAGTTCTCGAGCTAGTCGTCGTGGGGCTGGATTGGTTCTTCTTGGTGTTGGCGCGCTTTTCGGTATAGGGACGCTTGGTGGAAACTTTTATGGACCAAGGTTGAGCGAGAGCAGTAATGTCGGCAGAGTGTTGGTGGCCCAGGCAATTCCTTCTCCGCAAACTGCTGGTTTATCAGTCACCAATGGAAACCATGACATAGCAGAGGCGGTAGCTTCTCACGTGATTGTTGACCTACCAGTTATACCTTCCATCGACGACACAACGATGAATATCCAAGAAGAACCACTCACAGAACGCATCATAGGTCGCATTTTTGCATGGTTATGTACCACTCTGTATCTGACATCACGAATGCCTCAAATTTGGAAGAATGTAAGTGCCCTTGAAACCTGTGTCAAGCCGATTAATTAAACACCATTAATCTAGTATATTCGAAAATCTGTAGAGGTACTTGTCATCATATATCAGCTGGTTCCCAAAGATAATCCTTCCACAGGGGTTATCCATGTACCTCTTTGTTTTCGCATTTCTAGGCAATTTCTTCTACGTTTGCTCCATCCTTACATCTCCCCAAGCACATCTTCCCCCGCCAGCATCCACAGCATTCTTCAAGGAGAGCTTACCGTGAGTCCTCTGGTACTGTTGGTGTATCGTATGTGGCTGACTTAGGTTAAAGTTATCTCCTTGGGAGTGGAGGAACGTTCACATTTGATATCACCATCGTCTCTCAATCATTCATATACCGCGTACCGCGACGACTTCGCGCCCGAGGAAACTCAATGATACGAAATGTCGGGCTAGCTGAAGAAGAAGCTGGGCTGTTGAGGGGAGACAGTCTTGCTGACTCGCATATGGATCAGAACAGACCAGCGGCTACTGCCCAGCGGTCCAGAAGCCGGACTTCTAGTTTACAAGTACCCTCCCGTTCTAATAATTAATGATTCGGCGCTTTATAGCTTGCATCATTGTGGATACCATTGATATACACCAAGGACTGCGAGCCTGACTATTGTACATGTCGTTGAATCGCGTTTTGGGATGCCATGACATCCACAAGATTACGCTTAGCTATGCTCCCACTTCACACATGAAGAAAAGTATTCAATCTGTGTTGTGGTATACTCTTCGTTTTATTCACCAGCTACACAGCATACAATTGTACAAGCAATCATGAATAGCTGGATGGAACGTTAGACGGTGGCACGTGTTCAATAAGATGTGTGGTCAGGTTTCCAAATCCCAACTCTCGGCGTAGGAACTCTTTCACTCTTTCTTCTCACCACAACCCAGCTACCTCAGCTACCAATTTCAAGCCGCCAGCAGCTGGAAGCAACCCGTCATGGGGCCCTTAACGTTCATTCGGTCAACAGATCAGACCAGTAATAATGCACACCTTGCTGATCCACGACCAGATTACCTCGTGAGTAACCATTGATATCTGTCTTTCAATGCCTCTGAATCTAAGTTGTGCACACTCAGCGAACTCTTGTTCTTGATTATCTTTGTCATAGCTGCTACACAAAAACCGCGCTAGCGTTCGCGAGAGATAGTGCCGTGAGACATCTTGATGCTGACGGAGATGAGATCATGAACTCAAGCAAAGAGCTTCCGAGGACTTCAGGAGATCTCACTGGTGATGATCTCGAGAAGATACAGTTAAGAAATTGTGAGCACCGGCTGTTCCGCTTTACATACCATAGCTGATGTCATATTGCCTTTAAGTTATTACGACGCACATAATGTCGGGTCGCGTTGATGAAGCCATAGCTCTCTTGAACGAGCATTTCCCTAGTGTCTTATGTGAAGCGAAAGGATATCCTCTCCAAGTTACCTCACCTTCTAATTCTGCTGCTGAAAAGGATGACTATATTAGGTTCAGTACCATGGAGCCTGTGCATCTTTCTCTTAACTTGCGCGTTTTGGCATTCATCGAAGCATGTCGCACTGTACCCCTAGAGTACAATGCCTCTCCCCCTCGTGGAACCACGACAACCATAGATTCGGCGCCACAATCGAAACCGATGTACGATCCTGAGGATTTGATGGCAGAGGAAGCTCGCCAAAGTGATTTACTGGTTCGAGGACAGAAACTTCGTGCTACAGTGGAACTTCTCCCTAAACCCCACGATTACGCAAGCTACATGAAAGAACTCTCCAATGTCAGCGGTTTGCTTGCGTATAAAGTTCCGGAAACCAGCCCGATGTCCAAATATTTACACCAAGAAAGAAGGAATAGAGTCGCAGACCAGATCAACATGGCTATACTATGTTGGTAATCCTTTTGACGGTGGAGGAGCTCGACCACTAATTTATCGTGGTACAGATAGGAGTAACATGCCCGCAGTATCTCATCTAGAATTAGGAGTGAGGTATACATCTGCGTTGTGGGACAGTCTGCACGAGATGCACATCAAGCCTCCTCCTACTTCCACTGGACCTCCCGGCGTAAGATTGCCTCCGTTCAAAGGACAAAGCTCGTCTTCAGCGGACAAGGAGTCTACCACTGATGTAAGCTATTTGTAATTGTGTCTATCTTTCGCATGTTGAACCGGAAGAGAAGATTTTACCTGCACTAGATTTGCGCCAATTCCTTGACATCAAGACATAATGTCACAACAGGCGAAATCACTTCACACAATATACCCACCGTCACCGTACCTTGCGCACTACATACTTTTCCCCCTTCGGATTTCGTCTCAAGTATAGCTTTGCATTCTATCAACAAATTTCACATCGTGTATCTTATTTGACGATCCGGACATCATCCCAGCGACCTCTATTGACCGCCGCAGTTATCGTTGGCGTTACATGGCATCCTCTCAATCCCAGAACCCTTAAATGATGCAGTCGATTCCATTCTGTTTCCTTCAAAATTTGGGCCGCTGATTTTGACGAAACGCTCAACCACCTGTTGTAAGAAAGATCGAGTACTGCTAAGAGGGGGCACGTAGTCGGGAGACGAGCTAGCGGGATCATATTGGGAATGTTGATAAGAGCGAGATGCGTCAGCGTGGGCGGTAGGACTAGAAATGTCGGGATGGGCAAGGGAGTTGACATAAGAACGAGTGTGCGGAGTGCCGGGTGTTCTTCCTGTGGACCTATAGAATCCCAAGATGAATCTTCTTCCCCTGACGAACTATCAGGTGGTCCAGAAATAAGTCTAGGAAAGGTTTCGTTTTCCCCGTTATCATTTTTAAATCTCCCAGTATCATGAAAATGGCTTGACCGCAGCACCGCTCGTGGTCCAATGACAATAAGTTCACCATCTACATGACCTTCGAGACACAGTGCATATAACTCTACCTCCGATAGCGGAGAATATATGGCCCTATCTCGAAGAATGTCGCGGCGAAGATGAGGGGGAATAAATGGTGTGACTTGCGCATATTCACTGCCAGGGTAGGCTTTGAGAATCACACGGAGGCACAAGAGTGAAAGGGTAGGGATACCGTTTAGATTGACAGGTTTGGTTTGACCGTCGCCTTGTGGAGAAAACTCAGGCAAGAATAGGATGGAAAGGGCTGCCTCTCGCCAGCTTGCTGTATCCATCTCATTTCCTGATGGTTTCTCAGCAGTGTCAGAAGAGGTCCAACTCTTTGGAGGATTTGGTCCGGCCAGCCAAATTGCGCGTCGGCTGGTTTGGATGGCCTGAAACTCATTACTATCTTGAGGATCGGGTGTGGGATATATCAAGTTGATCGGCAGGGTAGGATTGTTATGTGTGTGAGCTGACAGGGGAATGGCCACGGGCATATGTCGGACATTGCGTTCATGACGGTACTGCTCCCCCCTGCAGGGCAAGGCGTAGCTTAACGTCAAAGGTTCAATATACTTTCTCAGTCGACTTGCCTCATGTTGCGCAGGATGTTGTTCACCTGACGGGGCGAGTTATCGGACATCGCGCTCCCCTCTATAGGCATGTGGAATCGTGGATAACGAGATATGAGACTGATAATATCCAATTGGTTTGGAAATTTCAGGATTGGTATATGATCACTAAAGTACCTCGATTATAACCTTGACGGATAGACGAAGTACATCTTGACACATACCATAAGGTATCAGCTGAGAGGTGGTCAGGTCATGGTTTTGGAAGATAAAAAGATATACATCGTTCGAATCAAAGCGCCGTTGGCAATGTGGGTAAAAATCCTTTGACGCCCATTTATTTTGCACATGAATAGATCCGTTTTATCGTGTTTCCTTTCACTCCCTTTGGCCGCCGTTATTCCCGAATATTAATACATACCGGACGAACGAAAAAAATGCATGAAGCGAGACCACCATCGCACTTGGCATCCGTAAAACAGTACTATAGTGCCAATGCTGATATCGATGCTGATGGGTTCATATGTTTTCTCATAAGAAGCATACATGGCGAATGGAGGTAAAAGAATTGTAAATTTCATGCCAAGCATACACACACCCTGACGCGGAGCGCCTCCCCGCCTCAGCGACATCCTCAACACCGTGAAAAGCGCGACAAATGTGATGTTTAGTTCATCTGTCTGATGAGTTTGTTGATGTTGGTCTCCCGGTCGCCGAAGTCACCGCCCTGCACGAAGTGTTTGAATTTCCGTGTCCTCCAGCCACCAGTGGGGTTGGAAAGCTTGAAGGGCCAGAGGAAGTTGGAAGCCTTCATAAAGCGCGATCAGACTGTGGACATGATATCAAATTAACGACACGATTCTCACCTGCTTGAAATTTGGACCAGCAGTGGCAATTTCGTGGACGAGATCCTCCACTGAGAGGATGTCATATTTACCGAGAGTGGATTCGATGATAGCGTTGTTGGTCAGAGGGATGCGCTGCTTGTCAACCTTGCCATAACCCCGCTTGTAAATAAGTTCACGGATCGACTTGATATTGGGCTCGCTGCTACAGATTCAGCCTGCAATCAATCATTCCAAACTATGGAAAAACCGACCCGTAAGTGATGTAGGGCTCGACCAGACGCAACATTTGCTGAGTAGCCCGAGTCACCTTTACGAAGATACCGTTGTTGATCTGGAGAAGACGGAGAAGCTGGAGGATTTTACGTGGCTTGGGAGCAATTTCGTTGATACTGAACGGACGTCAGCTGTACTCGTTGGGTGCTTGGACGCAGACATACCCACGAATACGAACAACAAAGTAAACTTTAGGTTCTGCGGGGACGTAGAAGTCTCCAGCGGTCCGTGCAGCCCGCTTCAACCGGATTTCCTCTTTCTCCTTCGTCAGGTACTCCTTAACATAAGTCTCAGCCCTCTTGAAGATGACCTTTCGTTTAGCTTTGGCTGCCTGTAAGATATATAGCAGATCAGCGAGTGAGTTAAAATCGGGATTAAAAGGGGGTGTTATTCATCAAAATGAGTCAGTCCCGAAAGATGGTTAATTGAAAGGCAACATGGCAGAATGAATCCACTAGCCATTCGTCGAAAGAATCGTATGCATCACACAAAAGCTAATATCACATTTGGAATCAAACGCTCACCTTACGTGCAGCTGTCGCAGCAGCAAGGCGCTCTTCCCGGGCCTTTTCGTTTTGCTTGCGCTTTTTGAGGAGAGTCTCCGGAACTTCGATGTCCTATGATTATGGTGCAAGTTTAGTTAAGCGAAATTTCGGCTTTGGGCATAATCTCCACTGACCGAGACCGTCGGGACGCTGTAAGGTCGGTAACAGGTCAGAAATACAAATATCAGACCACATAAATTCTTCAACGCACGTAGTTGAGGGGGCCATAGGGAATCTTGAGGGTGTTCGAAGTGCTGCCCGCCAATGGTGGCAACTGTGGAATCGCGGGGTGGCTTTGGACTGTATAGTCTGAGTCAGACTTTCGCACGATGTGGAAGTTCTCCCAAATTCAAGCCAATTTCTTGATCCACCTGTCATCCGCGAACAATTAATCAAGCATATGGCGGAATCTGCTTTTATCCAGCCCCGCTTCTCCAGGCTTCTCCCCACTTTCGATTTGCCTTCGAAATACTTCTCTAACCAGTCAAACGGACGGGTTAAGCCTTAATAAGAACGCGCAAATCAAGCACTTATGATTTTAGGAGGCTTGTGGGATCGGGAATGGCTGGGTATTTGCCATGGCACAAGGAGTTTGCCCTCGACCTCCTCCGGAAACCATGCTTTCGTGAACCGCCATCAGGAACGAGCTGTCACAAAGGATAAGCTCAGACAAAACTCAGATGTGCTGAGTTTTGGGCCTTCGGGTGTTTCTCCTTCCACACACTTTGGTAACCGTTACCTAGTGCCCTTGTCTTTTAGTCTCTTGTCGTAATGTCTTTGGGGAAGGGGCTACTCCCTGCTGCAATGCTGGCTTTAGGACTGCTGGCCAGCCTGCAAGGTATCACTGCCCAGCAAACCACCAATGTGACTTGCCTTGCGACATACGACTGGGTATGCAATCAAATTTACGCCTCTGGATATTCTATGTTCGCAGTACGCTAACAATCAGAATTCAACACTTCAGATGAACAATAGTCGGAAACAAAACCCATGCCTGGTAGGTGCATACCTTCAAGGTGCTTGCAACGGCGGAAGTTTGTGATTTCTTTGTCCATCACTGTGATTTGATGATGAATGCGTAGTATCGTATTAGCCTTCTCAGTCAACACGATAGGCTCGGAATCAGAATATATCGGACCCACAGCTGCACTCGCAAACGGCTGCCAGTGCAGCACTGTCACGTATTCGATGCTTATGGCTTGCAGTATCTGCCAAAACAACACCAATGAGATGTAGATCTACTTCTATATTTATGCACCACGTTTGCCTGACCTTCATTGAAGTACCTGGAGCACATGGAGTTTCAACTGCAGCACAATATACACAAGGTCACCCACACCTCATCTTGTTATGGTTCTTTGTCGCTGAGATATGTTTGTAGCTTCCCTTACGATATCCCTGCGGGTACTGCTGTACCAAAATGGGCGTTTTCCAATGTTCTGGTAAATCTACCAATTTGATTGCAACCAGTCTCGTATTGATGCACATTGATGCATGTCCTCACAGCCCAGTGATAATTTCAATGTTACTCAAGCAAAGTCTGTTGGAGGTGTGAAATACATTTTTTTTGGAGAATGCTGACTCATCGGGTATCTAGATGATCCTGAAGCCACCGCAACTCGGGTAGTATCTACTGGGGGAGGCTCACCGCCAACCAGTTCTGTACCAGCAGCACATACTACCAGTCCACCGTCTACATCTACTTCACCGACTCCTTCAGGGAAGAGCACCAATCACGCGGGGGCTATTGCGGGTGGGGTCGTAGGAGCTATAGTAGGCTTGGCAATCATTGGGGTCGCTATAACCTTCTTCATAATTCGGCGTCGTCGGTCCCATGTCGCCCCTTCTGCCGCATTCAGTAGTCAGTTCGGAAACACAGGGAACGCACCAATGTTTGCTGCCAGCCCCTTTGGTGCATCAGTTCCTCTGACTCAACCAAAACTATATGTAAAGTCGCATTTTCATTTTCTTATCATTTACTCACGTGACATTCTCAGAACCCTTCGGATCCGAGCACATTCCCAGTTGCTCCGCCGTCTCCGACGATATTGACCACTCATTCTAGCCTGAATCCATCCAGTCCAACGCGCAGTTATAGCGTATACCGCCCCGGCCATTACAGTGGCGTTCCAGAGATCTAATTTGTGGGCAATCTATCCATCGGTCATGTTTTTATATATTGGGCTTTACAGAGAACACCCTACTAACATTTTACAACAAATACCTATCGATGTTGTCTGTCGTTTTTCGAATTGTTTCAGGAATATTACCCGTTACAACCTGAATCCTGGTGGCACAGACTGCCAGTGTGTGTGGGCGGGCGTTTTTCGGAATTGACCCTGAGGTCTGAACATATGCACGGAACCCTACCGATTTCGCGTCAAGGCTTCCTCGTCACTGGTCAATAGTACGTTCAAAGGTTCCGTGCTGCCATGGTTGTGACTTGCAGTGCACTTGGATTAAACCTGTGCGAAACGTGAATTACCCCGCGCGCTACTTTCTCCTCATGTGGTCCTATCTCGAGGACACGCTCATCTCCTGAAGTATGCTGTTAGGCACCGTGCCTTTTAGTAATACTGTGTAATGCTTTGCAGGGCATTCTGGGAGTATTCGGGAATAGAGAGCGCCTGTCAATGGTACATCTTGGTGTGGTGTTTTCCATGCGATAGCTCGTTGATGAGTGTGAAGATAAGATTCATGAGTATATGGTCAAACCCCGAGAGCCATAGACATGAACCGGTGGGAATGGAGGTTCCGTAATCGATACCACAGCCTGCATCACCGTTACACCAATTTCTGTGACTTGGGAGCCGCATGTCAGTTAAAATTAGAACAGCATTGGCTTGGCTTGATGTGGGCGCTAACCTGCGCCAGCTTGAAAATCATTGAATAAAGCGCTGTACTAACCAGTCACTCTAATTCCCTCTTTTCTTACTGATCATCAGATGGCGTCGTGGATCGTCGGGGCAGCACTTCTTGCGCTGGGACTCAGAAGGTTCCACAGCGCAGGGGCGCAATACACCGACGTAGTCTGTTTTAATAACTATACATGGGTATGCAGACTCTACTCTTGCCTAACATCCACAGCTCGCACTTACGCCGCTTCTGCTCACTGACAGGCGGACAACAGTCTTGGACAGTCTCCTTGTGTAGTTGCATCGTATTTGCAAGCTCCTTGTCATCCAAACGGTGCGCGCCATCACAAAGTTCTTCGGACAGTAACTGATCTTCTTGTAGGAGCCAACATTACCGCCCTGGTAAACTCCACATACGAGTACACCCCTCCGACCACGGTCACTCCGTGTGAATGCAATACGGTCACTTATTCTCTAATCAGTGCATGTGGTGGCTGCCAAGGCGCAACCTGGGTCACGTACATACAATTTCTACCCACTGATTTCCAGGTTATTCAAGGATCTTTTTGAATTTATAGGTGGGATTATTGGACGCTTAACTGCTCAGGGAGTACCTCAAATCAACAGTGCGTATCTAATTTCTTGAAATGAGCCTTGCTGACGTCTCTTGCAGATACCCGAGACCGTTAC
This sequence comes from Hygrophoropsis aurantiaca, assembly GCA_021014935.1. Lineage (NCBI taxonomy): Eukaryota > Fungi > Basidiomycota > Agaricomycetes > Boletales > Hygrophoropsidaceae > Hygrophoropsis > Hygrophoropsis aurantiaca. The sequence continues at coordinate 112,866 of MU267625.1, forward strand.
CATCCGGAACAGCTGTCCCGGCATGGGCATATCTCGCCCTTACAGTACGCATCAACTAGTTGTATAAATGCACTTCTAATTCATGTCTCTAGAATGGAACATGGGACTCTACCGCCGCACAGCAAGACATTTGTATGTGCTGTTGAACTATGATACAAGCCAATTCAGCTCACTTTCACCAGCTGCTCCAGAGTCTTCGGCAAGCGTTGTACAGTCAAGCACTGCGAGTTCCGCGCCATCCGGTAGCGCAAGTGTGCCCTCACAACCCAACAATTCAAACCAAAAATCAAGCTCAAATACGGGAGCGATCGCTGGCGGTGTAGTTGGAGGCGTAGTTGGCTTGGCGCTTATCTCCGCCATAATCCTCTTCATACTGCGCAGAAATTCGCGAAACTCATCCGGCCAGATGGCGGATAGTGGACACGCTCCCTACCAGGATTATAAATATTCTTCTCCAGCATATGGCCATGCGGATCCGAATCAAACAAGACTCTATGTAGGACTTTACTTGCTGCTGGTTATTCGCTCTGACGCCATTTTCAGAATCCAGATGATCCTACAACATTCCCTGGTTCCCCGGAGCCCTCTGTAGTATATACCACCAGCACCGGACCAATCACTCGTCCAGGTCAATTTACCGGCGTTGCAGAGCTATAGTTCATGCCCATTGGAGTGTTTGGAGTTTTTCAGATCGTAGGATAAGTAAACTTATTTAGCTGCTAATACTATCTTCAGAACTTCAATTTCTATATGCCTTTCACTCAACTGAAATTCGCGTCCTCGTAGGATGGTTTGAGTCCTCAGCCCTACTTGCATGATTAATACCTCAGCTCACGGAACTTACTCGGGTGAGCTCCCCCCATGATGATACTGACCGGCGACAGGCGATGTCGCGCCCACTTCATCTACTTAATTGTTACTATTTGTGCACCCTAGAACCTCTTTTAATTTTGAAACAGCCTATCATTGCAATGCTGCTATCTCGTGCTTCCTGCAGGTGACCTGCTGACTGTGGCGTTATCGCACTTTGCTTTTAGCGCCTTCTCGGCCATCATTTGCTTTGCCTGGCCATCACTCGCTCTGCCTCATGCCAGAATTCGCAAGTCATTGGTCTTCGAGCCGTGGCTTGCCATCAAGGAGAGCGTCCATAATATCTACTACAGCATGTGCCCTCCTGTTTGGCGCGTCTGGTGCCATCTAAACATAGCTTGAAGATGCGTTCTTAAAGGCGAGAACCTGGAATTGAAGACGACCCAGTGTTCTCTCACCATGCAGAAGACAACGTCGTTGGCCATAGGTGTAGCACTGCTGACGGTTCTTCCACAGATTAGTGCTCAGAGTTCTGACGTGGATTGTATGCCATCATACACTTGGGTTGGTACCATCATTGATACAAATTATCCGTTGTATTTGATCGATTGCTTATCGCTCTCAACAGGCATATAACCAGAAGAATCAAAGCCCTTGTGTTGTTGCCTCATATTTGGAAGGTGTCTGCAATGGCAACGGTGCGTGTATCAATTTCTACAAAATGAATCGATTGCCTCACGTCGACCTGCTATGTAGGCTGGTCTGTTCCGGCTCTCCCACCTGGTGATTTATACCTTGGACCAACAGAGGCACAAGCTCAGCAATGCGAATGCAACACAGTCGTGTACTCGTTGATTAGTGCTTGTGGAGCTTGCCAAAATGCCTCGTTTATCGGGTGATTCACAAACACTCATGATTGAGTATGTTGATCTAATCCCGATACAATCAGCTGGACTGAGTGGACTGACAACTGTACCTCTCAAAGTCCTTCTTCGGGGTTAGTAGCAATCTAATCGCATAGCTGTAATTTCAGCTCACATACCTTCCAGATACCCAGAAACAATTCCTGCAGGCACTGAGGTTCCCGGATGGGCATATCTTGCCCTCGATGTGCATATTCGTGCTGATTTCATCGCATCTAATGGCTCATACAATTTTTAGAATGATTACTGGAACGCTACTGCAGCTCAGGAAGACTTGTGTAAGGCGTTACATTGAGCAACATTACCATCGAACAGCTAACTCGTATCCACTAGCTGCTCCAGCGTCTACGGCGGGCTCTACACCCTCGGCGTCAGCGATTTCTCCGCCTTCAAACAGTATTATATCTAGCTCTTCAACTAGTACCTCTACCAAAAGCTCAAAGTCGGATGTCGGAGCAATTGCTGGAGGGGTCGTCGGGGGAGTAGTCGGAATAGCGATAATAACCGCTGTGACGGTTGTTATTTTGCGGAGGCGGAACAGAGGTACCAAGCAGCCATCTAACCAAGAGAAGGCCTCCTGGTATAATCGACCGCCGTCTGATTATCGTGCAGTTAACAACGCCAGTCGCCAACGTGATACGAAACTTTATGTAACGTCCCTCTCTTTATGTAACTTATTCAATACTGACGCCAATTTTTTTAGGACCCGAATGACCCTACCACTTTCCCTCGTTCACCAGAGCCATCGGTAGTATATACCACTCATACCACTTATACCGCGCCTCTGTCCCCGACATCAGGAGCCCACACCAGCATCTCTCGCTCTGGCCAGTACAATGGTGTTCCTGAAGTATAAAACGGTCAAGGACAAGGCCACAGTGTCGAGATACTTATTCAGTCGGTTGTTTATAGAGATGTTCTGTTAGCGGAAAGTTTGAACGAAACCTATGTACAGTACTTGCTACCTGTAAGCTGCTTACATTCTGGAAGTGGTTGAAGTGGAATAACCAAAGAGCTACCAAAGGAGTCAACCTGAGCAGAACTTTGTACCAAAGATTTTACTTAGCAAAAAATGAGACATTATGTATACCAAAGATAAGGCGCATTTCCGGCAAAGGTATAATACAGTAACGCTTAGTAGTCTAAAACAACTGTCGATACACCAGGTGACCGACGCCATCCACGAAAACTAGGATGATCGGCCAAAGAAAGTGCATCGTGGAATCCGTTCTGAGACGCGAAGAGATGAAGGACTGCCAGTTCGAGGGCAGTCGAGCATGTGGTAGACCCGCGCCTGGCCTTGTTAAAAGATGAAGAAGAAACATGGGAAAGATCATGGAATATAAAGCGGCAGTTTAGGGCAGGTACAAGCTATCGCCCACATGTTGATCATTGATTGGGCGGACACGTTGTTCATGGTCAATTATCTCTCCCAAGCAACTCCCAAGCAACTCCCAGGTAATAATGCGAGACTCTGATTCTTCAACGCTCGAATAAATATAATTGAAGGAAAGTCAATCTTATCATCAGTAGGCAAACCTCTATGACGATACACGCGCGGAATGTCGGTGAGCCGCTTCCACAAATACAGACCACCTGAACAGGTATATCTGAATCTCACCGACTTCTGATTGCGATATTCTTGCGAGGCCTTGGTCTATTCGGGCTCCAACATCCTGATGTCACGAGCTACACCTGCAACTTTTAGCGCCTTAGTAAAGCACCTCAGTAATACACGGTATATCAACTGTCGGATCGCGCTTGGAAATCGAGTACTCTGTCGTTATCTCACAAATCGACAGCCAAGCATGTCCGTACCCACTCTTCCCCTCAATGACGGACAGGCAGTTCCTTGGATAGCATTTGGAACTGGGACCGCTCTTTTCAGCAAAGATGCCACCGATGCAATCCGTCTTGCGATTGACAACGGTTTCACACACCTCGATGGAGCGCAGGTTTATAGGAACGAAGAGACCTTAGGAGCAGGAGTGGTTGCTTCGGGAAAACCACGCTCTGAGCTCTATATCACCACAAAGTTGCAGAAACTCCAACCTGGACAGACCCCAAAGAGCGCTCTAGAAGGGTCATTAAAGAAGCTCGGAGTGGAACAAGTTGATTTGTATCTAATTCATCAGGCACTCGACCATCCGGGGAAGCTAAAGGAAGTATGGAGGGGTATGGAGGAAGCTCAGAAAGCAGGATTGACCAAATCCATTGGTGTATCCAACTTCACTGCAGACCATCTCACAGAGATCCTGTCAGTTGCTACCATCCCGCCTGCGGTAAACCAAGTAAGTGAATGCGAATTTGATATTTTTGACATTTACGACGAGATTGATTCCGAAAGGTTGAATATCACCCGTATCTGTGGAAAGCCATTCAACCTGTGTTATCGATCCACAAAGAGCACAAGATCGTTACTTCATCTTATGGAGGCCTTTCCCCACTTTTCCGTGGAAAGGGTGGTCCGTTGGATACCGTTGTAGAGAAGATTCGTGCAAGGCTCGAGAGCACTCGTGGCGAGCCTGTTTCCGATGGTCAAGTACTGAACAAGTGGTTACAACAGCAAGGTGTCTTGGTTGTGACGTGAGTAAACATATGATTGAACTTTCACTCGGGCTGAGATTTAAGATGTACTATAGTACTTCTTCGAAAGCGGAGCGTATCCGGGAATATCTTGATACTGCCAATGTCCCTGAGCTGACTCCTGGAGAGATCAGCTTGATTGAGACCACTGGTGCCCAGCATCATCAGAGATACTTCGTGCGTTGTCCAGAATGTTGCGTTCCTTGATTTTGTTATTCATGTTTATTGCAGAAGGGTAACTGGCCACCCGAGTGAGTATCACAGACTATGGGTCAGTGAACTTGAATAGAGGCCCAGTGACTTTATTTACTGTCTGTGAAGATCCTCGCCAGCCACGTCACATAAAGCAGCGCTGTGATGGGTTCCCAATAGCACTGTTGATTTATTGTTAAATTTCTATTCCCTGGGGGCAAACAAATGCAACGTCATACTGTTGTGTGTGGATCACGAAGTCATGACTTTCTGAGAGTTGAGCTAGTCAAACTAAAGCAGAGCGATCACAAATCAAAATCCCACGTGATACAAAGTGGCAATCGACTCAACACGCGTTTCAGGTTGTTCCAGGAACAAGCTTGAACGTTTGAACACACCTTCATTTGACCAATGGCTTCTTCGTCTTCGTCTCTGTCTTCGTTTCCAATATTCGCGTCGACCTCTAAATCTCGTTTACAATCTCTTTACTCCGATGTATCGAGGCAGAAATACTCAAATCCTACGTCATACAATGCCCACATCGACTGGTGGCATCGGGCGTTCGAAGTGCTGGTGTCACAAGGATGGCAGGTCGACGAGCCCTCTACGCATAAAGGAAAGCTCAACAGCGATCTTCGTGCTAATAAACTTGTATTGAATGCGCGAAGACCGCTGGTCGAGAAGCTCAGATTTGAAGGCGTCGGAAAACCGCTAGGACTGGGGTCAACCATAGTACGCGTTTTGCGCTCATTTTCGAACGGAAAAGAACTGAATACTCATGTACCAGTAAAGGCTGAGCTGCGCAAAAGCAAACACCTGATTTCCCTCTCGGAATTTTTTGGCTCAACGCAATCCATATATGATCCTGGCTGGCTTCCCTATCGTGTCGCTTCCTATGTCATTGGAAAGCCTTTATGGTGGGCATTGGAACAATTGGACATTGTACGCTCTGAGGAAGCATATACCGAAGCTGAAATGTGGAAGAAGATGGAAGGAGATTACGTGCTGGTTACCCTCGTTGAGCGAGCCGCTGATGCTGTTATGGAAAAACGGGGGGTCGGAATGGGTCCTGCAGACGACCTCTATACCTTCGATTCGTTTCAGAAAGAGTTCGCGGCACACTTAATACCTGATGTGGTCCTCAGTGGGCTGGATATCCGGGTGCTCGTAAGATTTCTTGAACGAGATAAAGGTGTGCTCGTTGTGGATAAAGATGTGAGTCGGTTCCTTTCTGACGTTGGGGCTATCGAACAAACGCATCATCCTAGGTCATAAAGTTCGCCTCTGTTGAAGAGAATAAAGCTGTGACCGTGGTTGATCGAGGCATTTTGGAACTGAAGACTGCTGTTGGAAATTTACGCGAGCAAGTAGACAATGTGCAACGGAAAATTGATGAGTGAGTTGTCGGCCATTCTCTTTGACTCGAGTCATATTCAAACTAATCGAAACGGCAGGACCAATACAGAGATATCGAACGCTTTACGCCAGCAACGAAAGTCAATAGCTCTGACTCGTCTTCGATACAAAAAGCAACTCGATGACCTCCTCTCAAAGAGATTAGGCTCTCTTCAGCAGCTTGAGTCGACTTTAATCAGCGTCGAGGCTGCTGCTGGAAATATAGAGGTAAAAGGATTTTCATTGATATAATAATTCTTCAGTTTGTTCATGTGCATGCTCCCCAGATTATGAAGTCTTATGAAATGTCGACTTCAACGCTTCAGAATCTTCTTAGTCACCCATCCCTCCAGCGAGACAAGGTTGATGAAACAATGGACGCGTTGGCTGCCTCCAATGCCGATGCCCGGGAAATTGATGATGCTATTCGGTTAGGAGGAGATATGGCGGCTGCAGATGCTGGAATGGACGACTCGGAATTGGAAAGTGAACTCCAGGCGCTGGTGGAAGAGGCAGAGAAGGAGACGAAAGCAGAGAAGGAAAGGGAAGTTTTGGACAAGTTCCACGGCGCAATACCCCCTACGCCTGTCGACGACTCGATAGTGGATGTTGAGGGCCCTGCACTAGAACCCGTTGCTATCTAGTGGATACCGACTCGGCAGGAGTTTCCTTTTACGGAATCAAGTATGTTACTTGGGTACGATGACGTGCACCCTTCCCAGCCAGAACTGGCACGATCTTCACAATTATAAGTACTCGCCTTGTTGTTCGCCTTTCGTTCTACACATCTTTCCTTGAATAACTTACAATGACTCCCGTGCGATTGAGACATCCTAAAGGCGTCACGACGCTGCAGCTTGACTTTGATTCAATGACAGTGCTAGATCTACAGCAGCAGATATTTGGAATATCCGAAATCCCTCCTTCACAACAAGAGAGTGCGTATCACATCGACTGAACTGCGATATCTAGGACTTATCTGGAACCTGAGCTTAGTCAAATCAGGATATCCCCCGCAATCTTTAACGATCGTCCCTGAACTTCCGCTATCGAGTTTGGGATTGAAGGCGAGCGAGCAGATCATCGTCAATCAAAAAGTTACACCAACTACAAAACGACCCCCATCCCCAGCGCGAACCGCACCCAGCTCGCTAGCATCAGGATCGTTACCAGGCTCTGCTCCTCGATCTTCAGTTTCCAAGCCTACTAATAATGGACCCGACAGCGTCGAAACTAGTAGTGGTGTGTTAATTCACAGGGTAAGGCAACTTATTCCTTGATATTCCACTTGCATAGAGAATGTGATACTTGATAACGTAGATCGTTCCGGATGATAACTCCTGTCTATTCTCGTCCGTCGCTGTTATCTTCGAGCAAGACATCAAAATGGCTCAACAGATTCGTCAACGTGAGCAGCATCATTCACAAATTGTATCAATGTCAATAGCAAAGGCCAATCGGCTATATATTAAGTCGTCGCCGATGGTATACGAAATGACATGGAGACGTATAGCGAGGCAATCTTGGGGTAATTGTTGTTCGACTCCTTCACTCAGTTGACATGCTGACTTTCCACTAGGCAGCCACGGGATCAATACATAGCAACTATCTTGAAGCCGTCCACTTGGGGCGGAGCGATAGAACTGGGTGTACTTGCAAAATATTACGCCACTGAAATCGCTTCCATCGACGTTGAAACAGGTCGGATTGACCGGTTCGAACCCCCTCCCGAAATAAACTCCGGAAACAGGTCAGTAGTAACAAGTTTAGTAGCTGTCTGTGCGCTAGATATCGTTGGCAGATGTGTGTTATTGTATTCTGGAATTCATTACGATGCAGCAACACTGGCTCCTACTAGCGATGCTCCAGCAGAATGGCATCAAACGGTGTTCCCAGTTGTACGTAGATCCATGGAGTTGTCCACATGCCACCATCTTGACACGTTTGTAGGTTTCGACAGACAACGATGATCCTATTTTGGTTGCCGCCAAAAAGTTGGCAGATATTCTGCGCTCCAAAAAAGCGTTCACGAATACTTCTACATTTGACCTCAAATGCGAGGTGAGTATTGGCAAGGCAATCGTCATCGCCTATACTAATCGCTCGTCATCAGGACTGCGGCAAAGGTTTGAAAGGCGAAAAGGATGCTAGAGCGCACGCTCAAGAAACTGGACACGTGCGCTTTGGGGAATATTGAAACGAAGAGCGCCATGACCAGTCGTATTTTATCATTGCATCCTACCTCGTGTTGTACCCTGAGTGCGCATGTGATTATTCATAAGATATACATCGAGGTGAATTGGATAGATGCCCCGAAGGCTTATTGACGACCGAGTACAGCTTCGCGATCGATTTCCATGACCACTGGTGTGTGGTCTGACGGACCCCATACTTCGCTCCTGATCGTACACATCTTGACTTTATCGACCAGACGTTCACTGGCGATAACTAAGATATACGCGAGTGAGTCAAGATCAGCATAGTTTGATTTTCTGGTCCAGAAAACGTACACATGTCCAATCTCCAGCCAATTCCTTTGAGCCGGCAGTTGAACCGGTAGGAGAAATATGTATAGTGAGATTTATCGGGGTGGCGTTGCCTCCAAACATCGACAAATTTACCAGCATCTGTGTCGGAATCAGGGGGGTCAAGAATATTTTTGAAAGCTTCCGTTTCATCCTTGGTATAGCCTGCCGTCTTGTTCCAGTTGGGTTTAGGATGCGCAAGATCTAATCGCAGTATTTGTTAGAGAAATGATTGGACTCGTTCAGTAAACATACCCGTTGCGGTTGGCGCAACATTCAAGTCACCCATCCATATCACAGGTTTTTTCTTGTCCAAATCACGTATATATGCTTCAAAGTGTTTGTTCCAGAGGTTCTTTTCATCCAATGTCTGCGAATGGATAGTTCAAATTTGTTACTCTAAAACGATATGGCTTATATTCACCTTCAATTCGCGTCCAGCATTGGGGGCATACGTCGCGATCACGTAACAACCTTCGAATTCAAGAGTGATAATTCGTCCTTTGACATAATTAGGATCTGGATGACCAGGCAAGGCGGTGCTCGTTGATAGGGGATTAACCTTCGAGAGAGCTGCTGTTCCTGCTATGATCGAATGTTTGTATGAGAAATTTCGAGAGCAATGATGTTGCATACAATAGGTTTTCTTTCCAGATATGGACCAGGTGCAATAGGGATAACGCTTTGTCAATGCGGTATCCAATGGAGCTTCATTGACCTTAAATTCGTATTCATCTGGTACGCCAAATTTTTAGATGGGGTTGTTTACCTTGGTTTCCAACATCACCAGGATATCAGGATCTTCAGCCTCTATGTAACTCATGAACCCCTGATAGTGATGTTATCATACAACGAACAATTAGGACGGGTTTATGCAAAGACAGAGTCACATACTTTCTTCTCCGCTGACGCTAACCCGGCAACATTCCACGTCGCAAAACGTAAAATCCCGTCTACACGCGGTGGAAAAGTTATCCCTTCAGGGATTCCTTTGTTGGTTGGTTGTCCATTTGGTGCAAGCTGTGTCCCACTGGCAGCTTCTGGTGCAGACCCGGACTTTCTTGGTTTCTTTGTAGCCACCTCTTCGTCGTCAGAAAGAGACGCTTTGCGCTTAGCAACAACCTTTCTTTTGGGTGGCATGATAGTCAAGAGCAAGACAGTAAAGTTGAAACAAACTAGGCCAACACAACGTATAATAGTTGTGGCCGGAGCCGCGGCAGCATTCAATATTCAATTCGTGTCCGTCAACCGCGATTTATTGCCTCTTTCCAAATCGGGACTGTAGGCGCTTGTGGACAAGTTTTTTTTCGGCATTCACCTGCTTCACGTGCTCTTCAGTTCAACTCTGAGGTTGCCTTTGAACAAAGCAATCAAACTATCTGTATAATATTCGGTATGTTCCATCTTTAATCATATTTGGTACGTGGGGTTTTCACTGGCATCGCGATATCCTCCTACTCACCTACTTATAGAGCAGCAACTTAAGAAACTTCCTGAGATTACAGACAAACCGTAGCATGCTCACCCATCGTGGGTTCTCCGCATGGATAGTTTCAGAAGGCAAAACGTTGCCTGTATATCTAGTGGCTACAGATGCAAGTGCGCACAGGGTTTCATGCTGGATTCCAAGTGAGGCAGGGAAGGTGCGTTTCATTATCCGCACTGTGGCCGAGAAGTCTTGCTGAAGTATAGGTATCAGACTTTTTCAGTTCACTGGAGCGACGCGGGATCCAAGGTACACTCGTGTACATTCATCACCCTCGATGGATTCGTGGTTCCTGGTCGATTTTTATTTGGAGAAGGAAGTGCTTCAAGAGAGGGTGTGCGGACAGGACTGACAACAGAGCGACCTTTTGTATTCGCTCAGCATCACGATGAAGGTGCGTTGGAGTTTAATGTTTCGTATCAAACGCGATTGAGTCATGCGAAGGGTCATCGAGCCGGATACAACAATGTAGTCGCGACGTTGGAACAATCATGGTCAAAGTAAAACGCGTACGACTAACCGGGGCTAAAGCAGCAAACGCGTTGCAGAAACTGCCCGATTCCACCGCTGTCAAACCGCAGCTAGGAGGACATCATATCGGGTAAGCCGTGGCTGCTATCAATATGACCGTTGCGTTTTACCACCCGATGTTTTGATAGATATGGCGAAGAAAAGCAGACATTTGAACAATCACCAACAACCTGGCATGTAGAGCCACACGATGAGACAAGCCGACGCTCTTATGTTACCTTTGTTTTCCGTTATAGATCGCGAGGTATGTTAGACTGGTTGCTTTGTGTGCATGCTAGACTTACATGGGCGTGATTGCCAAAGAATTTCTACTCTCGCAGGGCATAATCGAACAGGAAATCGAATCGCATGTTGTTTCCGTACCACGACCACGAATAAAGAAGCGTCGAGTGGCGAGTGATCCAGTGATGCCAGTTATGTCGACACCGATGACACCGAGTCCAAGTCCAAGTCCCAATCCAAAGAAGATGGCGGGAATGGATCGAATGGTATGTAAGATATCTTTAAAGAGGCGTTCCTCTTTAATTATCTTCCCCATAACAGAGTACTTCCCTGAAAGGAGCCTTTTACCCTGGACTTGGACGAACAAGGCCTGCAACAAATTTACGGACTGTCAGTATGAAATATCCCGGAGTGCGCGATCGCCCTAGAGTAAATGATCGAGTGCCCGGAGAAGGTGTGATTCAATTTGATTTCCCTTCAGAATCGAAAGGGCAAAAGGAGGATAGTGCAGGCACTGTCCAAGTGTCGGAAGGTGCGACAACCTATACATAAGCGATAAAGGCGTTAGGGTTGTGATTGGACAAGTTTGTTGTGTTTGGTGCTTTCGTTTCGCTATCTTGTCGATGCTAATTGTCTCGATATCGCTGCTCTTGCTATGTTATCCAAGTTGGTCGTGCTATATCATCTATGTTCCTAACTCCTGTATTGTAGTTGATCAAATTCCTTTGAGAATACATTATATGTGCATGAGATGGATTGGCGAGAAACGGTATTATTATTTATGGTGGGATTCGAAGGATCACGAAGAAGCCCTTCAATGTGCTTATTTGGTTAACTGTTTGTATGTGTTGTATTTCAAAGCTTTTGCCAAACAACCGCTTCGGTGACGATTTCATTTTCAACCCAGAAATCATTGCAGCTTTAAGCGTACAACACCTGTACTCTGTGATGTCACAAGGCTCAACGTCCATTCCGTATACATTGCACATATGGCCTTCAAAATGGAATCTTCCATCCTTCGACCCGACATGTGTTGCTGCGGTACTTTACCTCCAACTCACAATTTCGGGCAAGTTCAAGGTCATAGAATGTACTGATCCTGACCTATCATCCAATGGTGAGCAACTTATCAATCTTCATAACCTCTACTGAAATACTGTACGAAGGGCAACTCCCGTTCTTGACACACGGAAACATATGTATTCCCTCGCTCCCATCCATAATATCCTTCGTAACGGCGCTTTCAAAGTCATCGGTCACAGACTCGATTTTTGATATCGACGCGTCCCTCAATGTCTCCGAGAAGACAAAGCTTACAGCCTGGAAATCTCATGTCGAAACGAACGTTGGTGACCTACTCGTGAGTCTCTAGTCTCTAGTACACTTGTGCACCTAGCCAATTTGTAGTCCCACATGTTCTACTCCTTAGATGCGAATTTTTGGAAATTGACGAATCCGGCTATAGCACCCGTGCTTCCTATTCCCCAACGTTTCTATGTGCCGCAACGCATTCGTGATTCGCACAGACCTAGACTAGAAGCCGCTGGGTTGTGGAATCTTCCCGGTATCGAAGAAGAAAAGAAAAGCCCATTCGAACGGAAGGAGAAGAATAATGACGACGATCCTAAAGAAACCTTTGTTCGAGCTTTTGAGCGGGAAAAGGCAAGTCTTGTCAACGTCTTTTTGAATTGCAGTGATGTGAATGACGGAAAATCGTAGGTTTCGGAGAAAACACGCACTATCCTTGACATTTACTCGAGACTCCTTGGCGACAAACCTGTCTTTTTTGGTACAGCGCAAGTCTCCGTTTCTCTCATTTTCTTCTGCATTCATAATGATCGCATTTAAACTTTATAGCCCCACAACCTTAGATATATATCTCGCAGCCCATATACTTTTGCTACTCGATGCCCCGTTCCCCGATCCTCTTGTTCAGACCATTCTGAAAGATTCATATCCTATGTTAATCGACCATGCACGACATGTGCAAGCTCAAGCCGCATCCCGTTGTCCTCGTTATGAAATTGGGGTGACAGAGCAGCCGTCACTTCTATCCATGATTCCACGTCCTCTCAGCAGTGCTCCTAAAGATAAATCGAAGATCAACCCAGATGATACACGATATCGCCGAATGCGGTGGACATGGATCGCCCTGGCTGTTGGTGCAATCGTGTTCCGCTTGGCTATGGACGTAAAAATAGTCCGTATGCGAGCACAGCAACTACGAACTCTTCCTCGAGCAGAGCAGGACGGTGCAAGTGTGGATGAAGAAATAAACGCAGATCCTGTAGACTCGGAGAACGTAGACTCGGAATTGGAGGAAGAAGACGCAAGAGAACGAGATTTAGGAGAAAGTCTAGAAAATGACGAGGAAGCAGGGGGTGAAAATAAAGATGCCAGTGGAGAGGACTTGCAAGAAAAAGGAGATGAGGCAAGTATAGTGCCAGAGTCTGGAGTATTGGGTGTAGCTTCCTGAGCATGTTACTGTGACCTGTATGTTCATGTGACAACCATCCTTATGCGTGACACACCTCCTTTCGATAAACACCTTTCAAATAAACGCGGTCTTGGGTCCCAACAGTTTTAATGGACGAGGATTTAATTGTTGTAGATGATGTTGAGGAACAAGCAGGACCTTCTTCTATCGCCAATGGCATCCATACACCACGCGTTAACCCACATCGCACCAGACCAATGCGAGCTGCAGCGGAACAAGCAATGGCCTCCACATCCCGACTTCGCGGTACTCCAGAGCCCTCGGAACGCACTACGCGTTCGGCGACCGCAAAATCTAAACCGCAACCCAAGCTTAAACTAAAGCTGAGCGAAAAGGCAGCGTCTCAAGCGCCAGGAATGTCATTCCTGGGCCCATATGACCGCGAGTTAGACTCGGATGACGAGGATCTCGCTTTCGAAGAGCAGTTTATCATTCGAATGCCTCCCGGTGAAGACTGCGAGAAGCTACGGAAGATGGTATCCTCCAGGGAGGTGACAAATGATGTGTGGTTCAAGTTCAAAGGTTGGGACATTCGTTGGCTTGTTCAAATATATGCTACAGCGGGGGATCCAGATTCTCGTCGTGGGATATTCCACATAGGAAATATGATGTATACCTTCAAGCTGGTAGATCTTCCATGTATCATAGAGGCACAGAAGACATTGGATGGAAAGCAAATGTTCAAGGTTGCCGACATATGTCAGGTTATTTGTGCCGCTTTTCGCATCTAGCTCTCACTGAAGACAGTTGTAGATGCTTGTGGTTGAGAATCGCATTGATAATGAGGAAAGTTTCGCTCCCAACAGAAATGTAAACGTCGATGAATTCATTTGGCCGCATGGTATCACACCACCTCTCCATCATGTTCGAAAGCGGAGGTTCAGAAAAAGAGTCAACAAGAGGGCAAGTTTCCGATCTTTCTAATCACACTATAAAACCAGTGAACCTGAATACGTAGACAATTGAAAGCGTTGAGGAAGAAGTCGAGCGTTTGCTAGCAGCGGATTCAGCTGCGGGGGAAGTTAAATACGGTTGGATTCCTCTCCCTTTTTTTTTTACCTTTCATCTCCTCAATAACGTCTCGGTGCAGATGTTTTGGAGAATGTAAATCCGGATTTATCTGATTCGGAATTCATCGAACGTGATGAGCCTTTGGACGCCCCTACGCCAGGGATATTGGGCTCGGATGCAGGAGATGCTCCAACCCCAGGCCCTGATATCGGAGACGGCGACGGAGACCCTGACGAAGGGGATGAAGAAGAGGCCGAAGGAGATATAGACGAGGAGCTTGCGGCTGAGCTGGATTTGGCGCTGGGAGATGATGACGAGGAAGATGAAGACGAAGACGATGATGACGATGACGATGACGATGACGATGACGATGAAAGCGAGGAGGAAGACGATGATGAGGACGACGATGAAGTTTCACAGGCAAGACGGCTCTTGAATGAAGAGATCAGGGACTTGGAGGCAGCTGTAGCCAAGAAGGGCAAGGAAATTGCTAGCTCAGCAAATCCGTTGATCAAGGTGCTGTTTGGCTCCTCACTATCGTGATTGAAATCACTGACTTTTTGTATAGAAACGGTTCGAGGACGCACTCAAAAAATTGTCAGCTGATCTCGAAATGAAACTTGGCCAGAGGGATGATATGAAGGAGAGGCAACGACGAGAAAAAGAAGGCATTGCCCCTGAAGATCCTGACACTGATCCTGAGGGAGCCCCCAATGATGTAGACGGTGAAGCCGATGAACATCAGCTTGATGGAGATCTTTTCGGCTCTGATGACCCAGCTCCGATGGAAATTGTTTGAGAGTCAGGAAGTTTGCTTTTTGTGTCTTGCTATTATCTTATTTGCCTTATATGCCATTGCTCTCTGTTCATCATTGCCAACATCCTATAGCTGTTATGATTGGTAAAAACAGACAAGACTGGCCTGTATCACGAGTGGTACATATATAATGCACACAAACGGACCAAACCACACTCCAAGGACCTCCCAATTCCAAATCGCGTCCGCTACTTCTCGAGGACACAATGCTAACCAGCCCGTTGCAAGAATGCAATAAAACGCGTATTTGATAAGAGGGGGACTGGCTATCGATGATGGTGAGGCTAGCGTGAGTGGTAGCCCTAATGTGACTGCGAGCGCTGCGGCGAGAGAGAAGTTGAGTAAGGAAGTGATGGATATAATAGTGGATGCAAAACAAAGATTAAACGATTTAAGAACCATCCACACAGGAGCTGCGGTAGATGATGGTTGAGGTATTCCTTGGAGAATGATACTGGGTAGAAACAGGGACAAGCCAACGAGTGCTAGGGAACATGTCTAAATTTTTATCAGTCATGAGTTCTCCGTACAGCATATCGACATGGCCGCCCACCGAATTGCTATCCATATACCACCGAGTTGAGATCAATGAGAATAGCGCTATACCCATGATGTGTGTGATTATCATGATGATTAAAGCGTGCAACACAGGTCGGGATCTGGGAACCCATTTCACCTTTGTGGTGGGTGTTTTATCTCCTTTCGAAGTGGTCGTGTAGTGCTGTTGGGTAACTCCTGCGTCTACCCACTCACGAAGTCCACCAAACATCATAGCTACGCTTATCAAAATTGCACTTGGGAGAAATGTGCCGATCTTCATGAAAGTTCCCGGGCTGGTTAGAATGAAGAAGAAGAATGATGCATGAAGCCTTTCGAGCAGGTTGTTCGCAGTTCGAAGGGTCGATTCCACAATTTTTCCAAGAGCATGGAAACCGTGAGGACCGGTGGCAGGAACAGCATATAAAGTGATTGCATCGATACGAAACCTGTATAAAGCGGAATTAGAACTGGGATGGAAATAGAAGCGATACAATCTTTACTTGTGAAACAAGCCATGGACGCCACTAGCCCGTCCACGAGCCTGGTAACCAAGCTGTCGAAGAACATTGCGTGCCCGATAACTATAAAGCTGAGCATAGGCGCTCTTGCGAATAGCACTGGGAATCCATGACGGGAATATGCTCATTTCCTCCCATTTGTTAGGAAATTCACTGGGATCAAGATGGTCATAAACAGTTACAGGAACACCACCTGTATATGTGGCGATTAGATACAGTGAGTTCATCAGATCCTGATTAGGGAGCCGGCCGTTGAGTCCTTCTGAAAATAATATTATGACAAGCGTGGACAGAGAGAGATATGATTGACTCACCAAAGAAAACACCAAGATGAGAGAAAGAGTGCCCGCTGTAGTCAATATTCAGAGCGGTCCAGATGACTCCTGAAGAATGCTGGAGTAGATCCGTGTTAAGGTCTAGTTGATATAAACGTCAGTTGAGAGGATAAGAAAAATACGCGAAGCGAACTTGAAGGTATCGTTCCATGATAAGCATTCAACCAGGCATGCATTCCGTCTAAATAGTTATCGCCAATGACAAAAATCAGATCTTTGGCCCACAGCGATTGATCTATACATATACGTTAGATGTGATGGCTCAACCGATGGCTGACTTACTTTTCAAAAATGCAGCTAGCGATAAAACAGTTGAGATTCCACGCATATTTGGCGTGTTGCTACCTTCGTCGATACAACTTATCCATGAAGCACTTATTACAATGGCTTCTGTACCGGAGGCACGGGGCGATGCCATGATGGCATATGCGTTGTGTCCTCTCACTGGCTAAAGCAAAAAGGCCTTTAGAATGTGGACACAACAACTGTGGAAGCTCATACCCCTGAACTAGTAGAGAATTCGTACATTTGTATAGATGCAGCGAGGCCTAATTTACTAAATTCGTTTCTGATGAACACTGCTCTCCTGTCGCGAATATTAAGTTGAACGTCTTGAGTTCAAGGGCACGGCTTACTGTTCACTAGTGGCATTGTTGTGGCGAAGAGCTTCCAACTGATACAGATACTGATCTGCCTTATGGACGTCGACCCAATTCCAATATGTGTTGACCTGCCATGTGTCAAAAAACGGCGCGACATACCAATACTTGACGCGTTTACCTGCGCTGGTTGCAAAGCGTTTTCGTCGATATATGTTCCCTGAGACAAGGGAGGTAAAGGAATTAAGATCATCCATAGATATCCAACAATGAATAGTGCTGCCCTGCGAATTGGTTAACTATGGAGAAGTGGGTCTAAATCATACTGCCTGGCACGAACATCACGCTGGATAACCGATGGTATATAAGTGCTGAAAAGGCTCTTCGCCGCCGAAGTTTTGTGACCATAGGGTCAGCTTTTGGCCGCCTGAAATATGCCCGTATTCGCTCCATAGTTGCCTGCTGGATCCAATGATGGTGGAATGAAATAAGTGAGCAGTTGTCACTCGATGGTTGTTCAATGGCGTAATGGGACAATGAAAGTTACATGTCCGAGTTCGGAAGTAAATTGAACTTATCCCTGACTGCTCCCTCTTGGCCTCTTACTGCCATCCGGTTCTGCCTTTGTTGCTGAAGCTCAATTTTCTCAACCTTGACGCTCAATGCCACCTAAACGCAAGAGACGAGCTTCCCCGGCTTCCAAAGGCCTTGCTGCAGGGGAACAGTTGAAACGAGGCAGGCTTGTAGGGAATGATTCATCTGCCTGGGGATGGGTCGAGACAGAAGCATCGGACCCGTCTCAGATCACTTCGGAACATCGCTTGATGACGTGTGGTCTCTCGAGAAGGAACAAGAATCCTTATTGCGCCAACAAATACGCGCCGAAACGCAAGGAAACGAAGAGCCGCTCTCCACCCCGCGAAATCAAGGGTACACTAGCTGAAGGAGAACTGGAAAACGATATCATCGTTATCTCAGACGATGAGGTCGCACCGTGTGATAAGAAAACTTGCAAGAACAACCCTAATTGCTTGAATTACTTGGGTCAGGAAAAGTGGGAGGATGAAGGTGCTGTCCACCAAGCTGTACATGCATGTTTTAACACCCTGCTCAATCGAGGTATCTTTTGAGCAGAGAAGGCATTTGAACTATTTCTCAAAGCTGCGGACTTGGGACAGAACCCAATACTTAACGGTCGGGATCCACACATACCAGTAGGACTGAAGGAAAGGAATAAATAACCTCGATCCTTGACGATATGTACTAACGTTGGATTTATTCCTACAGAATCTAGGCGCAACCTGCTATGCGAATGCCTTTCTTCAAGTAAGACAGCTCTAAGTATCATTGAATGTTGGCTAATTCCCAATATAAAGGTTTGGTTCCGTGACCTTGCCTTCCGGAACGGGGTCTACCAATGTCAGCCTTCTCAAGACACTGACAACAATTTTGAGGTACGGCTCACTTGCTGGAGTTTGACAGTTTTAGTCATAAAGCTCTCAAATATCAGGATTCCCCCATATTTCAACTGCAGGTCACATTTGCGGCACTGCAGGAGAGCTCGCAAAACGTCTTCAATCCTACCAAGCTTGTGGAGAGCTTGAAACTATCTACTTCCGAGCAACAGGATGCCCAAGAGTAAGTCTTCGCATCTTGTGATCTGTTTATTCGTGTGACGCCGCCGCAGATTTTCAAAGCTGTTCATGTCGCATTTGGACTTTGAATTCCAGAAACAAGCAGTCCCATCACTACGGTCGCTTATTGCAAATCAAGTGGACCTTGTTATTTGTTATTCGCGAGTTGTCTCTGATGTGTCAATTTAGTTTCAAGGGCAGCAAGTGTACGGAACTATCTGTGGCAATTGCCACAACAGGTCCGAAAGGTCGACTGATTTCTTGGAGCTCGAGATCAATATCGAGGTAATTGCATGTTTCGCATATATGCTACAGAAGTTTATTTCTCTTGTCAGAATAATGCTAAACTTGAAGATCGCATAGCAGCTGTATTGCAACATGAGAAACTGTCTGGCGATAACAAGTTAGTTATATTTATGGGATCTGGGAAGTTCAAACTGATCGATTATCTATAGATATCTCTGTTCTACTTGTGATAGCCTCCAGGATGCAACACGATATACGGAAATTCGAAATCTGCCACCGGTCTTGCATTTTTCTTTGTTGCGCTTCGTATATGATTTTGCTTCCATGGAGCGGAAAAAATCGAAACATGCTTTGCTGTTTCCAACAACACTAACTATGGACCATTTTCTTGGATCACCTGCAGCGAGGAAAGCAGCCACCAACAATCCCAGTGAAGCCAAACATGTATATGAACTACGCGGCGTGCTCCTCCATAAAGGCCCTAGCGCATATCATGGGCACTATGAAGCCCAAGTTTTTGATACTACGTAAGTAAACCATCCAAGAGTTGTGTAGATTTTGAAAAAATTTCAGGTCGAAAACTTGGTTCCAATTCGATGATGAAACAGTGACTAAGATCGATTCTTTGGGCGAGAAGCGATATAGCAGTAAGGAGGTTGTTGATGTTGTTAACGGGCAACCCAAAAAGTATAACCTCGAATCTCCTGCTTCAATGTCATTTTTCATTGATGATATATGCCTAGGGGAGCATCAGCTCTTGCACGCAATAAGCCGGCAAAGAAAAAGAGACGCGTTGATGACAGCGATGACGAGATTGTTGAGTATGTGTACATGGCTCATTCCTCTTCAACCTTGAAGTTCTTACTAAGATGACGACCAGAGTCACAACCCCGCCTGTCAAACCTGTACCAGCGGTAGATGGCACAGAGTAAGTATTTAACACAACTGTTTGCACTGATTTGACGAGTCTCTCAGAGACATATTTTCTTCTAAGGATGCATACATGCTGATTTATGCAAGAAAGGAACTACCGATCGAACAAGCCAAACCAGTCGTCGGATCTTCACAAGAGCGCGATAAAGCTGCCAGCATTATTGAAGACAAGATCATTAGCTTACCTCCTCCGACAAAAGCTATGGAAGTAGTAAACAAACTTAATTCACAACATGAGGAAAGCTGGCAGAAATACGCAGCAAAGTGAGCATCATTCCTCACGTTTTGTGAAACAGATAATTAATGCGGACTAGAGAGAAAGATGTCAAAGAGCGCTTTACGGAACTTCGCAGTCAGCTCAGAAGTATATATTCTTCATGGAATGTAAAGTCAGCCGATGAGGTTTGTCGTGATCGAGCTCTTATCCGCCAATAACTTATTAGTGGTGAAGGAATCTGTCGTTGTTAGCCGCCAGGCCCTTGAAACTTGGCTGGTAAAACCGTTGGCAAAGCCTAAGAGTTCGAGATCAAACTCGGAAGAGAAGCCTATAAGTGATGATATAGAAGAGGACTCGGACATTCTCTGCGCACACAGGGACATCGATCCCCGAAAAGCCAATAATATGAAGCGAATATCTTCTGTGAGCTGCTCGGCTTCTCAGGCCATTATGATTTGTAATACTCATATTTCCAGTTGGCATACCAGAAATTCGAAACAATTGTTCCTGGTCTCACCTCCGAAAATGTCTGCGAAGTCTGTGTCCAAGATATCTTCGTCGGTAAGTTGTTATCAGGGTTTGGTCATCGGAAACAGCAATGATTTGTCCGACAGAAAAACTTTATCACATTCAACATCCTCGAGTGGTTTCCGCCTTTGATGATGTTTGCGATGTGCAATCCGAGGGTGCGAGCTACTGGTTATCGAAATCTTGGCTCAGAGGTATGAGAAGATTTTTCGAATTTAACCTTTCCGCCAACCTATCACTAGACTGGCGTCTACAAAAGCCGAAGATGCACACATCCCTTAAGAATGATCCGGCGCCTGATACACCGGAATATCGCGGACATGTTAAGTGTGAGCACGATAACCTATCGTTGAACTCTGTTTCTCGTCGGCGGATCTCACAAGAGGTAATATTATCCGCCCTATTTCCAACAGACTATTCACAAATACTTTTTAGGCGTATCAGGTCCTGAAACATCTCTTCCCATCTTGGACACCACTCTCCACTAATGAGGAACTATGTCCTATCTGCGAAGCGTCTGTGCATGTTTCCAGAGAAGACAAGCGCGAACTCAGGAAACGAGCTGAAGATGAGAAGGTTAGATCATGCTTATAGATATTCAACAATTCATTAAAACTGTGATCAGGCGAGACTTCGGCACATGCATGATAATGCGTTGACGGGCAATACTTTGCTTTTGGAGAATGTTCCCTGTGCCGTCATACCAACTCAATTCGTTCGTTTGTGGAGGCAATGGCTTATTCGCCCTACTGAATCACCGCGACCTCATGCCCTGGATAACAGTCAGTTTCTATGCCAACACGGAAAACTCATATTTGATCCCAACTGTCCAAATGACCTGGATACTTCTATCGCTCTCATCCAAAAATCTGAATGGGACATCCTGACAGGACTGTGCGTTTTTGTATTTATTTCTGGTGGAGATGTTTTGACCTTGGATTTAGGTACACGTGCGAACATTACATTGGATTGGAAAAGCAAATTGTTGAGAACCCGCCAAATGTTTTTGATACCAAATATGTTCATGACATTGCTGTGTGTGACGAATGTCGCTTGAAGAGGTTGGTTTATCAAATTATTCTATGGGCTCAATTGAACAATCCAATTTCAGACGATCGGATTATGAGCTGACGGAGCTCACCGTTCGAATTCTGGGAGCTAAAGACCCTATTCCTAATCCGGATCAACCTGAGAGCAGTACATCCCATAAAATCAATAGTGAAGCTGACTTGCGAGAATCATCGAACCGCAAAGGAGCAGGAACACGTCAATCCAAGCGAATACGACAGGCTAAAGATGCTGGGGAAAAGAGAAGATTGATGGTGTCTAAAGTGACGACTGTGAAGGATATTAAAGTGATGGTCAGTGACGATCAAGCCATTGTGATTGATAACTGAACATTCTCATCAGATTCAAGACGAACTCGGCATTTCTACCATTTCCCAACGATTGTTTTACCGGGGTCGAGAACTCGAGGACAGTTCTATCACGGTGGAGGCCCTAGGTATCCTCATTAACGACGTGCTGGATCTTCGAGAAGAACAGCAAGACGACGGCAATCTTACCGAGTCAGACGCAAACCAGACGAAGAAACGGCGAAAGGAGGAAAGGGGCTTTGGTGGGACCTTGCTCGGATCCTCTTCCCAAGCGAACATGATGGCACAACGGCAAACAGCGAGCTCTGGGAGCTCTGAACCGGAAGGCACACCATCAATCCAGGCAGGCAAAATTTGCCAGTCCTGTACCTTTCAGAATGTTGTGAGCGCATTGCTATGTGATGCTTGTGAGACTGCTCTCTAGTTGAAGATAAAGCGTCGTTATTTTTGGTATCTTATAGGAGTACATATAATGCTTAATCGAACATCCTTTTACAAGCAAACCAGCAATTGATGGTGACATGTTACGTCGTAACTCTATGAGTATGATGAAGCAAATGAGATAGAAAAGGAGATGAACCAAATTTGACCAGAATGAACCAGATAGCAACCAGAGTCCCATAACCACTATGACACCGAAACAATGCAACATGAACGCTTAAGAGAGTCGGGAATACTCCGGTATACCCGCCGAATGAGGGGTGGAAGGAAAGTTGACGCTGGAACCTGGAGGAGCAACTAAATTGCCTGGAAAGGATGTTGATCTAGTAGAATGCGGCCGCAAAGAATCCACAGGCATACCTCGCTGGCTGGGGTCCAAAGAAGCTGAAGGCGGACTTACCGGCCCCCGAAACTGCTGCTGTAAAAGAGAACTGGCAGTCATCAAGACATCCACTTCGCTTGATAATGGCCCAGTAATTTCAACAGCTTGAGCAACCGCTGTCTGCGTGGCAACTGATACTTCATTGACTGTGACCTGCGTGGCAGCCGGTGGAGGAGGAGGAGCACCAGCTGGCATTTGACTGGCCACGGCAGCCGACCGGTCAGCGGCAACTTGCCGAGCTGCTTGAAATACAACCTGCTGGGCGGCCACGGCCAAAACATTGGAAGCCTGAGAGGTACCTTCCACGCGTTGGCCGGTTACTTCTTGATCAAATGCCTGCGCTGTAACAGTAAGGACATGCTGTTGTTTAGCTAATGCCTGTAGTTCAGGCCCAGGATCATTGGGCGTCAATGAGGCAATTACTTGAGATTGAGCCTCTTGAGCGACGCGCTGAGCTGCTGTTGTCAGCACCTGCATGACTTGTGCATCGTGTGTAGCAACAGGTGAAACCAACGTAGAGGTGCTGCTCTGGGACCGTAGTGTTCTATTAAATAAAAAGTTAAATGGCAGCCAGTAATTATGCGCGCAACGATCGCAGACCTGGGTGGAACAGACTGCGGTACTGCCGAATCGCTGGTAACGCGCCGTGGCTTATGACTGTCATCGTTTAGAGAGCTTCGCCGCGATGCAGAAAATGAAGTGTCGAGAGTGGATACCGGGGCAATATTAAGGTGAAAAGTTTGTGACAGCTTCTCTTCCTGTCCCTCTTGTACAAACTTTGAACATGATGGTTAGTATGTCCCGTTCATTTTATAGAGACCGAGGACATACGCGGGCTTCGACAGTAATATCACAATTTTCAGCGTCAGGAGGTGGTGTTCCGGATAAAACATCCTCGTCCCATGACAACCAGGAAGGAAGCGATGGCGAACTATAAACGACGACAAGATTTGAACGCGATGCTTGCGGATCCCATATCCGGGGAGTCCAAGACCATCGTAAACCGACGTATGCAACGCCCGGTGGCGATCCTGCAACCTTTCGGTGAAAAGGCCTAAAGGTCCACCCACCATCTGCGGCCTTTTTAGCATCTATGTTCCATATATGATTCCCTTTTGACTTCGTCTTCTTTCCATCTTCATTGAAGCGTGATATATATTGTTGATTCCACAGATAATTTCTGATCTAGGGGACAGTTCATATCAGCGATTCGAGCTACTTTGACGGGGAAATAGAGCTGACTTTCTTCATGGGTATTTTTTCTTCTGGGTAACCTTGTTTCGCAAGCTAGGGAACGTCAAGTATAGTTCCTACACCGGAACCATACGTAGCTTACCTCTTCTAAAAACGCATTAGTGAAAGCTTGTATCCGAAATTTAAACGGTCGGAAGTCTGGCGATTCATCCAAACGTTGCATTTTCTTCGCCATCAAGGTCTGGTGTATTGGTTCACCCTTGGCGTCTGTGGCATCAACTGAAATGGACTAAGAGTCAGCACGCCTATCCGCATAAAAAATGTTGAGGCTCACGATTTGAGCATATGTTGCTGAGAAACTCAAAAAATATTCGGTCCACTTCTGGGCGATATTCCTGCGGCACCTCGTTGCCATGGCCAGAAAGGTTTTCCGTCGATTGACGTGACATAAGGGTGTGCGGACGGACACTTGCAGTAGTTGAACGCGATGCTGAACTGTGAGGGTTTTGACTACTATTTCGTGCGGTGTTTCCCGTGGAAGATTCTGGGCTGTGTGACTGAGAATAATCTCCGCCACCATCCGATTCATTATCAAAGTCTCCATCGTGAGACGAAGTCGGACTATGAGGGATCGACATTGATGGAGCTGGTCGTCGAGACTGCAAGAAATCCAACGCCCCTACAGAGGGCACCTCCGATAACCCAAAGGCCAACGGGTTAGCATTACCGTGCGTAAATGAGCTGGAGCGCGAGATCCGACCAATCGGTGGACTGATTCCCGCACCGCCGGTTGTACCTGATCTTGTCTGAGCAGATGGTGAAGGAGCGAAAGGTCCTGTGGACGAGAATGTATGTGGGGTGTTAGGATTAGCCAATGGATGGTAACCAAGCGCTGTATTGAGTGAACTTCCAGAGAGCGAATGTTGATGGTGACGATGGGGTAAAGTCGACGGCCCGTCTGACCACGACGAACGAACAGTAGGCGGTGGTGGTAGATGCGTAGAATGAGATATTGTAGATGATAGCGGAGACGTTGAGACAAATTCGGGGGGTGAGGGAGCGGTGGTGCCGAGAGAAAGAGAGAAGTTTAGCGATGGATGGGGTTGCGGTGGTTGTGGTTGTGCGAGCATGCCAAACCCAGCATGAGGAGGCATGCCAGCAGAGCTTGTGGGTCGCGATGAGGGTTCGGAGGGCGAATTCGACGATGGGTAATGGGACAATGCGCGGGGGTCTGCCATCGAAGATATTCCAGTAGGGGGGAATGGTTGTGAGTTTGGGATTGGAGCAGGCGGAGCGCTGGAGAGCATGACGTGAAGCGGTGTGTCTTCCTGTGGCTCACGCTTTGGTGCCTTGATGACTCGGTCACCTGCCATGGAAGACGCACAGCGTTTCCGAGAAATATCAGGAACATCTAAGCTGCTTTGAAAATCCATCGACTCTACAGCCGATGTACCGTTTGTGTAGTGCATGGGGGTGGGCTGTTCTTGTGACGGATTTACATTACCATGAAACGCCGGAGGAGACACACTCGAAGTTGGGCTCAGCGCCGAGTAGCGGCGGGGCGACGAATGTCGCGATAAGGTTGGCGGGTCTGCTATCTGAGTCGCTGCAATGAGCTCTGATACCAGAGCTATTGTTTTCTTCAGCTCATCAATTCTCATTCCTGCTTCAAGACCTTGCCCCATCGAGCAAGCATCGCTTGCCGACTGGGCATTGTGAGCGATCCTATTACAGATCATGTAAGAATTTTGTTACATCGATGACAAGAAAAACTCACGTCTTGAGTATATCCCCCACCACCATGAGGTGTGAGTCACCTGGGTCTTCAGGAGAGTCGTCTCGTCGGCCCATTCGACCATCGTTAACATCGGAAGGCGGAAAGATAAAACCAGGATCGTGGTTTGATCCCGAATTGCCACTGCTCAACGGGGAAAACCCGAGCTCTGAGTTCGAGCTTGCTAAAGTACTCGATGCAGAAGAGTCGGGTCCAGTTCGAGGAGCATTGCCATTCATTGACGAGGGCATGGGCGAGATACCATTCATGACGACCCCGGCCATAGAGTATACAGACATCATGCCGTGAGCAGCAGGCGATGGGTTACTGGAGCCTGTGCTTGGCGCAGAATGTACGGAAAGATGATTGTCGAGTTGAGCCAAACCGAAAGGGAGGTTCTGTGAGGGGAAATCGGATATATATCCTGGGGCGGGTGCACGAGTTGAGGTAGAACCATTCAAAGCATCCATGGCAGACAAGTCAGGACCGGATGGTGACGTATCCGGCAAAGGGATATGCATGGCAGACGGGTCGACAGGCAGAGGGAAAATGGGAAGAGATTCATGCGAAGGAAGGGGTATCGAAGTCTGCAGTAAGGAGTCATCCGATTGGGAAGGCATGAGTGATGGGAAGGGTGGAGGAGATATTCCATTGGACGACGGCTGATGCTGAAGACCGGTATCCATCTGTGAGTTTACGTCCTGGACATCGTGAAGGGACATCATTGATCAGAAGGTAGCTCCGGGACAGCTCGACGGTAGTTTGACCGTGGCTGTTTTGAGCACCGAGAGTTCCTCCAGCACAAAAGACTCCGGAGACTGGCTGAGGGTATATAAACCTGGATATATGCGCTATAAACGAGGGAAGCAGATGGATGTTCCGGAGAAGATGGACAAAGCAAGGAGACGGAGACCAGATGTCAAGAAACCAGGAAGATTTGAGAACCTTGCTGAACAAAGATTGCGATAATTCTGCCGAAATGCAACTGCAACCGAATTTAAGCTCTGTCTTGCTCAGCGTGATAGCACTGCGGCTCGGGAAAGCAGTAAAATTTGGACCCGGTGTCGAGCAGGCAAATGTGTAGCGTAGAGGGACGCACACTAACTCACCTTATAGTTGAGACTTAGATGGTGGGTGTTTGAGATAAAGAAAGGCTTAGTATTGAGCGCAGGTATGCGCTGGTATATATACTATCTACAAGAGTGATGACTAATCTACTGTATAGTACCAACTACTAAGTATGGTAACTAATTCACATGCAGCTGTTATAAGCGCAAGTTCAACACCCGGAAGCTGGTAAATTGGCGAATACGTCTGAGAATGTTAGCACAAGTCTCGACACAAACCCAATGATGCCGTCTTCCAGGAAAACAAGAAACTGAGCGGAAGAAAGAACCTTGGACTGACGGCCAAGCGCATGCACGAAACCTGCAGGTTCGTCACATAAATTTTGTCACAGGTACAATAAAATGGCACGTTGTCCGCATATACATCCCGATTGGGATAAACTGCAATAAATAATTGTTTAAACCAGTTCTCACTTTCCCTCCGAGCTCGACTTGGTTCACTCAGCCGTTTAGAGCACAGAAGTTGTATACAAGTGGTTAGACACCGGGGCTGTATCGACTATGATCCAAATAACGTATCCCCGAATACCGCTCGCAATTATCAGCCTCGAATGTTCCAAATGCGAGAGAATTTCTTTCCATCCCGCGCCTCGCTGGATCCACGCTGCAAAACACGGTGGGTCACGCGTAGAAAACATTTTAAAGCTTCGACGATGTAGAGAAGGCTGTAATTGGGCACACACAACGCAAGACAGTGGGAACAAAATACAAATCAATACCTCCTGCGTCCGGGTGATCGAGACCGATCGCGATCTCTCCGTCGATCACTGCAAAAATATTCCCGGGTTAAATGTTACCCACCACAATGGTGCATGCCAACTTACTCGTATCGGGATGATGAATGCCGATCATAGCCTCTGTCTCGGTCGCCACGATCGTCGCGCGAGGACCGATGGTCACTGCCACGGTCACTACCCGAGCGAGCCGGTGCTCCTGGTGTAGCCGACGCATTAGGCGGGGCTGACGACGGAGGCGCCATCTTTCGCTTTTCACGATCTTCCCTGAATTTCCCTAACATGTTGCGCAGCTCATGGTAACCCAAGTGCATCTAGACAAATCGCATCAGCATACGCCATCCTTTCGTAAAAGCATGAGTTTGGGATACCTTTCCTCCGAAATGGTCTGCAAGACGACGATCGGAATCGAGCACAGAGAGGTAAGCACCACAAACATCACAAACACGTAACTTCTGGTGACCCGATGCTCCGGAAGTGTCAGTGAGTTGTTGAAGCTCGCGCTTGTAATGTCACAAAGTAAGTTCAATCACGGACCATAAGAGAATTACTGGAAGCCGGCTGACCTCTTTTTCGGATTTCTCGCTTTTGAGAGCTTCTATGGCAGCCATTTCCCTCATTGATTCATCCACTTTACCCTGTTCGCCTGTAAAGAAAGTGTCAAGGTCATTGCGCAACGCCACATGAATTACATACCAAGGGTCTCAATCTTCTCGGTGCCTCCTTGAATAGCCAGCTCAATCTCAGCGATTTCTCTCATGAGATTCGTTGTCTTAGCATTTTCTTCCGGGGTCTTCTCCAACCGCCTATGGGCAGTCCTAATGCGCCTATCACATTCATCCACGAATGCAAAAATGTTTGATTCATATTCCATTTGGAATCGGTTGAAAATAGGATCGCTTGGATTTGCTTCTTTGGCGGCAATGTACTCGGTTTTAAGGCGCTCCGTGTGGGATTTGGGACAAGCACCTAGGTCCATTTTCTTCACAGAAGTATTAGACAAACTTTGAAGAGTCATGCTGAGATACATACCGTGTTTGTGAACAGTGCGTGTGGGCACGTTCCACAAAGAAAATTCCTGCATACTTTATCGTCGGACCAGACTAAATTGGCGTTTGCAACACCCATTGCTTCCGGGCCCATCATTTGCTGCAACGCAGGTCTCAAATAGAACTTCTACGGGATGTTTGAGGACACTTACCTCCAAGAGCTTCCTTTGCATCTCTGCGAGTCGACCCATATTGTGAGTTTCTTGATATGGAGCTTTGTAAGCGACTGTAGATAGTGGTAACGGAGGCGGAGTATCTGGAGATTGGAGGGGATGAACAAGCGACTCATTTTGCCTTTGTTTGTCAAGAGCCTTCGAAACTAACAAGCATAAACAAACATCATCGTTTGAAATTCGGTTGTAGTAGCTGTTCTGGAGAATGAAAATGGTATGTATCAAAGCATACAATACATTACACGTTTGTGATATATATAAATTTTCGCGCAATTAAGCACGCAAGCTATAGAGAGAACAGTTGTTATAGTAAGGGCTAACGTATCAAATGGTGTAATGCGTGTAACATGATGTGGAGGATATATGCAGGTGACTGTCAAGAAGAAAATAGAAAACATGTCCAAACGAAAAAGGTATATCTCAAAGGGGGGTTTCTATGCTGGGAGTGCTCGACCGCGCCCCCTTCCTCGGCCACGACCGCGACCGCGACCACGTCCTCGATCATTGAAAAATGGACTTTGTTGGGAATTTTTGCTCTGATAGGAGTGAGGAGCTGAAGAGTCATTGTTGGCGGATTGCCGGTATGCTGCATGGGGGCGAGGATTGGGCTTGCGGAACTGTGACTGAGCGTGTGGCAAACGTTTTTGTTCCAATTGCGGAGCGGGTGGTGACCCACTAGAAGACCGAAGGTCGTGAATGGAAGGAGAAGCAGACCTCGCAGTATCAGCTCTCTCAACTTTAGGTGTGGGAGGCGGCGTAAATCCACCAAAGCTGGTCAACAGATTGTAAATCTCATCAAACTTGTGTGAATGTTGAGCCTTCTTCTTCTTCATCAATTTTTGTCCCTCACCCGAGGAAACGCGAGTCCAAGCATTGTTGATGTCCTGTGTGCTGGCCAAGCCCTTATCAAGGATCATCCAAACTACTTCCGGTTCACAAGAATCTAGAGCCAGAGATAAGAGGGAGAGTGGCTCGCGAAGACGGTAGATGGAGCTCGACTCCGCCTCCTTGGGATCATATGTTTCAAAGAAGTGATTGAGAATGGAAACGTGTCCAAATTGGAGTGCGATATGGAAAGCCGTCAGTCCAGATGAATTTCGTTCTTCTGGTTCAGCGCCTGTGAAACGAGGATTCGCCATCAATGAGACGGGCATTAAAAATGCAAGGACATACTATGGGCGTCCAGCCATTGGACCAAGCTTGCATCTCCTGCTTTCGAAGCAATGTGCAAGAGAGTCTCTTTGGGGTCCTTCGGCGGCGACTGCACATACTGCTCATAGCCAACCTTAATTTCACCGCCAGCGGGATCCACTGAATCCTCCCATACGCCTTTTTTTACATTTTTTGAGTCGCCCCTGCGTGCGGCTTCGAAGGTCGCAGAGCGCAGAGTTTGCATGCGACGCTGTTGATCTTGAGCGGCCTTTGCTGCTTTCTGTCGCGATGCTTCGACATCCGCCTTTTTCTTTGCCGCCTTGGCTTTTTGTCTTTCTTCCGCCTCCTTACGTTCTGTTGGTACTCACGTGAGCGTCCTATCGAAGAACCATGAATCTGAGTTCCTTACCTTGCTCTCGTTCGTGTTCCATAGCAGCCCTCTTCTCGGCGGCTTCTTGTGCACGGCGTTCCTCGGCTTCAATTTGTTCCTGCCTGCTTCGCTTAATCCGAGCTTCATATTGCTCTGGGGTTTCAGGGGTTCGAGGTCTACGAGCACTACGGAAAAAGTCTGGATAGACGTGAGTGAAGTATCTATCGCGTCAATGTGAACCAAGCATACGAGACTGTGTGCGTCGATTTGAACGACCGCTAGCAAATTCTTCGAACATGAACCTTGATTGTGTTAGAACTAAGAGTGACGCACTACAATATCAAAAGATTACCTGAAGAACGCCATCCTCTCGAATAAATCGTCTTCGAATTCGGATTCGAGGTCCCAGTCGTCGTCGTCTTCCTCATCATAGTCATCATAATCGTCATCACTCTCGTATCCCCATGGATGTGAGTGGCGTGGTGGAGGCACAGAACGGTCAAGATGCCTTAGGAGTACGGTGTATGCCTCGCTTATTGCTTGAAACTGTGCAGTGGCCTCTGCATTACCGGGATTTTTATCAGGATGGGTTCGCAAAGCGAGCTGTTGTACATGGGTCATTCAGAAAACTACAAAATTTGCAAGACGCGCTCTATACCTGCTTGTATGCAGACTTGACATCATCCAAAGAGGAGCTCTAGAGACCGAAGCGTCAATAATTAAACGTATAAGACATCAGAAATAAAACAAGCATACCTGCTCAAGTCCAAGGGTTGTGTAAGCCTCGCTGATCGAGGAATGTTTGACCATTGTGCTTTGGAGTGGCTCGATGGAGAGGATAACGAGAAAAAAGAAATCAAGACGCGACCGAGACGCGACACTAAAATTGGAATAAAATATCCGAAAATTTGCCACTTGATATTACCTTGTGTAAATAACCAAGTAGGGCCACATTCGTGGCAAGGCCCGCTACCTGTTTTAGGTTCGGTGCACATCATAGCCATCGGTCACCTCTGCGTGATCAGTGCTATCGACCCAACTATGGTGACGTTCTGATTTTAACATTTTGTATTCGGTTTAGGCGTACGCGGTAAGAGTACATTTTACGTACATAGGAGGATTTTTTTTTTTGGTGCCAATCACATAACAGGAAGGAAAGATGAGACAGTAGTACATTGTCCAGGTCAATTAAAAGTTGTTCAAAACGAAATGATTTGGAGTTCATTCTTCACGGGCGCGTTTGCCGAGAACGAAGCCTGACATGGCATCTGCAGCAGCGGTAGTCGATGCCGAAGTTGAGGCAACAGGAGCGGGTTCCGACCAGCTTAGTCGAGCCTCAACCTCCTCATCGGAGGCGTCGAGCAGGCGAACGCTATGCGCGTTTATTTGGTACACCTATTGAGTGTGAGTGACAACATAGTT